>OY282450.1:71578187-71933187 GCA_958295655.1 Palloptera scutellata
GTGAAAATTGAAACAAAAGGAGCGCTTTCTCAGGTATGGCTACATATGTACATAGATGCGGACTGATGGCATTGTCTTTTCAAACACATTCAACTCTTAAGAAAAAGTTGTTTTATTCGCCTCAAATAAAGCTAAGCTTGAAATTTAGCTTGAATTTAGCTTGACCGTAGCTTTGTTTAACTTGGTTACAACCGAGAACAGTTTAAGAAACATTCCTTATGCATCTTATACCTAACTGAAATATGGTATGTAATGCATACTTAAAGCTTAAATTCATTGCTTTTTTGTGTGCGACGTGGCGGAAATAGTAATTATGATTCCAAAACTTAGCAGACCCTTACACGATGTGTCCTCATACAGACCACTTTTACTCCTAACTACATATGTTGTGACAGCTGCTAGAAGAATTACTGATGAACCAAGTTATCATCAGTTTGGTTTCAGGGAAAAGTATGTTCTGCAGTGTAGCTAGACGTGGCACTTCCATTGGATTAAGTCCGCAATACTGGCTGCATAATGAAGCTTAGAACTTACCTTACGAGTGAATTCTGTAATTTTTTTAACACTAGTCGTGTACTATGAACTTCGAGACATTAGGACAGGTGTTCTGCCAAGAAGCGTACTGGCACCAATCTTATCTCTAGTGTTCACGAGTGATCTGCCAACTGGATCACAGCTACTTTTACAGATGAACTCTTTAGCTGTTGGTTCGCCAGTAGAAGAGTCTACTAAAAAACTTAACAATACACAATCCATACATATTGATTTCACCAACAAAGATATTCTCTATCGATCGTTTTATAGGAGTAATTGTTGTTCCTTATTCGAATTCTGCCAAATATTTGGGCTTTTACTCCTTGTAGTGCGTATTATAAATAAATAAGAAAAATAAAAAAGTACCACTGCCCGTCGCCTTGTTTGGAGTTGTACCGAATCTGCAAACGTCTTAGCCAAAGGTTGTGAATCAACAAAAATGTTGCAGTATGATTCGATTAAGTGGTTTAATGTCTCGCTTTCCACACCTTCGAACCGCTGGTTCGATTCAAAATTGGTTGGATACGAAAACACGCAAATCCATCGAATGAATTAACAGAGTCATACATGTATGGCATATTTTTTGTTGGAACTGAACTATTTCCCTCCATTTGTTTTAAGAGTGTTTAACTTTCATTGTCACTACCAGGGTGAAAAACGTCAAAATGAAAGAAAATATGAAATATAAATAATGGGTATATTTTCTGAATTGGTTTGGTTCTGGTTTGGTTCTGGTTTGCTTCAGGTGAAAATAAAAAAAACATAAACGGTTTGGTTCATGGTTCGGTGCAAGTAATGCAAACTGTTTAGCTCATACCGGTTTCCATCCATCCCTGGCTTTGACATCTATGGAACATGAAGTACTGTCTGTTGGTTATTCCAGTGTGAACAGGCACAATTAAGAAGGTCTTGGACGTGAGACGACTTGATCAACTGTTTCATCTAAGGTGATAATAGTTTGCATGACCGCACCATAGCTAGTCATTCACTTATGACTTGCTGGCAATAGAGACGACGTAAACTTTCCAAAATAAAATTGAAACAAAAGGAGCGCTCTCTCAGGTATGGCAACATATGTACATAGATGCGGACAATGCGAAAAACGATCTCCCAATGTCTGGACATCAATAATTGGGTAAATATAAGATATGGTACTGTTGGTTTCTATTTGATACAAATGTTGAGCATTTGTTTAAGCATTTACCCAGTAAAACTTAGGATCAAAGGTGGAGTAATCATCGAGTGCTATTGCCAAGCAATGGAATATTCCCTATAACTCCAGGGCTCTTGTATTTTGTACTCATATTTAACCTTGCATGTTTAAGGGCATCGTCTTGACCTACAAAAGGATTATAAAGAAAGGACACGATTGCTGTTGAGCCTTTTCTCTCTCTTTTGCTTCTAAGGAGTAGTAAATTATTTTTTTCTTTTCTAGGGTTTTTTTTGTAATATTCTACTGCATATAATTATTTATAGAATGTATATACTCGTACTTCTATTTAATTTGTATTATTATTATTTTCAATATATAAACTTTATCTATGTATATTTTATTTAATAAACCTAGAACTTAGTTCCATATGTATTTTCGGTGTTTGTCGTGAGCAGCCAAAACAGAATGTAAATTAACACAACGAAAAATTCTCAATCCGACGAGTCAAAGAGAAATATACTGTTTGTTTTCTTAGTTTTGCTCACCCACGGGTAATTGTTATTGTTTTTACTCAACTCCGAGAAGAAATCTCTTTTATTGCTCGTTTTGGAATATTAAATCAGCAATCGAACTACAACTGGGTAAAAAAAAAGGGGAAAGGTGTACTCTTACACACCGTTAGAGTCATAATAATGCGAAAACTCTGATAAGCAGAGAGAACTCACATGAAAATAATGCGAGTTTAACAGCAACACCTAAAGCAACAACATAATCAACGATGTACAAGCGCATCACACATAAATCTCAAGTAATATTGCATTTCAAAGCATATGTATTCAAACCCCTGATATAGAACAGAGCGGTAGTCTCGCGAATGGAATAGAAGAAGAGAGAGGTGGTGCTTTACGCTCTCCAGAGTATTTTTTCGTTAATCATAAACAAAAACATCATTGGAAACACAATTTTATATACATATCTACTATTTACATAAGTACACCAATGCAGTAGCAATAAAAACCATTAACATCGCATCATTTAAACTCACCCAGAACGTTGCTGATGTGTGCTGCTGCTGCTGTTTACCTGAATTCGGAAAATTTACATTGAGTACAAATTTCAACTATTTACAACAAATTCTCATATTTTTCCACGCACGAAAACAGAAAACTAAAAACAACAAAAATACCAGAAGCATTTACAGCACACATTGAATGAGAAAACACCTACTCACCGAGCAGCAAACGGCAGGCTGCCACACAGCAGCAGTAGGAACCGAAGGCAAAGAAGCAGCATGTTGCACCGATGATGATAGTTGCCACCTACTGCCAAAGATGCAACACCAAATTACATACACAGTGACGTTGTGAAGGTTCGTAGATAGAAAATGGAATATTATTACGCTTTGAAATGCATAATTACTTGAGATTTATGTGTGATGCGCTTGTACATCGTTGATTATGTTGTTGCTGTAGGTGTTGCTGTTATTGTTGCCGTGCTCTGCTAGAACGGTGACTGAAGGAGACACCCTGCAACTTTTTTTTAATTCATGTGCGAGAAAGTTTCGTTGGCTAAAAAATATTTTATTTTTGCATTCATTTTCTCTCTTAAACTCTTCACAGTTATTTCTTTTGCATGTCAAAAAAGTATTAAAAATATGCGCTCTTCTTTCTACTCTGTCGAGTTCTCTCTCTCTCTGCTTCTGCCTCTGCCTGTGCACATTAGTTTATGTATGGAAAGACTCTCTATGTTAATTATCAGTATGAAGGTAAATGAATAGCACACAAGTGTAGTTATTTTTAACGTCATATTATGTAAATGAAATGATGATATTAATATTATGTGTCGTTGCTTGAGTATTTTGTGAAAGAACAAAGAATTTTATATTATTTTCTAAGACATAGCGGGCTTGCAGGCTTGCATAAAAATGACCCCAGTTAAGTGTTCATTACTTTGCTGGTACTGAAAAAAAAACAAGTTGGAGTATTGCTGCAATATCCAGTTTTGACTGCTGTGAGTACTGCAGAGTTCTAAATATGATATTTCATCTTCTACCACTACGGGTGTTTGTTCAAGGCTGTGCCGCCAAAGGAGCTCTCATATTATGAGAATCTGACGTGTGGAAATCGGTTAACTATAGACACTCAACACTTTTGAGTGCAATAAAACTGAGAGGCCAAAATGGGATCAAAGTTGACGGATTACATGATTTAGAATTTGAAATTTTCTCCTAGAACATCAACTGTACATCTAACCAGAGAATGCAGGGAGTCGGATTCGGTAACAGGTTTGTTAGATTAGATTATAAAGGGTGTTTTTTCTAGAAGTATGGTTTTCAATGTGGCAATACTTTTTTCGGAGATGGTCTTTTTGACAGCTACCACTTGATTTATGCTCAGTTTGGTTTGCCATTTCATAATGAATAGACTTACGCCTGAACAATGTTTGCAAATTATTGAAATTTATTATCAAAATTCATACGCTGTGAAAAAAGTGTTTCGCAAGCTATGTCCATTTAGAAACGAGGCTCATTTTTGCCTCAATAGATACGTGAATAAGCAGAATTTCCGTATTTGGAGTGAAGACAGCAGCTACCAATACATCCCGAAAAATGAAATTTTTGGTGCGGTTTATGGGGAGGCAGCATCATTGGGCCGTACTTCTTCAAAGACGATGAAGGCGCCGCAATGTTATGGTCAATGGAGAAAGATACCGTTCGATTATAAAATTTTTTTTTGGCCGAAAATGCTAGAATTGGACTCGGCCGACATGTGATTACAACAGGACGATGCCAGAAGCCACACTGCACGCGAAACCATGTATTAATTGAGAGGCGAATTTGGTGAGCAGTTAATCTCACGGTTTGGTGTAGTCAATTGGGCACCAAGATCGTGTGATTTGACCCCATTAAACTATTTTTTGTGGAGCTATGCTAAGTCTCTTGTCTATAGGGACCAGCCAAATACGATTACAGCTTTGGAAGCCAACATTGAACGCGTCATTTGTGAGATTCCAGCCGAAATGTGTGAAAAAGTGTGCCAAAATGGAACCATCAAAATGGACCACTTGAAGCGTAACCGCGGGCGGCAACATTTAAGTGAAATTATCTTTAAAAATTAACTGGCAGGAATTGTTTTATCGATCCAAATAAAAATTTCATTCACTTTTGTAAAATTTCTGTGTTTTTTTTTCATTTTTAAAAACTTACTTACTTTACTTTTAATGGCACAACAGCTCATGGAGGGCCTAGGCCGAGCTTTTCGCATCCACTTATGTTGTGCGTGTTATATTTGTACATGAATGGAAGGGACCTACAGTTTAATGCCGAATCCGAACGGCGAAGGGAAAAACTTTTTTCATAGGCAATTTTTACTCTTGTAGGTTTGCCATTGCCTGCCAAGAGGTGGTGCCGTTTAGAATAATTATTTGTTCTACTTTTTGATTTTGCTTGTGCCGAGATTTGAACCCCGGACACTCTGCATAGCATCCAACGCACTACCACTACGCCACAGCGACCAAAAAAACTAAACTTTTATAAAAATCACCCTTTATATTATTTGGAGGTGGGCAGGAGGGATATTGACCTTCCATAGCACATAGTCTTTTGGACCATTGTAATTTGCCGAGATAGAGAGTAAGAGCGGAGAAGGAAAAATGGGGAAAGGAAAGAAGAATTTTTAAACATCACCAAATTCTTTGTTCTCTTTCAAAATTCTAAGAAGTTCAAGTTGAGAAATAGAGTGATCAGAACTCATCTTTAACACATCGTTACGCAGCAGACATCTCCTTTTTTTCGTGAAGGTGAGAAAGAAATGGAGAAAATGCTTTATTGTGTCCTTTTCCTCCTCAATGCAGGAAATAAGAAAATCGGTTCGGCAATGATATCCATGTGGCTCACATGTTGAAAATATGTAGTTGCCATGTGATCAAATCCAACGAGATAAAGAAGTCCTTACTGTCCAGATGGAGAAGAAGTTAGCTGTTCTCCTGTCAGGTTCTTTAAAAAAGAATTTAGTATTTTTACGGAAGCATTTTTCGCTATGAGCATTAATCATGGATTCGTTGATCCATTACATGATTCCTGTCCAAACAAAGCCGATGATTGGTTCCGGGACCATTGGATTAGCCGCAGAGCCGCGGTTGGTCAATTTATAAGGCATTTCGTTGTCAGTTACACCGAAGTAAGGCATATAAGGCAAAACTTATTTATTCATGTGACATTGTTAAGTTTTACCTTACAATCGCTCACTATCGTCGAAAACCGGTAACAGGTAATGCTGGAACTAAGGTGGTCGTACCGCTGCAGTGTTTTTCAGGGCAGAGATTTTTACTATTGAGAAAGCCGCTAGAGGTTATAAAAGACAGAACGATTCGGACTTCGAACATCGGTATCTCTCTTGACAAACACGCTGCAATAAAGCTACAAATGAAATTATTGTGTTTACTTTCAATGACATCAAATCTCTATAAAATTTAATAAACATAATTGCTGACATTCGATGAAGAATGTATAAGTAGAAACCAAAACGAAGATACTCAAACGCTTTTTCGTATGTACTTGACACAGCAACGAAACGGAAAACGATTCATTAATTTTACACGCAACTTAAGCCAAGAGAATAAAAATGTATAAGACCTTGAAAATGAAAATCCTTCGGCTTCTATGCCGACATTCAAATGAAAAATTATCCTTAAACATATATCTACATTTATGTATTGTAGTTTATCATTAAGCAGACAGTACATCAATCAGCAGCTACATTAATTTGATTTATTTTCGGTTAGGTATATGAGCGTTACAGCGATCTAGCAGGAAATCGAAATCGAAAGTTCGAATAAAAAACTAATAAAATCAAAAATAACAAGAATATCTAACGAAATTCACTCACTCATACACATACACACATACCTAGTTGAGATAACGTCACTTATAATGATTGCCGAACAAACGGCTCTCACTCACTCCACTCTCTTGCTCTTGTTCTTGCACTGTTTTCTTTGTTCATTCTCTGACAAAAAGAGAACGTGGGCTGCGTATTTATTTTAGTTTTTCATGAATTTGTTTATGAGCTTGCATTTTGATTGTTAGACAAAAATGGCTGAATATACTGTAGCTGTTGTTGTTGTTGTTGCTGTGATTGTTGTTGTTGTAGTAGTAATGGCTATTTGATTACATTTAATATGCTACTGCGTATCGTTTTGTAAGTAGCTTATACCAACTACTACTTGATGGCGGTTTACACTGGCGCAAGCATGAAATACTGTGCGAGAAGGGAAATGCTCTTTTTCTTACTGACTTACTTTTCTACCTGTCTGTCTCATATAGTTTTTTAGGCTTGTGCCACTGTATAAACCGTCACTTACTAGATATCGAACGATTGCTATTTGGCTTGGCCCATTGTCATCAATCATCACTGGAAAGTGAGCAGCAGCAGCAGCAGCAGCAGTCGCAGTCGCAGTCGCAGTAACGAGTGTCCGTTCCAGTGTTTTATGTTGATGTTGTTATTGTTAGTGTATCGTCTATATATTTATTGCACGCATTCTTTTGACTTTTGCTTTTCAATGTTTTCGTTTTCGTTTTCGTTTCGCTTTTTTCTCGCTTAATCTCACGAGCGCCTGATTGATTAATCGTCATGTAAATTAATTTACTATCGCTGCTACTGCGAGTTTCATTTCTCGATACATGCGCTGTACTGCGCTTCGATTGAAGGATGTAGAATGTAAGGCAACATCGAAATGAAGGACGACTAGGACTCCTACTGTGATGCGCGTATAAAGATAAGCGAAGCGAGTGTGTATGTGTGCATACATTCATATCTGCGATGTGTGTATGACATGATTGTTGAAATATCGAGGGTAGAAATATACTCACTTACACGAACGTATGCATACACTCCAACAGACAGGCAGGCTGGCAGGTTGGCAGGAAGGTAGAAATACAGACAGACAGACAGACAGACAGACAGACCGATACACAAGTGAGTGAAGTATGTAAGCTGCTTAATTATTTAATTTTTCTTTGATTGAATTTATTTCTTTTTTTTATGTGTGTATGTATTCAGCTTTGATGTTTGATATAAATATTCACTCACATACTCATACTTATGCAACCACACACACACACACGCACACACAGAGACATGTGAAGTATGTATGCTGCAATTTGTAAAAATATAAATGGCAGCCAGTGAAATATTCATACCTTCGTTATCTCTTTTATTAAAATTTTTTTTGTTTTTTGTTAGCAAAGAATATATATTTTTACAATACCAATCATCAATAAAGCTTACATTTATCGCCAACATTTAATTGACATCTACTGCATACATATGTACGCATATAAATTTTGTCTTCATTTAATTTGCTGCTCAAACATGCCACAAGCATGTCACAATTTAAATCCTTCTTCTATACGCAGAGGCACACACACACACACACACACACACACACACACACACACACACACACACACACACACACACACACACACACACACACACACATACACACACACATACATACACACACATACATACTCTTACAAACATGCAGCAAATTCCCAGAATCTTCTTAAGCAATCACTGTGCAATGTGAAGGCAAGCAAGCAATCAAAAATACCAACAACGAAAATAATACAGCACATTAAAGATCAATCAGAATCGATTATCCTTGATTACTTGACATTATTCTTTTGAAGTTTTCACCCTCTTCTTCAATTTTCGTAACTCTCTGTAATGCCAACTTTATGCGCATGCAAGTAAAGGCATTCCCATTCCCACTCGCCCCGCACCCTTTAATCTGATTTCCTTCCAATAAGAATTTTTGCTAATGCGTGCCTTTGTGCTACGGCAGCAGACGCAGCTACACACAGCAAAAAGGACTTTGAAGCGTGCTTCACTGTGTCTGTGACAACTCATTCCGCTGTAATTTCACTCGGTTAGTTGTACTTTTATCTAATCGTAAACGCAATGCGAATGTGTCGAATTATGGTTGTTTTATTTTTATTGATTTGTATTTAGGTAAAAGGTTCAGGGGCACGCAAGGCCTGAGGAATACATATTATATAGTTTGAGACATGCAACAAATGCATGAACAACTAAAAAATAACTAAAAAAAAAATCATAAACTTCGAGAAAAATTGATTTAAAACTTTAGTAAAACTAGGGTATCTTATTTGGTGTACACGTATGAAACCGATAAATTTTGTTATGAAAATACACGTTTATTTTAGAGAAATGATTATACTTTCAATCTTCAAAGTAATGACCATTGCTAGCTACACATTTTTCCCATCTCGTTGGCAATTTGTGAATGCCTCGCCGAAAAAAAACTGTTCGTTTTTTGAGTCAAACGAGTCATCGAGCAACTTTTTTTTTCACATTTTCATACGAATCGAAGTGCTGATCAGCAAGTGCGTGCCCGCGTGCTCCATTGATGAAAATAAGTGGTAGTCAGATAGAGCCAAGTCTGGTGAATAAGCTGCATGGGGGAGGGCTTACCAGCTGTACGAATCTACCAATTCCCGAGGCTGTTTTGTTCGATGTGATGGTGATGTAACTGTCATCAAGAAAAATCACTTTGCGTTGCCTAGCTTGATATTCTGGAAGTTTTTGGAGTAAAGCACGGTTCAAATAGGCCAATTGTTGTTGGTAGCGTTGACTGTTTCATCTGGTATCAGAAGGTCAAACCAGATAACACCTCGCTGATCCCAGAAAACACAATGCATTGTCTTCTCTCCGAAGCGATTTGGCTTTGCTGTCGAATTGGTCGGTGTACCGGGCTTAATATATGATCGTTTTCGTTTGGGATTTACGAAATAGTTCAATTTTTCATCGCCAGTAACAATTCCATGAAGATATGACTTTCTTTTGTACCTAGCGAGCAATTATTCACTGGTGGTTTTTCGATTTTCTTGCTGTCTTTCAGTCAATTCATGCGGCACCCATCTTCCCATCTCCCACCTTCAAAATCAATCCCTCATCGAGTAAAGATTGCAATTCGGCATTTTCAAACTTTTTCGGTGGTCTTCCATGTTCTTCATTTCTCACATCAAAATCGCCACTTTTAAACTTATTGAACCACTCTTTGCCCTGTGTTTTACCTAGAGCGTGCTGGCCGTAAGCTTGCACAAGCATTCGATGAGATTCCACAGCAGATTTCTTCAATTGGAAACAGAAAATCAATGATGTCTGCTTATCGTAGTTTGTAGGCACAAAATTCGACATTTTTACGAGCGAAAAAAAAGTTGATGTATGAAACTTTATTGTTTACGAACGGAATATTGGTGACAGAACTAAATGCGAAGAAATGGCGCCAATGATTTGGTTTGACAGAGCGTATAGTTTTACCTAGCGACACAGAGATGTGTCATACTTGTACACCTGGTAAGCAACTCACTCACACATACATAAGTACTTAAGATAACGTCACTTATAATGATTTCCAAACAAACGGTTCACACTCACTCCACTCTCTCTTGCTCTTGCTTTTGCACTGTTTTGTTTATTCACTCTCTGGCAAGAGAGCGTGTGCTGTTTTTTTTATTTTAGTTTTTCGTGAACTTTTAAGTCAGAGAGTCTATGTTTTCTGTATTCTCTCTCCCTCGTTTCTCGTTCTTATTCTACCACGTCTCATGACGATTTGTCTACTCAATTTTGATCAGGTACCAGAAGTAGTTAAAACGATTTTAAAAATTCTTGAAAAGTAGTATCCATATGAGACCACTCAAAAATATTATAAAAATATGTTGTGAATTTTAGAGGGTGTTAACCTTTTCGGCCTACACCGAGAAAATGAGGTGACCAAGTGTACAAAAAAGCATACGTAACATATGTAGTTAGTAATATGCATTCTCTGGCATTAAATAATATTTAATATATTTTTTTTTGACGTTAAAGTTAAATAAATGTGTGAATTTTGTATTTTTGTTGAAATTTGCCAATTTTTTCACATGTTTTGTTTTTTTTTACAAAAGTTTGGCAAGCTGTAGTCTGGTGAAAAATATATGCGGATCTGCTAAGTTATAATTTCTAAATCAAGTTGGCTATTTTACCTTGATAAATTTTACATTGTAAATACAAAATAAGTAAAATTGAAAAAAATGTTTTGTTCATATTCAAAACTACCTTGCGAAAAACCATGCCTTTGTTTGCCTGACCTATGAGCAAGGTGAGAGCAAATACTTTTAAGTTCTTTAAATGCAGTTTTAAAGCTAGCATATATTGAAATATTAAACAGTAATTATTTTTGAGTTAGGTTTTTGATTGAATATTTTTGGCAAATTTTCAAAGAAAAATTATTCAAAACTTAGAGCATTCTCAAGCATTTATTTTATTCATAGTATTCATAGTTTTTACCCTCTTCAAACTTCAAATTTTTTGCTGATGCCAACTTTAAGTGTAGCGTACTTCTTGGTCGTGCATAATCGAACTTATACCTTTTTCCAGTTTCTTTTATTTGAACATTTCAAATGCGTGTCGTGTATTTGTTTGTTTTTTTTTTGTTTTTTTTTTTTGTTTTTGCATGCTAGTAAGTGGATGAGTGAATGAATGTGAGAATGTGTTGATGTTTAAGTTAATAAATTCTCAACCACTCAAAACAAATACACTTTGACATACAAACACACTTCCCCAAAACATACACAACACACACACGCACACACACACACACACACGCACACATGCTCGTATGTTTAAGAAATATGCCTCTAAGTGTGTGACGCGTGATAAATGACATTAATGCTTCTGGTGCTTTTTATTTTCTTTTTCTCTAAACCACGTCATCTTCGTGTTTGTAGTCGTTCGCACAATTAAAATTCCTTAAGAGCTCTGTGAGTGTGGTGGTGCTGCTGCTGGCTGAGCTTTTAGCATAGCATTAGCATGGATTCAAGCTAGCTCCACTTACATAAGTACAAAGTAGCAAACTCGAGAAGGGAAAGACTAGTGGCTGGCTGCTTTGTATCACAGACTTTTGCATGTTTCACCTACATTTTTGTATATGTATTGTATTTCCTTTATGTTCTGCCTTTAATGAGGTTGCTTTATTGTTTTTACTTACATCCGCGTAATTGAATATGATAAGACAAGCGCTCATGATGATGAATATAAGCGCAAATAAATATATATACATGTGAATGGCCGTAAGCGTTCACCAAACAAATACTCGGCCATTAATTTTCATTCAAAGTGTAAATAGAAAATCATGGAAAAACGTAGGCTTTTTTTGAATTACGTAATAATAAAATATTTTTCTTTATTTACTTCACAGCATAATTTTCCATTGTACTCGTTCAACAAATCATTAATTTATCAATACTCGCAGATTGAAATCCTTTTGGAAAACGGCTCGGCTCAGGCGACTGCGTTCACTTTCTCCCTTACTTACTGCGCCCTTACTCCAAAAGGTTGCGAAAAATGAAAAAATAAAGTCAAAAGTGAAATGTTTTTTCTATCACAATTTGACAGCTTCATGACAAGCACTAAATAAATTTCATATCACAGTAAATAAAAAATAAAACTCAATAACTCTCTGCCATGGTACATGCAAACAATCTCTCACACTCTCATGCAAACACTCTCCAACATTCTCTCACTCACTCTTCCTCCATCAGAACACTTTCACATATTCATTCTCTCGCTTACACGCTCACTTTGTCACGACAATACTTCAAATATTGTAAAAACGGTAAAATCTTTTCATGTGGATTTCGTACCACATTTAACACTCGAATTCTCTGAATTTCAATGCGTATTTTTCCCACTTCTCACTCTCTCTCTCTCTCTCTCTCTCTCATGCTCTTATTTTCACGCCTCATTTTCTTGTAATATGATTTGTTGACGAGTTAAGCTCATAACCTGTGTATGTGCGTGTATGTGTGTGTGTGTGTGTGTGTGTGTGTGTGTGTGTGTGTGTTTGTGTGTTTGTGCTTAGCACCTTACAAACTCAAAAGAAATGCTGCAGCCTCAGCAGCGAAGCGGCAGCAGTAAAAATCATAACGTTTTTTTCCTCCAACAATTCCATCTATGTTATTGCTGTTGTTGTTGTTGTTGTACTATATGTTTCCGCTTGATTGAAAGGATATTTTACGCCTTATCCATCATGCCAAATAATAAATCATGCGGTTTAACTTTGATTGATGACAAATACAGGCGGCATACTCACACTAACACATCAACACAATCGCATACCCTGAAAACGTATAAACATACTTACATACATACGAGTATGTATGTATGTATTTAAATATTATTTGTTTGTTTGTGCACTTCTGCAGATTCTTTTGAATATTTCAACAACAACAAAGAAAAAAGTTAAATATATTAAAAAAACACGATGCAAGCGCTGAAATGGTGCGAAAATTTTTTGCATTAAATGATGGAATTTGTTTTTGTTTTTTGTTTTTAATTGCATATAACAAGTTAAAACTTATGAACTTATGTTTGTGTGTGTCAATTGCTTACAGAAGTCTCAAAGCTATAATCTAAAGTCTTTTTTGTTGCTACTGACAGCTCGGACTGACTAACTAGCGAAGAAAGGTGAGCCTAGTTTTAGCCAGCAGAACGAGCAGGACTGTTTCCTCTTCTTCCTGAGAGTCACAACCGCGAAAGAAGTCATTGAATGAAAGCTGTCATCATGCAGCATGTCTTTAGTGTCCCATTAAGCAGTTTCCCTTCAAAATCAAAGAGCGCTTAGGGCGTTATGATTAGGGCGAGAGGTCTTGCAGTGATTAGAGGATGAAACCTTCTTGTATGTTTGAGAGACTGGAGAAGAGAAAATCCTTACTTACTTGCATATCAGCAGCTATATCAATCCCAATAGCCTATACTGAAGGAAAGGCTGTGAAAACAGCGCTACACGTGCTTATTTACAATTAAGTCTCTAATAAAGAGTACACGCTTGATATAAAAGGGGCAGAGCCATTCAAGAATGTTTGCCTTGCAGCTGTCATCCATAGCTCAAATCTATATTACTTGATGTTAATTAGATGGTCACATTAATAGGGCAACTACTTAAAACACATATCATGTGTAACATTGTGGAAAGGGTGCAGAAAGTATCTTGTGCTATCTACTGCTGTAAGAGGGTCTTGTGTGAAAGATGAGTTATTCAACCTCGAATCATATCCTGGCTGTGTGCAGCAGTGGTTGAACCGAATCTCTAAAACATGTTAACGTTAAAGGGATTGTTAATAAAGGTTCACTTGAAGGCGGCGTGCTATCTCCTCTTATTTTGGAATTGATTGAGCTAAACACACTGCTGAACACATTAGATCAAACCGGGTACAAAATAGTAGATGACATTGCTCGAACAATGTTCGGCATATATGTTACAGCACTCTCCGATTGGCTAAATTCTTTCCTTGGCGTTCTATACCACTGGTGCCGTGAATCCTTCAATAAAACACAGAGATTATGCTTTTCCCAACAAATTACAAAATACGGAAAATTTACCCTACCCAAAATTAATGGGATCTCGCTTAGCCTTTGCAAAAGCAGTAAATATCTAAGATTAGTTGTTGAGCCGAAACTTCAATGGAAAGCTAACATTGGGGAAAGGGTGCGGAAACCATCTTGTGCTCTCTACTGCTGTAAGAGGGCCTTGTGTGTAAGATGGGATATTCAACCGCGAATGATATCCTGGCTGTGAACAGCAGCGCCGAATTGAGCTCAATCTTCTTTTCTCCATTTCCTTGACCTTTTATAACGCTTGATTCGACAGGAATATTTGCATGTAAAATGACCATGCCAAGCAGTAATCAAGTCATTGGCTGGTGTTTTCACCTACATCAAAGCTTGTTCTTAACTAACAATCATCTGTCAACATCTTGTCGAGCCAAGCACAGGTCTCCTTATCCTGGATACCTGGGCATATGGATATCCAAGGCAACTGTAAGGCCGACAATTTAACCAAACGCTGCTCGTTGCCGCTGCTCCGATATCTCACCTTACTGCATCGTCGATCGTCCTCTCACGTCTATTAAATTGGCCATTAAGCAAAACTACCTTGAGGAAGCAAAAAATTCGTGGATAACTGAACACACTTGTGGTATTACCAGGTGTACCTGATCAACTATGGACATAAGACGTACTATAAAGCTGCTCAGCCCCTTAGCAGAAACACAACGACTTTCGAGCTCACGGGGAAACTGCTTAAGGGGGAGACAAGCTGCATGATTAAAGCTGTCATTCAACGACTTCTGTTGAATGACAGCTGTTGTTTGTGACTCTCAAGAAGAAGAGGAAACAGTCCTGCTAATCCTGCTGTCTAAAACTAGGCTCACCTTTCTTTACTAGTCCGTCCGAGGTGTCATTCTTCTTGGGATCATCATCGGCTGATCAAAATATTCTTATGAACGTCTTGAAGCATAATGATCTCGAGATCTTCAATTCATTAATATTAATCCAGGTTTTGTTAATAGATGCTTACGAACAAAAGTCAATTTGTATATAAAACACATAAACTTTTGATCATGCTCTTCTATCAGATTCATAAATGTACCTGAGATTAAAAACAACTTATACATATTTCAAACAAATACCCACACACACACACACACACACACAAACAAGTAGAAGAAGCATCCTTTCACGCTTTCTTATAGATAATTTAGCACTGTCCTGCATCATCATGTGAATACCAACTTCCCCTTTACTCTTCCGCTCTATTTCGCATACAAACTTTGAGTGGGCAAGGCTCCTAACTCCTTCGTTATGTGCGCCTTTGATTGCCAGTTGGCTGCTTTTGCTACCTTTGCTATTAAATTCTTCTTCTCCTTCGACTTCGACTTCGACGACTTTTCAAATTTTTCCTTTTTCTTCATCTCTACTTAAACTTTTTACAATTTTCATTTCATTTTTGTTTCATTTTGACACAGTGTCAAATGATGTGTCAAAATGTGTAAAAACTTAACTATTTCGTATTAGTTAGCAGAGGATGAGGGAGCGAGAGCGAGACGGGGAGAGACCGAGAGGGAGAGAGAGAGAGAGAATGAATGAAAGAAAGTGTATGAAAGGGATTTCTCTGCATTTAAAGGCAGGCATAAGTAAGCTGTCAGTAAAGGCAGTGTGTGGTATGAAAGTCTTTTTACAATGTTCTTTCGTTCCTTCGTTGGTTTTTTTAATTTTTTATTTTTTTTTATCATGTTTAGGTCATGAATGTCGGCAACTTTAATAGGTGTAATTTACAGGCTTACTTATGGTTATATTTTGTTGTAACCGCACAAGCATGAGCTGCTGTGCAATTCATGCGGAGTAATACACACACACTCACATACACACACACATTCACATACACATACACATACACATACACGTGCACATTCGTTGTAAGTACAAGAAAACATCATAAGAACATGTTACACCAAAGATGTTGCTGTGATACAAGTTGTTTGTCGTGTGAATTTGCTGAGATTTCAAGAAAATAATGTTTTATAGAATTTTGAGCACACAAACACATTCTTACACACACACACACACACACACACATAGGCGTATAAAATCGTCTTTATTTATAATTTTTTGATTTTTCCTTGGTAAGTTGAATATGAAATTTAGTTGTTAGTTAAATTGAGGTCAGAGATTTGTGCTCCCATTTCTGTGTTGCTGCTGTGTGCTGGTGTTGTACTAATTTACTCAAAATGTAGTCTGCTTTTAGGCAAAAATTTATGTGATAATAGATTATTAAAATGCACTTTGAAATATGAAAAGCGTAGATTGCCCCAACATTTTTATACTAAATTTATGGTTTAAGTAAGTGTAATTTCATGCCATTTTTGGGGGTTTTAAAGTTAATGCACTCTGGGTGATTTTTGTTAAAGCTTAAGTGCTACTTTTTTATGCAGCCAAATAATAATCAATTTTCATATTAAAATTTGTACATTACACCTTCTTCTGCTGCCACCGCTATTCGTAGCTGCTGGTGCTTCCACTTCCTCAGCTTGCACTGAACTTCCTTAACTTTAGCCGCAACCAATAAGAACAAACAAAAAAAGACAAAGTCACTTTATGCTGCTGCTGTTGGTGTTGCCGTCGTGAAAATAAACTTCCAGCTTGATGACTTATGCGTGAAAGTTTAATGATTTTAAAAGCGAAATGTGTGAGGGTTTGAAAGTGTGAGTAAGAAGAAGAAGAAGAAGAAGAAGAAGAAGAAGAAGAAGAAGAAGAAGAAGAAGAAGAAGCAGCATTAACATATGTGTTGCGTATGCACACGACACCCTGCAACCAACAGCAGACCACTTCGCGAATGTTTCCAGACTAGAAACAGACTAGAAATATTTCTATTCCATTGATACTAGTACAAAGACTAGTACATTGAAGTAACAAAAATCGTTCTTGTTGAGTTGACAGCAAACAAATCCGATTGCACTTGGCGAGAACAAATAGCTTATGAAATAAAATTTCAAAACAAAATAAAGAAAATTAATAATTACTCTGCCACAAAAAATTTAACATACGACTACTCGATTGATATGATTGACATACTAGCGTACGCACGCGTTAGTCATATGAGCTATAAACTGACTCGCTAAAGCAGCGGCAAAGCATCGAAAAGCGGTAAATAAAGATCTAATGTTAAAAAAAATATTAAGATTTAAAAAAAAGATTTGACTTGGATACAAAATCCCAACCCGCCCTCCCTCCAAAAAAAAAAACCCAAAAACAAAAACGAAAACCCCCACAAAACAAGCACCCAAAAAAAATCGCCATATCCAAAATCTCCAAGTCCAAAATTTCCAAAACACAAAATTCCCAAATCCAAAATCCCCAAAAACTCAAAATCCCCAAACCATAAAATCATCAAATCCAAAAATTACCAATAACTTAAAATCCCCCAATCCAAAGTCTTACTTTACTTACTTTTGATGGCACAACAGCCCATGGAGGACCTAGACCGAGCTTTTCACATCCACTCATGTTGTGCGTGTTATATTTGTACATGAATGGCAGGGACCTACAGTTTAATGCCGAATCCGAACGGCGAAGTGAAAAGCTTTTCATAGCAACTTTTAATCTTGTAGGTTTGCCATTGCCTGCCAAGAGGTGGTGCCGTGTAGAAAAATTATTTTTTCTACTTTTTGCTTTTGCCTGTGCCGAGATTCGAACCCCGGATACTCTGCGTAGCAGTCAAACGCACTACCACTACGCCACAGCGACCACTCTCCAAAATCTCCAAACTCAAAATCCCCATACTCAAAATCCCAAACACCAAATCCCCAAACACAAACTGCCCATTTTTTCTGTGAAATACGTTTAGATTATGTTTAAAACACACGTTGATTTTAAACTTAAAACAAATTTTATTTATTGATCCATTTAGCAAACGAGATTGTATGCACCATAAACAAAAGAAAATCAATACAAAGTTCAAAACAAATTTTTATTTGCGATTTTTCAAAACATTTCTTATACATGACTTGCAAAAAATAAGCTTTTGGTTTAAGCAAAACTAGAAAAACCAGTCAATTGGTTCTTTTATTTGGTCGTTGTGGCGTAGTGGTAGTGCATTGAACTACTACGCAGAGTGTCCGGGGTTCGAATCTCGGCACAGGCAAAATCAAAATGTAGAAAACAAAATTTTTTCTACACAGCACCACCTCTTGGCAGGCAATGGAAAACCTACAAGAGTAAAAACTGCTATGAAAAGCTTTTCACTTCGCAGTTCGGATTCGGCATTAAACTGTAGGTCCCTTCCATTCATGTACAAATATATCACACACAACATGAGTGGATGCAAAAAGCTCGGCCTAGGCCCTCCATGGGCTGTTGTGCCATTAAAAGTAAAAGTAAAGGTTCTTTTAATAATTATAAATTTTCCCTCAGTCAAAACTCGATTGAGGCTGGGCACCGCCTCAGACTTAAGTTGTTATCGTAAAAGAAATAGGATCTGCACGAAATTATTTTTGAGTTTAGGGAAATCAATAATTTTGATAAGCACCAATTTCGGAAAATATACAATACCACCCCAATACCCATAAACAAATCAAATTTGAAACTTCTTACTTACTTCCTTATTTAGCATGCACTACAACTGATGATCGGTCTTGCCCGCCTCTATAAAGCTTCGCCAGTCGCCTCTGTTATGCGCGCGCTGGCGCTAGTTGATAAGGCCAAGTACAGTCAGGTTGCCCTGCACCTGGTCTTTCCAACGAAGATTAGGATGTCCTCTTGACTTTCGCACAGTATGCTCGATAGAATCTTATATGCAATATTAAGATTAAGATATTAAGAAATAAGCCTTCCTTATCACACGGTACTTGGCGCAGATCGTGGGATTACCTTTCTTATGGATTGGTTGAGGTTCCAATCACTTGGCATGCTTTCATTCGACCTTATTCTGCATGCGTTTTTGGAGCTCTTCGCCTCCGGTCTTAAACAACCCAGCAGGCAGGCCATCTGCACTCATAGTCGGGCGGCGGTACTTCAACGCCGTCAGTGATTGGGGTTTCCGGTGTGGATTCCGTAGTGGCGGAATTATTGCCGTCATCGCCATTAAGCAGGTGCTAAAAGTGCTCCCTACATAATCTCATTATGCCCTGGACATCTGTCACCAGATTTCCGTCTTCATCCTTGCAGGAAGAGGTCCCTGTCGTCAAACCATCAGTCAGGCGTCTTATTCTTTCAAAGAATTTTCGGACCTCGTTTTTGTCCCGTAACATTTCGATATCATTAAACTCGCGTCTTTCTGCAAAAATATCAAAAACCGTTTGGATCCAGACAAAAACGTTACATTACATCAATATCGCATATTTCACAATTTTAATAAGAAAGTGAAATATTGTGCGATATACATAGATCGCAAGTAATTATTTGTATCCAAAGTGTTTTTAATATTTCGAAGACATATTGCATTGATATTGTTTATTTATTTGAAACGGTGACTTTGAGCTTGGCGATTTTGATTTCGAGGATTTTTTTTTTTTTTTTCAAGTTGTTGATTTTGGATCTAGAAATTTTGATTTTGGGGATTTTGTATCTGGGGATTATGTGTTTGGGCAAATGCCCATTCTTAAAATTAGGGATTTTGGGTTTGGTGATTTTTTTTTGTTGGGGTATTTCGTGGGTTTTATATTTTTGCTCTTGTGCCACGAGATGTTCCAATGTAAGTAATTTTTACACTAAGGAATGAGATTGAAAAAATCGGATAACTTTGAAAGACCACTGCTTTCAAACTCTTCATCTGAATGAAAAAATTAAAACCGTAGGCTTTGCGTTGGAGAAATTCTGATGAAATACAATCACATGTTTTTTGACTTGTGAACTTTCAGTTGAGTCATGGCATCGGAAGTGGAAAGACGCGTTTTAGTTGTTGAATTATTTCGAGAAAATCCGTAGTGGAGCCAGAAAACCATTGCCAATAAGGCGAAAGTTGCACAAAACACTGTCTCGATGATTCGTGCAAATTTAATACAGACTTAACAGTTGCTAGAAAATATGGTTCTGGAAGGAAATGCGGTATCGTTTTGTGTCTCCATAAAAGGCGAAGAAAGTCGTTGCTCTCTTACAGAAGAATTCAGCGTTGTCTAATCGAAAATTGGCGGAAAAAGCGAGTTGCAGTGAGTTTTTAGTTCGTATAATTAAAAATGGTCGCTGTGGCGTAGTGGTAGTGCGTTGGACTGCTACGCAGAGTGTCCGGGTTTCGAATCTCGGCTCAGGCAAAATCAAAAAGTAGAAAATAATTTTTCTACACGGCACCACCTCTTGGCAGGCAACGGCAAACCTACAAGAGTAAAAATTGCTATAAAAAGCTTTTCACTTCGCCGTTCGGATTCGGCTTTAAACTGTAGGTCCCTTTCATTCATGTACAAATATAACACGCACAACATGAGTGGATGCGAAAAGCTCGCCCTAGGCCCTCCATGGGCTGTTGTGCCATTAAAAGTAAGTAAGTAAAGTAAAATAATTAAAAAAGATGCGGGCCTTAAAACATACAAAGTGCAGTCAGTACGCGACAGGAACGCTACTAAGAACTTGGTAGCCCAGAGCCGAGCTAAAAAGTTGAAGACAGATTTTTTCCAAAAATTCGATTGCTGTGTTATGGACGATGAAAACATACGTGTTGTCTAATTTTTCTCAATTGCCTGGTCAAGAGTTTTACACCGCAAAGGAACGAGGAGGAGTTGAGGAAGGATTTAGGACAAACCAAAGTCCAAGTTCCCGAAGAAGTTTGTGGTATGGCAAGCGATTTGTAGTTGTGGGCTAAGGAGTAAAAGTTTCGTAAAAAGTGGCACTGTTAACGCCGAAATTTATGTGAAGAAGTGCCTCCAGAAGAGATTGCTGCCCTTCATTAGAAAGCACAATGTATCTACTTTCTTTTGGCCTGATCTAGCCTCATGCCAATACAGTAAAGTAACCCTTAAATGGTTTGAAGACCAAAACATCAAATTGGTACCAAAAATTGGTACCAACCCACTAAATTGCCCAGAACTTCGGCCTATCGAGAAATATTGGGCTCTAGTGAAAAGAACATTAAAGGCAACAAACAGAGAAGCTAAATCCATGGAAGATTTTCCGCCAAGAGAGTCTCAGAAATGACAGTCAAGGCGCTAATGGCAGGCATATCGGAAAAGGTGTCCGAATTCTATAAAAAAACCACAAACAAATTAGTTTTATTGATCATTTATCATTTATCAGAAATTAAATTTTCTTTTCAAAACTTTTTACATTTTTTTATTTGCATAAGGGATTTCAATGCTAGGACATTTTAAAGTTATCCGATTTTTTCGATTTCAGTATATAAAGATACTGCAGGACCAATTTGGTCCGGTCCAATGACAAGCCTGTATAAAAATAACTAGTCTGTTCTCATATGTTTGGACTAGACTTGTCACCAGTTGTGATCCTCCGCGGTCTAGTATAAAACTAGTACAAGGCCAGACCAGTTGGTTACAGGATATGCATATATATATATATATATAATATATATATATATATATATACATATGTATGTGTGTGCGTGTGTGTATGGTTGTGTGAAAGAGATATATTTAAAATTTTGATACGCCTGGGAAATTAATATGTTGCTGAAGTTAAACAATATTAAAACGGGCAAAGTTTCGTTCGTTTCGTGTGTACAGGTAAGTTTGAGCAACAAGAATTCAGCTACAGAACAACAACAACAACAACAACAACAACCTTGTCGTACAGCAACAACAAGAAACATTGAAAACTTTGAAACATAACAGTTTGAGAAATTGTTTTATTTGGTTGATTTTTTGTTTTTGTTTCCACTTCCTCTTGCTCTGTGTTATTTTTGTATTTCCACCCCGCCTCTCCGCTTTGCTAAAAAAAAGAAAGTCCTGAATTATTAATTAAGGGTGGTATATTAAAAACAAAAAAAATTAAGTTTTAAATATTTTGTACCATGAAGAATCGGAGTGTTAAAATGACATTGCATACTTACAATGAAAAGCTATATAAAAATATATAAATTCATAAATGTGAACGCGTTAAAATTAAAAATTTAATAGTTTCCAAAGCATACTTTCAGGAGTAAAAAGAAAGTTATCGAATTCACAAATTTAACTGAAGTGCTTTCAACTGATAGTGGCGACCTCTCATTTTCCAAATTAAAATAATATTCACTGTACATTTGAGGAAGTATACCTTGAGGTGCATTACAAAAGACAATAACAAATGTTAAACATTGAAACGAATATATTGAGAAGAGTTTCTGATTTTCAAAGCATACCTTCAGGGGCAATTAGAGTATGTACATCAAATAACGCTGAGTGTATTTTGCCAGTGTGCTGGAGCTAGGTTTCAAAATGTAATAGATTTCAAAGTATACTTTCCGGAGTAAAGGGTGGTTAAATATAAACGAATGTGACTCAGTCACTTCTGCTATGCGCGCGCTGGCGCCAGTTGATAAGGCCAAGTGCAGTCAGGTTGCCCTGCACCTGGTCTTTCCAACGGAGATTAGGACGTCCCCTTCTGCGTTGCGTGTTCCTCCACCGTGGTTCGAATAAAACACCCTTCTCGCCGGAGCGCTTTCTTCCATTCGCTCAACATGACCCAGCCAGCGAAGCCGCTGGAGTTTTATACGCTTGACTATGTCAGTGTCGGCGTACAGCTCATACAGCTCGTTCGTTCCATCTTATTCGATACACGTCATCCACGCATACTGGACCGTAGATCTTACGGAGTATCTTCCTCTCGAACGCTCCTAACAGCCAACAGCCTCTCATCATTGATGGTCAATGTCCACGTCTCTGCGCCATACATTAGGGCGGGAAGGATGAGGGACTTATAGAGCGTTATTTTCGTCGGTCGAGAGAGGGCTCTACTTCTCAATTGCCTACTGAGCCCGTAGTAACACCTGTTGGCAAGAGTTAGTCTCCGCTTGATCTCAAGGCTGACATTATTGTTGGTGTTTATGCTGGATCCTAGATATACGAAATAACAATTTAATCTTATTCTTAATCTTGCTCAATGCAGAAAGTGACTCGGACATTTCACATTCGGATATTGATATTATTTCGGAAAATAACGAAACAAGTTTGTCTGAAACAGATATCGAACAGGAACCCGTCTTAGCTGTAGCCAGCTCTGTTGATCCTTTGTTTATTGCTAAAAACAAAACGGTATGAAGTGCCAGTCCTTTACCTCAGCCTATTGGAACTGCGGCTGAGGACATTATCTCAACTCAAGCAGGACCAACTCGATTTGCAGTGCCCAGATGCAATGACAAGCTGACTGAGTTTTTGTTATTTTTTCCGCCTCCATTAGAAAGAATTGTAATTGAAAATACTAATAAGTACGGTAGGGTCAAGTTTGGTGACAAATGGTGCGATATTGATGAAGACTCATGGCGAGCATATATAGCTGGGTTGCGAAATTTGGTCGCCCCATCTTCCGATCAATTATGTCTGACGGTACATTCCATATGATTACTAGTGCGCTCCGTTTCGATGATGTTTCGAGTCGACGGCAAATGCGCAGTAGCGATAAATTTGCTCCTATTCGCGAACTGGGGGATCGTTCGCAAGAACTTCTTCCCATGTATTACAACTGTCACGAAAATGTCACCATTGATGAGCAACTTGTTGAATTCAGGGGGCGATATTCTTTTCGACAGTTTATGCCATCAAAACCAGCAAAATATGGTTTGAAGTTTTAGTTATCGGTGGACTCAAAGTCAGGCTACGTATGGAAAATACAATTTACCATACCTTGGTAAAGCGAGAAATGAAAAACCTGAAAGGAACCAACAAGAACGCGTTGTATTGGACTTGACAGAAGGCTTGAAAGGGCAATATATAACAGGGGACAACTTTTTTGTTTCACATTTGAGTTGGTAAAAAAAACTTCGTGAAAGAAAACTTACATATGTGGGAAGAGTACGCAAAAATAAAACATTCATTCCTCCGAAATTGCGGACTGTCGAAAAACTCCCTTTGTACAACTCTACATTTGCATTCAATGACATTGCGACATTAGTATCATATATTAGCCACAAAAACAAAGCAACGATATTAATTAGGACAATGCACAAGACAGCTGCAGTTGATGACACTGGATCGAAGAAAAAACCAGAGATTGTTTCTAAAAAGTACAAAAGGTATACAAGTTATTTATTTGTTCGCCTACAATTTCTTATGCCTCATCTCTTTTAGGTGGCGTTGATACTGCTGATCAAATGATTGGCTCCTACACCTTTACTTACTTTACTTTCAATGGCACAACAGCCCATGGAGGGCCTAGGCCGAGCTTTTCGCATCCTGGCTCCTACATCACAAAACGCAAAACAAATCGATGGCCAAACATTGTATTTGCCAACATACTTGATATATCCGCTTTGAATACGTACATACTATTTTCTGAAATCGATGTCTCATGTCCTCCAGCTGATCGGAATCATAGGAGGCCAGAGTTTTTGCGGCGACTAGCACTTTCTTCGGCTAAGGCGCATATTATGAAACAGACTAGATTACCCCAGCACAGTTATTGAAAGAAATACGAACACCATGCACAGTTTCAGTGGCCTCACCAAATAATGCTACTTCTAGTTCAGGGGCTCAGTCTGATATAAAATGCCTCTACTTGCAGCAAATTTATTTGCAAAACTAACCGAAAAACATTTTGTTCCTCATCCAATGACAAATACTATCGAACACACTAATAAATACTTATGTTTTGAAAGTAAATGTAAAGAAAATCAAAGAAAATATACTATGGACCAAATGGTCCCTTAACCTAAGATTCGTAATTCTTTATTTTTCTCAGTCCTCTTCTAAGTTAGAAAATTTAATTTTTGCACATAGCCTTGTTTCATAAAAAGACCACATGAGCTGAAAAACTAAGTCAGTATATATCACCGTTCAAAACTTACAAAGGAAACAAAACAGAAATTGGACCAAATGGGCTTAACCTAACCTAACAGCAGGGTTAAAGCGAATAAATTAAAAAGAGTTTGATTATCAATGCATACCTTAAGGGGCAATTATAGTACATAAAATAACGCTGAGTGTATTTTGCCAATGCGAAAAGCTCGGCCTAGGCCCTCGATGGGCTGTTGTGCCATTAAAAGTAAAGTAAGTAAGTATTTTGCCAATGTGCTGAAACCTGAGTTCGAATCACGGCACAGTCAAAAAATCGAGAAAAGGAAAACTAGAAATTTCTGTAAGCAGAATTAGCTTTTGGTAAGCAATCGTATAATCTTTCAAATCGTCGTTTTTGGATTTGGTAGATTGGATTGGATTGGATTTTAGGTTCCTTCCAATCGTGTACAAATCAGAGATGCACAACATGAACGATTGCAAGGCATTCCGCGGGCTGTTTTGCCATTAAAGAAGTGGAAGAAACTTTGAGCAATTAATAAATATTCAAATAGTTATGCACCTTAGGCATCTACTACTTACAGTTTCACAAATTAAATCTGATTGCATACTTTTCAGCATCATTAATATTTGCTCAGCACCTGACCAAAAGCTTGACCGAATTAAAGTTTCAATAACAATTTATGTATGCAAATATTAATGCTGAATTTCTCTAAATATAGTATGTGTTTTTGAGTTGGAAACTAATAGCCTCAAGTATTTACTTTCATTTGAAAAACACACACAAATTTATATCTGTTTAAGCCGCAAGTTGTTTATGCAACAAAACAAACTAAAGTACTTCCAGTGAAATTTATTGATATTTCAGGTATGACGAGAATTAGGTGAGTGTAAAATTCCATCAAATTTACAAGTACGTACAAATAAACTAATACATACATAAACAGCAACACACACACACACACACACACACACACACATACTGACGGATATCAAGCACAACATATTCAATGCTAATAACACATTAGCGTCAACAACAGCGACAACAACGAGAATAACAACATTCCCTCTTGAAGCGTATCGCCCTCTCAGTGCAGCATTTTTCTAATACATACATACACACAATCTCACTATGAAACTCTGATGATGATGATGATGATGATGCAAACGACCACGATGAATTCACCCAATTAAGCTATGTTACGCCCTATAGTTTTGAAATGTCCACTCTTTCGCTTATCACAATAGATAATGTCGTCAATGTTGCTGCTGTTTTCACATTTCAGGCTATTTGTCAATGTCGGTGAGGGTGTACGTGTGCGTGTGTGCGTGTGTGTGTGCGCGCGTGCGTGTGTGTGTGTGTGTGTGTGTGTGTGTGTGTGTGAGTGTGTGTGTGTGTGTGTGTATGTGTGTGTGTTTTTTTTTTTTTTTGGAGGATGAAAGTCAGTGTGAGACCCCCACCCACTAAAACCACCTCTCATGTCCGGACGGTAGGTTCTCCCGGAACCACCGTTAAGTATTTCGTCGGGAGGCCGTCAGAGCATTACTGCTCAAGCATCAGTTCTTGGTCAGTCAAGTCAAGTCTTAAGGGTTGCCTAAATTAATGGCATTCAGGCCAACGTTGCGCAGACGGGTGCGCTCCATATTACGATCACGTTCAATGCGGCGAAGTGCTGTCATTATTCTTGCTGCCGCTGTCTGGACTGCTTGCCACTTATGTAGTGTGTGGCACATGTGATTAATGATATTAGCCAATGTGGGGGTCTTCCCAAAGGCTTCCCTTATCTCGGTGCGTTCGGCGTCGAAACGCGGGCAATAAAAGAGGATATGTCGTGCGTCCGCAATATCGTTCGGGCGGAACGGCTCTTCCTCGTATTTGAAGCGGTGCAAATAGTATTTGAAGCAACCATGTCCTCTAAGTAGCTGCGTCATGTGAAAATCTATTTCACCATGTTGACGAGTAATCGAACTATCAATATCCGGGATAAGTGCAAATGTCCATCTGCCTTTGTTCGCCCTTTCCCAGCGTAGCTGCCACTTTTTTATGCTGTGTTGTCGCTCGTCTGCCTCTGATGCATATGGGCCTGCTATATAAATGTTACGGCATTCCCATGCTAGTAAGTATGTCTATCGGTATCATGCTTGAGATAACACCGACTGCTTCATCCGACACTGTGCGGAATGCACTTGCAAGTTTTAGAGCGCTGCAGCGATAGGTCGCCCGGATCCCGGCAATGTACGATGGAGTTTGCGTTGCATCAGCCCATACTGGCGCAGCATATAACTTTATCGAGCTTGTAACGCGTGCCAGGAGTTTTCGTCTACTGGACCGCGGCCCTCCAATATTTGACATTATCCGGGAGAATGCACCATTGACCTTTGAAGTCATTTCACTGAATGCCAGTAAATGTTGCTTATATGCCATTCTGACGTCGATCAGCATACCAAGATATCGCAGGTACGGTTGAGAAATAATCTCAGGCTCCTCCACTCTAAATTTAATGACCTCGCGTACACTTTCCTGGAACTCAAGAGAACAGCTTCCGTTTTCTGCGCTGCCAACTCGAGATGTACACTGCGTAGCCATCTCATTATCCTTGACACCGCGTCACTGCACGTCAACTCCAGCGTATTAATATGCTTTGCTACCACCAGCAGTGCGTTATCATCAGCATAACCGACCAGTGTGGCGCCTATGGGAAGCACAATCTTTAAGACGCCATTATACATAACGTTCCACACTCTACCTTCAAAGTGATTTGAGATAATTCTTTGTATGTATCCCGGAACACCAAAATTGTTAGGCGCCTGCATAATCCGCGACCAGCTCTCTGAGTTGAAAGCATTCTTGATATCCAATGTTACTACTGCGCTGTACTGTTTGTCGCCTCCTCTTCACCTTTCTCCGCTTGTTGCTTCGCACGCTATTCGCATAACTACCTGGATAGCATCGATGGTGGATTTTCCATGACGGAATCCAAATTGCTGCGTGGATAGACCACCAGGCCTCTTAAGCATCTCTGTTGACGCAATCTGTTGACAATAATGCTCTCCAGCACTTTACCCAGCGAGCCGAGCATGCCGAGCGGCCGAAAAGCCGATGGTTGGTCGGGGGTTTTTCCTGCCTTGAGTAACAGCACCAGCCTTTGGCATTTCCAGAAATGAGGGAACACTCCTTCGTTTAGACACGCAGTGTACATCTTTGCAAACATCACGGGGTTTGCCCGGATGGCAGTCTTCAGCGCCACATTGGGTATACCGTCCACGCCAGGTCATTTGTTGTCAGCCATTTTCCGCTGTGTTATCATCAGCTCTTCAGGTGTCACGGTAGGGATGCAACCTATGTCTGAGGGTAGGTGCAGCAAAAGCACCCTTTCAGCCTGTGGAGGGATCAGTGTAGCCACCACGGTATCTATTACCGCGGAATCCAACGGTTGTGTAGCTCTTGGTCCTCTTACCCTGCTCATAACCACCTTATATGCATTACCCCATGGGTCTATGTCTGCGCCATCTCGTAACTCCTTGAAGCATTTCTTTTTACTCTCGCGAATCGCTTTCTTCAGTTGTTGGCGGCATACTTTGTATTCATTGTACAAAGTTTACCACGTTGGAAGATTTTGCGCCCGCTGAGCTTTCCTAAGCATCTGGTGGCCACGCCTTCTGCATATGTTAATATCCTCATTCCACCAGTAAACTGATTTCCTAATTGGTTTACGCGTCCTTCTTGGCATTGCTGCGTCACATACTGTGCTCAGTCGCCGTCTGATGCTTGTTGCCATATTGGTTGCTCCGTCATCTGTCGTTGTTGCCTCATTCCACACCATCAAGTAAATCTCAGTGTCAAAGGACCGTTGTTTTCAATCTTTTGTTTGAGCCATATATATCCTCTGCGGGCGGTTGGGTTCCCGAAGCTCAATAACAATGGCTCGGTGGTCTGTATTCGTATAGAAGTCGCCCAACCCCAAGTGGCATTTCGCTTGTGCGAAGGTAAGATCTACCGCTGACCGCTTTTTTCCAGCCTCAAAGGGGTGCTGGCCATCTTTCAATAATTCTACCTCCAATGTTGCAAGATATTCCATGAGAAGCCTACCCTTGCGATTCGTACTTTTACTGCCCCATGTTGTTGACCAAGCATTAAAGTCGCCAGCAATAACTATCTTATGTGTGTCTTATCTCTGACCTTTGCAACCAGCTCCGTCAGCAAAACCTATGTTAGCAACCGGTGCTCTTTGTTGGTACACCCTGCCACCAAGTGTTCATATTGCAGCTTTGTTGTGTGCGTCACTAGTCTACTCACAGCTGTTTACATTGTGGTGCTGCTCGCACAAGATAGCAACATTGAATCGTTTTTCAACAATTTTTCGTTCTAGCAGATCCTGTGCTACAATGCAGTGGTTAAGATTTAGTTGGACGATTTTCATCGCCTACCTTTCTTCATCGAGTTTTGATGAGCTGGGCAACGGAAGCTGCCAGCCGCATGATCGTGCCCGCAAAGTATACGTTTACGCTTGCTGAAACAAACAGCTTGCCAAATGACCTTCTTCTCCACAATTCCTGTAGAGCTTGCTACGATCTACAGTCTCCTTGCAGTTTTTCGCCAGGTGTTTGTACCCCCAGCACTTGAAGCACTCTTGCAATGAAATGCTTTCACGTACTCGGCAGGATACACAATCTATGCGAATCCGCTGTGCCTTCAGTACCTTCATCCCATCATTGGCTTGCAGACTGACATAAGCTGTCTGCGTGCCCTGATACCCTCGCAAAGTACGAATCGAATTCTTCTGTTAACTTTATGTTGCACTGTTCGTGAAGCGCGTCGCATATTTCTGCCTCCGTTGTAACCTCGTCAAGATCTCTCAATTGAACCGTTATGGAATAGGTTTTCGCCAAAAACCTTGGCTGATTTGCCAAGAACATTTTCCACTGCTGCCTGGTAAGCTCCAGTATTGCTCTCCGGCCTACGCTTCAGCTCTAGCAGCTCCGCTTACCGTTTTTACATTTTCGCCAAGTGTCTTCAGCGCGTCGCTACTTTTTATCGTACGCAGAATATCTGCGTATGACTTGGCATCAGTGGCCGAGATGATTAAGGCGTCCAGCCTGGACCTAATTCCTCTGGGTTTATATTGTTTTTTGGACTGCACCAGGGTTCACTTCTGGTTCTGCTTGGGCGGCTCTTGTGATTGAGCAGTATGTGAAACTGCCGGTGTTGACCCGCGCCTTCTTAGGTTGCTCTGTCTGACTGCCCTTTTTGTTTTCCAAGGGTGCAGTTTTCCGCTTCGTGGGGGGCGTTTTCACATCTAGCTCTTGCTTTCTCTTCTGCCCCTTACTTGCTTTAAACCATGGCGCGGTTTGCGAGGATTGGTTATTCCTAACTATCTCTTTCGATGCATCATCATGCAGTTCTGCTGCAGAAAGCTCAAATAACGCTTTGATGCTTTCAATAGCGTCTCTCATGGGTTGATGTATTGAGCGCCGTTTTCCATCTCCGAGCATCTCCACCAGTTTTGCGATTTGCTCTCCGAGCCTGCAAAATGCCGACTGATATGAGACAGCAGTCGTGCTCCTCGTTTCGGCCTACTTCATCTAAAATAAAATCCAATTGACATTTTATGTGCGACAATTTTAAAATATTTGGCATTTTACCATCAACATCACCTTCAGTTTTAGCTTTTGTTAGCTTCATGTTGTGGCCAGACTCAAATCAGGTTAGGTTCAACATCGTCCACGGTCATTCATCTATCCATCTAGCACTGAATTTATCTGCTATCTGCTAATCAAAAATGTTGGCTGATGGTCGTGGTGGTGTTGTGGAGTGTAAATTTTAATTATGTTTGCTGGAAAAAATTAAGTGTAAAAGAGTTTTGACATTGCGGCATTATGTTAATGCGCCGTACTTTGTTGTGGCCAGTGCGGTGGGCGGCGGCAGAGGGACAGTGCGGTTATGTTGTTTACATCACCCTCGTAACACAAGCCTTAATCCTCTTCTCTCTCTCTGATACTGTAATAGTTGTGATAAAAAAACAAACAACAACAAAAAAAACTATTACGTTGCTTTTGTACTTTGTGGTGAAAGCACTTTAAATTTGTTCTGCTTTCAAGAGAAAAACTTTTAAAAATTAAACCGTAATGCAATGAATTTGCTGCATAACCTCAACGCTCCAGCCAGCACTCGCTTAAAACACTGCAGTGACTACATAGAGTCAGTGGTTGAAAATGATGTGAACAGTTTTTTTTTTTCAATCTTACATATCGCTAAAGCCCTAACACGCATTTTACAAATTTTTCAAAAGATCCTAAAAACACACTTTGAAACTTGAAACTTTCAGTATTGTTTTCAAAATATTGTTATTTAAAATTAGAGAAAAGAAGGTGGGGTATGGCTCCAGTATCGCTTTTAAGGCAGAGCTGCAGATGGAAACGCTTAATCATAATCGATCAAGAACTCGAGATATTGAACAATTTTATTTATGTACGGGCTTTTGCGAATTAAGGCACAGTGACATGTGTGTATCTTCTACTTTTCTATACAGAGAAATACTCGTTGTGGCACATGCTTAAATTTAGCCTCTCAATTTGAAAACACGAAGAATTTTCAATTGATTAAGCCGATTTATGTGGTCATATGTAGTTAAGTAGCTTAGCCGTTCATGCAACACCACCACTCAGCTTATGCAATGCAATAATCACGCGAATCACAAATTGATAATCGCCTAAAATCACACTACACACAAGTACTTAATATCAACTAAACTCAAAACTAAGCTGACTTGAGTGTAATTAGAGACTTGTATGTGTGTGTGTGTATGTGTGTGTGTGTGTGTGTGTGTGTGTTTGTGTGGGTTTTGTGACATTTTGAGCCAGCCAATCAACTACCACGAAATACATATACGATAACTATTATATTAATAAATCGACAATGTAAGCGTGTATGAATGTGAAAACTTAAAATCAGCTTTTAGCCAGCTTAAGCACGTAACCGAAAACAAATATCAATGCAATGGAAATTGTTGTGGCAACAACACAAAATCAAAATAAAGTAAGCATTTGAATTGATGTTATTGGATGTGGCATGTTGGTTGATGCGTGTTTGTTGCGCTGTGTATGCGGCAACTAATGATAATAAATGAAATAAGATTTAAAACAAATAAAAGTCGTTCAACAAATGGAGCAAGTAAAAACAAAACATAAAATAAAATGAAAAAATAATCAAACTTAATTGAAGAGTTACTGTCAGTTGTTATTGGTAGCAGCAAACAAAGCGAACAAGTTAAGTTGATTGTGATCTTAACAGTAAATACAGTAATCCTCGGTGAATTGCATCAACGTACAATGTACAATTTATGCTTTAATTAACCGGGTAATGCAATTATGACCGAGTACTTGATTGAAGAATATTTTGCATCAAAATTGTAAAATTTAACAATTAAGCGTGGATCAATTATTAGAGGATTACTGTTTGTGCATACAAGTTTTTAATAATGTTTACAAATTACTATAAGTCAGATAGTGTTTTTGTTTTTAGTTATACTTGTTGATGGGTAGGTACTGAAAGCTGGATCGCCATCTTTTTGTATGACAAATTATTTTATTTTGTTTTTGGCTCTCAATGCACACAGAAAAAATTGGAACAAAATCATTTCTCTCACTCTCTTTATTGAGGGGATGGGAAGTGAAACAGCGCAAACAAAAGAGTGAGTGAATAAAAACCACCCCTACAAGAACAACACAAACAGAACTCTCTCTATATCATATTTATGTATTATCTATTTGTACTAAAAGAATTTCTCGCAAAAACAACACCACTAACAATAACAGTAAATCACTCGCTATTTTGAAAATTCCTCGATTATTTGCAGTCGACAGCGTGTATATAGTATGTACACATGAGATGACATTGAGAGAGCCGACGTCTCTGCTTGTACTGCATGGGCCTGATACATATACAATAAGTTTTTCCATATACATACTTAATCTCCTTTTCCACGGCAAGATTTATTGAAAGCAAGTTAAGTTTGATGGCGAGAGAGGAGAGATGAGAGGGACCGGCAAGTTTTCTTTCGTGCTGTTCGGCTTTTGGCAAAGTAAAAGCTGAATTGATCAAGAAATCTTGCTGTGTGGAAATGCAAGTGGCAAGACCAAAAGGGAATTTGAAACTTGCTTTCAAGAAAACTTGCCGTGTGGAAAAGGGGATTTAAGGTAAAACTAAGCGTTTCGAACGCAAAGCTTTTCTCGTATATGCGCTTTCTATGCATTCGATGTTTTGCAATATTTTATTCTCCACAGCACGCATTTTGCGCGTCTGCTTCTTCTTTGAAAATCAGTTGATGCTAATTTTTTAAATTTTAAGATTGCTCAACAAAAATTAAAATTAACTAAACTTTGAGTTTTTTCACCTCCTCTATTAATTCTTCTTCCGTTATTTTTTTCTCTTCTGAGTTATTTGCAGCCAATTTATTAGTGATGAGTAAAGTTCGACGACAAATAATCGACAGTAGAATTATCACTTCAGCGAAAACAAAGTTTAATCTGCTAGATTATTAAGTTAATCGCAAAACAAACAAATGTACATAATAAATCTTCTCGATACAAATAGTTTGATATCGATTATGCCATTGTCCTACAAATTATAATTAATATCTCTCACATTTTCTCAGCTGTTTGCCGTCGCTGGTAGTTCGACTTTTGACACTTTCTGTGCATTTCGACAGCAAGTCGTGGAGTTTGTTTCATACAAAACACACTGATTCAACTTTTCGCACGAATATGAGCAAAGCTTTGCGTCTGAAATATAGTTTGAACTTTAGTATGAAAAAACTCCGTTCACAATATCGGCTCTCAATGTCTCTTCGTGTGTGTACTCGATGATACTCTCTCTCATATTTAAAAGGAACGAACGGAATTTCGTATGCGAATACTGTGTTGAAATTATTACTACTTATTTCCCATTTGAGTTTAGTTTTCAAACAAGTTGCTTTTACGTTTTTCACTACATTGCGTCAAATACTTAGAAAGGACATCGAAATAAGAGAACGTCAGGAAGCATAAAAAAGAAAGTAAAAAACCGATTGATGTATAGAAGTGCAACAAGTTGGTCGCGATAAGTTTCACTTCACCCGCGAGTTTTTAAACTATAAAATTTTTTTGTGTCTCCCAGGACTAGGTTGGTGACATCTTCATAGATACTGGCAGCTGGTATGCTGTGAAATCTGTTACTTGGGGGATTGCTGAATTCAAATCAGTTGTCGATATTTCGAAAATCAATATGGCGATTACATTATTTAAATGGATTGGAATTTTCGTGAAATAATTTTATAAGCAACATACTCTGTGTATGGGGTATTATATTGGTCATGATCGAGTAACGGTTCTTCGTAACGTCCATTAATATGCGTCGTAGTTATGAACATACATACATACATATGAAACCGGAAATGACATCTCTGTGTAGGCGTCTTCTTCGCCTTCCAAATTTCTTCGAATTTAGTTCTGTCAACAATATTCAGTTCATAAATAATCAAGTTTCATACAACAACTTTTATTTTTCGCTCCTACAAACTACGATATGCCGACATCATTGATTTTCTGTTTCCAATTGAAGAAATCTGCTTTGGAATCTCATCGAATGCTTCTGCAAGCTTACGGCCAGCACGCTGTAGGCAAAACGCAGTGCAACGAGTGGTTCAATAAGTTTAAAAGTGGTGATTTCGATGTGAGAAACGAAGAAAGTAGAAGACCACCGAAAAAGTTTGAAGATGCCGGATGCCGAATTGCAAGCTTTACTCGATGAGGGATAAGGATGATGGTCAAATGCAAGAATAACTTGCAGAACAAATAAATGTGACCCAACAATACACTTCTCAACGTTTAAAAGCCATGGAATTGATTTTGACGGTGGGAAGATGGGTGCCGCATGAATTGACTGAAAGACAGCAAGAACATCGAAAAACCAGCTGTGAAGTGTTGCATTCCAGGTACCTAGGTACAAAAGAAAGTCGTATCTTCATCGAATTGGTACTGACGATGGATCTGGAAAATGGATTTATTTCGAGAAGCCCAAACGTTAACGATCATACTCGTATGTTAAGCCCGATACACCGGCCAAATCGACAGCAAAGCCAAATCGCTTCGGAAAGAAGTCAATGCTCTGTGTTTTCTGGGATCAGCGAGGTGTTATCTGGTTTGACCTACTGAAATCAGGTGAACCAGTTACTGGTCAACGCTACCAACAACAATTGGCCGATTTGAATCGTGCTTTGTACCAAAAACTTCCAGAATTTCAAGGTAGGCAACACAAAGTGATTTTTCTTGATGACAATGCACCATCACATCGAACAAGAACAAAACAGACTCGGGAATTGGTAGCTTCGTATAGCTGGGGAGCCCTCCCCCATGCAGCTTATTCCCAAGACTTGGCTCCATATGATTACCACTTATTTTCATCAATGGGGCACTCGGGCATACACTTGCTGAGCAGATCTTCGATTCGGACTAAAATATGAAAAAAATGGCTCGATGAATGGTTTGACTCAAAAAACGAACAGTTTTTTTTGCGAGACATTCACAAATTGCCAGAGAGATGGGAAAAATGTGTAGCCAGCAATGGCCACTACTTTGAAGATAGAATGTATAACCTTACTTACTTACTTTTAATGGCACAACAGCCCATGGAGGGCATAGGCCGAGCTTTTTCGCATCCACTCATGTTGTGCGTGTTATATTTGTACATGAATGGAAGGGACCCACAGTTTAATGCCGAATCCGAACGGCGAAGTGAAAAGCTTTTCATGGCAATTTTTACTCGTCTGGGTTTGCCATTGCCTGCCAAGAGGGGGAGGTGGTGCCGTGTAGAAAAATTATTTTTTCTACTTTTTGATTTTGTCTGTGTCGAGATTCGAACCCCGGACATTCTGTGTAGCAGCACAATGCACTACCACTACGCCACAGCGACCACATAATGTATAACCATTACTCTTAAATAAACGTGTATTTTCTTAAAAAAAAATGCTATGGCCGTCTGTCTGTCCGTCTGTTTGTCTGTCCGTGGACACGATATCTCAAGTAAAACTTGGTACTAACATTCTTTATTGTGAGGAAGAGGTTTAGTTCTGAAATGGGCAAAATAGGTCAAGTGGGCACAACAACTCTGAAGTGAATTGAATTTTTACTTTACTTTTAATGGCACAACAGCTCATGGAGGGTCTAGGCCGATCTTTTTCGCATCCACTCATGTTGTGCGTGTTATATTTGCACGAATTGAAAAAAATTCGAAAAAAATCATTGAAATAGTCTCTTAATTTGTTACATTTGTACATGAATGGGAAGGACCTACAGTTGTATGCCGAATCCGAACGTCGAAGTGAAAAGCTTTTCTTTGGCAAAAGGTGGGTGGGTGGAGTTGAAGCGCATTTATATTTGCAGGATTACGCAAAAAATGAGGTGAGTTCCCCATAATCCGCTACCTGCCTATAATCTTCTTATATAAATGTTAGCAACAAGAAAAATAATTTAAGAAAATTTAACTTCAGATTTTTATGCTTTTCCATGACGGTCATACAGATTCGGGTTTGAAAAGAAGGTGATCAATATCAAAATAACAATCAGTTTGCTACGACAATAGCTTATTCTCGATGCCAAACCACAAAACATTCTGTGGCAGTAGAACCTTTTGTTTTCCTCTCGTTCTTTCGTTCCTTTTGTGCGATGCTCCTCGTTCATGTGAGTCAATTCACACAGTGATTGTTTGCACAGCTAAAATAAACAATATTGTTCCGGTACATACTAAGTATATCGTGTATAGAGTTTGCTTTAAGTATGTGGCAGCAATTGAATGTGAGCGCGGCAAACAAACAGAACAACAACAATATGCATGCACAATCAATGAATGACAGCAATGCGCTCGTATGCTTCATAAAAATCACATCCTGTCTAGACTTTGAGCAGATGTACTCGTAGAGGTGGAAGAAACTAATACAAGAAAAATGTTGTCGATTCCAACCATGAATGAGAGGGTGAAAAATGGCAAATAGATAGCTGATGTTGTTGCTGTTGTTGTTGTTGTTGTAGCAGGAAACTATTCACTATTCTCTTTTGTGTATTGTAATAAAGTGATTCTTAAACTTAAATACAACAATAGCGTGCATTCTGCTCGTATTCCCCCACTCAACACAACTGCTGTTATTTCTTTTGAAGTGTTGCTGCTCATGCTGTTGCTGTTGTTGCTGCTTCTGCTGCTGCTGCTGCTTCTGCTTTGGGTTAAAGTGCACTTTTGTAAATTGCAAATAGATTGATACCAGCAATGTACACTTTTGCACAAACAAAGCCGATACTACGGAGGCGAAAAGTGCTGACTGGGCGGAGGGCCACGTTGCACGTTGGTGAAAGTGTTACCCTCACGAGCACCGGCGAACTAAAACTTAAGCGGTCACTATTGTTCGTTTTTTTCTTCTTCTATTGCTGTCGTTGCTGTTGAAATGCTTTTCTCTTTGCTGTAGTTGTTGTTGTTGTTGCTGCTGCTGCTGGTGTGGCATCACACTACTTATTTAGGCTGCAATGATTGCAATTGAGATTTAGTGAGTCAAAACTAGTTGCTGTTGTTGTATGCTCTGGTAACTGATAACAATCTAGTAAAATGGATTCAACGTTTATTGGTGGCAAGGTGGGTGTATTGGTGGGTGGGGCATGCAGCTTAGCATGAATGTGTCCGCGAATGTGTCAGTTTTATGCTGGCACACAAATGAAAAAGTGAAATGAAGTAGTGACATATCACAGCAATACTCGTACAAAGCACGCGCTGATGGATTTATAAAGAGGAAAACGGGAGACGTGATATTTGAGAAATTTAGTGAGGTAGGTCATTAGGAGGTAGCCTTGTAAAGTGATGAATGCGAATATGATCGATCTCACATAATCAATCAATAAGTAGTAGAATGAAGCTATTTGAAGCTCAAACTTAGGCAATGGCTTTAAGTGAATTTGTTGTCTAGAAACTTCAAAATAAAATACAGTGAAATTACAATTGTTTTAGCTATCGATTTCTCAATTTTTGTTTGTTTTTTTGTTTGGTAACCTTACGGCAGATTATGTAATCAACTTTAGCAGCTTGATACACACGCACACACACACACACCAGCAGCATGAGTATCTACATGCGAGTGTGTAAGTGGGGCAAGAAAGTTTGTTAAAACAAACTGACAGCGAAAACTCATCAGGGCCGTCAACAACAGCACAACGAGCAACTACACATATACAAAACAACAACAGCAACAGATACAGCAACATCATAGCGTATAAAGAACGTCATTCAATTGGCTGGTGCAACTCGTAAGCGTTCAAGCATTCAAACGCCGCTCGCAATAAAAAAGTAGCAGGTTTTTAGGCGCTCGTGCTGGCTTCAAAATGTCATTCAAATGCGCGACTTTCTTGTTTTTCCATGTATCAGACGCATATGTGTGTGTGGAAGTGATACAGAGTTTTATGTGTATGTATGGTATACGTGCTGGAGATTGTATAAGAAAAACTCGCACACACGCACACGGGCAGACGTTTGTATAGCCTACTTTTAGGGCTTATGACTCGCATATTTGCTGAACAAACTACCGTTCAGTATTTATATTCATTTCTCAAGCAGTTTTCTTCTTTCTTGCTACTGCTGCTGCTACTGCTGCTGCTGGTGGCACCATTATTATTGTCATGTTCGTTGATGTTGTTGTCGTTGCTGGCATTTAGGTGTGCTTTGTTGCGATTCTGTCGACGCTTGTCGTTGATCGTTTGCTTTTTTTTTACTTAATTTCATATGTGTTGCATTGTTGTATGAAAAAACAAATTGCTTAGCGTCAAGTGTCGTGTAATTACGACACATGATTGCAACGACGACAATGTGCCGTTGACAGTTGTAGTTGTAGTTTAGCTGTGTGTATGTATTGTGTTTGTGTTTGTACATTGTCAGTCAGCCAGTCAGCCAGCCATCCAGTCAGCCAGCCAGTCTGTCACTTGGGAGTTATCTACTTTTTCTTAAGGTTTCGTGTTTTCTCTTTTCTTTTCTTCATATTTTTTTTCATTTTTGTTTTTGTTTTTGTTTTTTTTCTAAGCTCAGCCAGCATGTGTTTTATTTTTCTTATGCCATTTCACCGCTCGCGAGTTCTTTTTGTTTGCTTGCGACTTTGACGTTCTGCAATTGTTGCTTGACAGTTGCAATATTACTTGTAGATTAATGTTATTATAATAGTTGCTTACTTTTAATGACTTTTCGTGTTTTTTTTTTATTGTGCATGCTCGCTTACATACTCGCACATGTATGCGTGATAATTATCCTTGATTTGTACCGCAATTGTGTGTGTAGAAGTTTCAAATATATTGTCCTTTTCCCGCTTTTAGCTTTCTTTATTGCTGTGTGAATTGAGACCGACTGACATTCAAGACAAACAACAACAAAAAATGGATATCCATCTGGGATTGACAAGATGCATGAGCGTGTGCGGCGCAGCACAGATGTATTTAGATTTTAATTAATGCTTAACTCGCGTCTCGAGGGGACCTAAGTTGAGAAATCTTTGAATTGGAGGAAACATTTTAGTGTATCCTGGTAATGGATTTGGCGTCGATTTCAGCAAAGTTATAAATCCTCCTATTCTTATTCATCTCGTAGTTGATGTTGACTGAGTAATAGCTTTGGAATAGTGCACGACTTTTCGATTTGGATTCGTTGGAATCCTTAATTTTGTGAGGTTTCATGAAAAAATGCGTGAGCCAAAAAGTACGAGAGGTGGTTTGAGGGTAATTGCCATTGCATCGAGGTCAAAGTTACGAAAAAATGCGAGGAAAATCGACAAATAACGCCATAGCAAATGACCAGGAGTCGCTCCTAGAGGGGACAGACCCCATTAATTTTCAATAGCTGGCATTTTTCTCCAACCAACTTAACCTCCATCTCCATCACCCTTAAGGTGACCACATACCAAATATACTTGTCTTATGAAATAGTCTCCTAGTGCTTCCAGGCTGATCCTAGAATGTCCAAATGTAAGACTAATCCCCTTTATTTTGTAATGACTAACATTTTTTTTCCCCAACATACTACATAATACTCCATTTCTAACCCTTAAATGGGCCCCCATACAAGATTTACTTATTTTTTATGAAGTAACCTCCACGAGCTTCCAGGGTGATCCTAGAGGGGCAAAATGTAAGACCGATCTATATTATTTTTCACTCTACACCATTTTTCTCCCACATACTTACCCCACATTTTAAAACCTTAATGAAGTTCTCATACAAAGTTAAAATTTTTATAAAATCGACCAGCAGCTGGTCAGGAGCCGCTGCTAGAGGGTTGAAATGTTAGACCCACTTCAATTATTTTTCACTCTCCTACATTTTTCCCAAATATACTTACCCCTCATCAGCAACTCGTAAAGGGGCTCCCATACAAAAATATCTTTTTTATTCAATGCATTCCTTCCGCTTTCAAAGTGATCTTAGAGGGGCAAAATGTAAGAGTGACCCTCATTAATTTCCTCCTTTTAACATTTTCCCTATCGTACTTACCCTAATTCATCGCTGCTCCTTAATGGGAGCACCCTTACATGGGGCTACCATACAAAAATATAGTAAAAACCACCTGAAAACCACATAATTTGATTTAATTTTGTATACAAAACCCTAAAGGGTTGGGGTGTGGGTGGATACGATCGGGGGAAAATTTGTAAGAGAGAAATTAATGGGGGTTGGTCTTACATTTGGAACCTCCAGAATCAACAAGGTGAGCCTAATTCAATTGTGTGTGGGGGCCCGATGGAGGGTAAGTAAGTGGGGGAAAAATGCTGGTCATTGAGAATTAAGAAGGTTCGGCCTTCCATTTGAACCCTCTTGGAATGGCTCCTGATCAGCTGTGAGGTGATTTATGGATTTTCCTTGCATTTTTTTTTTTAACTTTTACCTCGATTCAACGTCACTTACCCTCATCGCCTCTCTGATTATGTGGCTCACTAATATTTTCATCAAATCTTACAAAATTAAAGGTTCCAGCGTGTCCCAATGCCATTTTAAAGCATCTCCTTACTTTACTTTTAATGGCACAACAGCCCATGGAGGGCCTAGGCCGAGCTTTTCGCATCCACTCATGTTGTGAGTCTTATATTTGTACATGAATGGAAGGGACCTACAGTTTAATGCCGGATCCGAACGGCGAAGTGAAAAGCTTTTCATAGCTATTTTTACTCTTGTAGGTTTGCCATTGCCTGCCAAGAGGTGGTGCCGTGTAGAAAAATTTTTTTTTTTACTTTTTTTTTTATTTTTTTTATTTTGCCTGTGCCAAGATTCGAACCCCGGACACTCTGCGCAGCAGTCCAACGCACTACCACTACGCCACAGCGACCACTTAAAGCATCTCCATACAACACAATTCCATAGCTACTTAATAAGTCTAAAATATATCAGATGTGGTATGAAACCACCAGAAGTGGTTGGCTCGGTCTGAGGAGCCAAATCTGATTGAGCAGGCCTGAAGGTTTATTATGGACCCACTGAACAAAAAACCACAACAGCGGAATAAGTAACGTTTTAAATTTGAAAAGGATCCAGAGAAATCCATTGCTCAGCTAACAAGCCAGATCAGTGAGTTATAGCAGGATAGATAAGTCAATCCCCAAAGCAGACAGACCGGTCTGGACTGTCTGGAGAAGGTGCGAAAAACCTCGACCTATAAGGTTGGATCGTCAAAGGTAGGGTAGGCATCGAAGACCGACTCACGTCTTCGATGCCTACCCTACCTTTGACGATCCAATATAACATTCAGCAGTACTTTTTGTACTGAATGCAGAGCATTGTTTTGAATGGAAGGAAGATTGATAGGTGGGAGGAAGAAGGAGGGAGAATGAGAGAGGGAATGCAATCACACAGTACTAGTCATAAGAGAAAGACCTCGACCGGTAAGGTTGAATCGTCCAAGGCGGGGTAGTCATCAAGCAGTACTACTCAAAAGAGACTCGAGTCTGAAGCTAAGGTGCTCGAGCGTTAACGGCGAGTGAGAGGCAAGATGCACTGCTCAAATTGCAAACCATTAACCAAGTTAGGCCACTGGAAAATGGACTTAATCGAAGAACAACCGCACTGGTTGTCAAACAAGCTGCTGCAGTATTTGAAGAGCTGCAGGAGGTGCGACTGCATAGAATAACCTTGAGCAGCGAATCTATGTACATAGATGTGATCTTTAAGTTTCTGTAAGACATTTTATTACATTTTTCTTCACAATGAAAAATGACTAGAATACAAATCTTTAAATAACCTACTTTCACAGGGAAAATAAAATCCACCTAAAGCCTATTTAACAAATTATTATGATATTCTCTTCCCATTCGAAAGCCTGCACATAAATGCTATAAATGTCTTACAAATATTTACAATTGTGTCAAAATGTGTGATTTCTCATCGTCCGTCATTACCAAAGGTATGCACCCAGGAACACCAACAACGCATTACTCATTCGAGGTCATGCTGCTCGTACTTCGTAGCCCCAGAATGCAAGAGTTGGGTGAGGGGGAGGGGGGGAGGCGGGGGAGGCAGGGGTCGAAGGCATCTACTTACCTCTACCACCATCGCCATTCAAGCAAATATTTTTTTTTAGCACGTCACATGTGCTTACACACACACACACACACACACCGAGATACACACACACCGAGACACACACACATTCTTGTGGTGGCGGACGCTTGTAGTTGGCAATTATAGTAATTGTCGCGTTCATTTTTCATTTGACAAAAGTGACAGCTGGAGACCGAGCGAACGAGCGAGCGCCAGTGAAACGACAAAGCTGTCAACTTAAGATGTCAAGGAACATATACCAACAACAACGTGTTGTACTGAGCAAGTACAATAAAAGAAGTAGAAGAAAGAAAACAAAAAACGAAAACATTTTATATTCACATACTTACACTCGCAGACACACACACACACACACTCACACACACACACACACACACAAACGTTGTATGAACAAATTCCGAAAAACTGAACCAAAACTGAAATGAGAGTGTACGAAATAATTCAATAAGAGGTCATTTGTCACATGGCGAAATGATGAGGCAGCGCAAAATGAAAATGAAAACGGAAACGGATACGGAAACTACAATGGAATGGATGGCTGTTAGTCAGTCGCTTAAATAAGAGGTTAGCTCCCTTTTCCTTGATTTCCTTGAGTTAAACTTACTTAAACGTGATAAACGTGAGTGGAGACACGTTATTTTCTGTATGGTAGTCATCTGTTTGTTGTGAGGAACGGCGGGGGGAGGGGTTGTTGTTTGAAACGAATTCCTTTATAATAAAACACACACACACACACACACACACACACACACACACACACACACACATTTATGTTCTGTTTTCTTGATATAACATACTTTTGGGCGTTTTACCATCACACCTTTGCCGTGCACCTTCTACAATTCACACGCTACCGAGATGAAATGAAAATTGGCACAGCTGCGCTTGTATGAGATTAAAGTAAATTGCTTTTTGTTTGCATTGCAATAATATGTGACTTGTTTGTCTTCTCAGTGTTTCTCTGTACACCTTATGCTCAGCCTATAAAGGTTCAGAGATAAGTGCCAAGCTATTGGAATCAATCGACTACAATTAGAAAGAACAAAGCTCAAGCTTTCGATGTATTGCATTGTTGGAAATTATTTATCTAATCTTGAAATGATTCTATGAGAACATGGCTGGCTACTGGATGGGGTCGACTATCTCATTCTACTTACTTACTTAACTGGCACTACAAACGATGATCGGTCTGGGCCGCCTCTACAAAGCTTCTTATTCTAGTAGAGCTTAAAAATTGCATATTTCCATGCTAATTAACGAAAAATACAGTGGATCTTCAGTTCGCGTAAAGGGTCTAAATTTAGAAAATAACCAAAATTTACCATTTCGTTGAAATTATATAGGTAAAGTTAAAACGCAGGACCAACCGCCACTAATTTTCAACGACCAACCTTTTCCCCCGAACATACTTATCCTCGATCTCTTGCTCCTTATGGGATCCCCATGTAAATTTTACTTTTTTATGAAATAGTCACACCGTTCTTGCAGCGTGATCCTAGAGGGTCGAAACGTGACACCGACCTCCATTAACTTTACTCTACATTATAAATACTTAACCCACATTTCCAACCTTTAAAATACTAGAATAAGTTGACATTTTATTGAAAATAAACTAGCCACCCGACACCTGGTAAAGAGTCACTGTTAGAGTTTTAATATGTAAGACCGACCTCTAGTATTTTTCACACACCCAACAATTTCTCCCTTAGGAGATATACTACCTTAGGAGAAATACTACCTACCCTTCATCTCCCTTCATCTAAGGGGGCTTCCATACAAAAATAGATTTTTTTTAATGAAATGGACTCCCTAAACGCCAGGTGATCTTAGAGGTGTAAAATGTAAGACTCACACCCCTTGATTTCTCTCTTTCAATATTTAGCTGGATCGTTCTTACGTTCATCTCTAGCCCATAGTTTTTAGCTGGTTTTTGCTTTTTGTTTTTGTATGGTTACTTACTTACTTAGCTGGCGCTACAACCGATGATCGGTCTTGGCTGCCTCCACAAAGCTTCGCCAGTCGCTTCTGCTATGCGCGCGCTGGCGCCAGTTGATAAGGCCAAGTGCAGTCAGGTTGCCCTGCACCTGGTCTTTCCAACGGAGATTAGGACGTCCCCTTCTGCGTTGCGTGTTCCTCCACCGTGGTTCGAATAAAACACCCTTCTAGCCGGAGCGCTTTCTTCCATTCGCTCAACATGACCCAGCCAGCGAAGCCGCTGGAGTTTTATACGCTTGACTATGTCAGTGTCGGCGTACAGCTCATACAGCTCATCGTTCCATCTTATTCGATACACGTCGTCCACGCATACTGGACCGTAGATCTTACGGAGTGGAGTATCTTCCTCTCGAACGCTCCTAACAGCCAACAGCCTCTCATCATTGATGGTCAATGTCCACGTCTCTGCGCCATACATTAGGACGGGAAGGATGAGGGACTTATAGAGCGTTATTTTCGTCGGTCGAGAGAGGGCTCTACTTCTCAATTGCCTACTGAGCCCGTAGTAACACCTGTTGGCAAGAGTTAGTCTCCGCTTGATCTCAAGGCTGACATTATTGTTGGTGTTTATGCTGGATCTTAGATAAACGAAATCCTTGACGACTTCAAAAGTGTAGTTGTCAACAGTGACATTTTGTCCAAGACGCCGTGACTCTTTGTTTGTTGACACAAGGTATTTCGTTTTGTCCTCGTTCACCACTAGACCCACACGACGAGACTCCCTTTCCAGGTTGGAGAATGCTGCACTGACTGCTCGAGCGTTTTTGCCAATGATGTCAATATCATCAGCGTATGCTAGCAGCATGACACTCTTGTAGAAGATAGTGCCAGAGATGTCGATGTTCGCAGCTCGAATTATTTTCTCCAGCATAAGGTTAAAGAAGTCGCACGATAGGGAGTCACCTTGTCTGAAACCTCTTTTGGTATCAAATGGTGCGGAGAGGTCTGTCCCAAGTTTTTGTATGGTAGCCCTTTTTAAAGTAACAAAAAGATTAAACGAGGTGATCTGTATTACATTTGATGCCTTTAAGATCACCTTGAGTGCGGAGAAAGCCCATTGCATAAAAAAGTTTTATTTTGTGTAGCAGCCTCTTTAAGGTTTCAAGTACGCAGTACGAGTATCTTCTTTTTCTTTCTTTCTATCTTTTAATGGCACAACAGCCCATGGAGGGCCTAGGCCGAGCTTTTCGTATCCAATCATGTCGGGCATGTTATATTTGTACATGAATGGAAGGGACCTACAGTTTAATGCCGAATCCGAACGGAGAAGTGAAAAGCTTTTCATAGCAATTTTTACTCTTGTAGGTTTGTCATTGCCTGCCAAGAGGTTGATGCCGTTTAGAAAAATAGTTTTTTCTACTTTTTTAATTTTGGATATGCTGAGATTCGAACCCCGGACACGCGTCCAACGCACTACCACTACGCCACAGCGACCGCGTATGAAGTACGAGTATGTTGGGTGATAGTTTTTATCATCGATGATTAATGAGGGGTCGGTCGGTCTTACGTTTTAACTCTATATTTTGAAGATAATGGTAAATTTTAGTGAGTTTTGTAATTTTACCCAAACTTTAGGGCCTTTGCGCGAAGTGAAGATGGATCATTTTGATGATGATTCGTTTAGAAATCCATATTCGAAAATTTGAGTTTTTCGACCCACCCTATTGCCAACAGATGATTGCCCTGTCAGGCAGTGAAATTAAGTCACATGCTATGCTCTCAGTTTCATGGCGGTGATTATGGAAATTATGCTGCTAGCTTTCATTAGAGAAATCTGAGAGCGACTCATTCGGTTAAGAGTTACCATATCTTTTGTAATTATAGTTGCAGTTGCTTTTGCAGTTGATTCATACTTCATTTTGTTTGAGTCAAAGTCAACATCTTGAAGGCAGCGTATAAATAAGTCGTTCTCGACCGAACTAAAAGCACTTTCATTTTTATTTGTCCCATTGTTGTTGTTGTTATTGTTATTGGTTTTTTGAGTGTTATGACATATTGGTGTGGTGTAAGTTTAATTTTGAAAGTGCTTAGCAGCAAAAAGGAGTAAAGTGAAATTCTCTGGACATTTGGAAAAATACTTTAAAAATAGTTTACGCAAAACAAAAAAAAAAACCCAAAAATATTCATTCACTTCATTCGTGATGTTATCTTTTTACGATTTAATTAAACTTTTGCTCTCATTCTTTTCATTTTTTAAATTGAAACACATACCAGACACTAGCTAACAAAGCATAGCAAACCAAAACACACAAACAAAGGCAAAATCAAAACAAAGCAAAAATTTATGCACACAATCACAAATTTACACATTTTTTTCTTTTTTTTTTTTATCGAATTATAAAAATGAGCTGGAAGAAATAGCAGAAAAAATTCAAAGAACACCTGTCACTAAAGACAGCGAGAGCAGAAGCAGGCACACAAGCGACAGCTGCTTCCGTTCAGCATACTATACAACAACAAGAACAACAGTAAGCCTCGGTAAAAAAAATACGAGGGTAAACAACGAAATTCTGGCAAAGATGTCACCCAAATGAGATAAACTAATAAAAACAACATATGCTGAATGAAACCATAGAATAACAACAGCAGCAGCAACAACAACAACAACAACAACAACACGTAAATAACGGAAAATTAAGTATATGAAAAACTTTGTTCTGCTTACGATTATAGCAACCGAAAGCTGAGCGAAAAACAAACAGAAATCTCACTTGCTCTTTAAGCAATGAAAGCAGCAGCAGAAGCAGCAGCAATAACTTAAGGTGCAGAGCTCAGTAACATTCAAGATTTAAATTGAAAACGAAAATATGCGGAGCTGAAAGAATGCTCCGACTGCTCCTCCGCTACTTAAAACTCCAGTCAATATTGTAGTTAATATTACGCCCGCGCTGCTTCTCTGCTTCTCTCCTCTTCTGCTTCTCTCCTCTTCTGCTTTGCCTCCTATGTATTTTATTTTCTCTCGCACCCATTCACTCTCACACACATATACTCTCACACTCATTCACTCTCACACTCATTCACTCTTACACTCACTCACTCTCACACTCATTCACTCTCACACTCATTCACTCTCACTATGACAGGGACCCTTGTCAAATGCTGTTGCTTCCTGTTTCCGCTCGCTTGCTGGCTGTTGTCGCTACTGCTACTGCTGCTGTTGTTGCTTTTGCTTTTGCTAAAATAAATTCAATTGATTTCGATTACGATTACGATCGGGAGGCACAAGCGAATACAAAAAAAACATAAGGAAATTTAATGCTATTTCAAAAACTGTCAGCACAACAAAAGTGCAATATATGCACATAAAATATTTACGAGCACGTATCGAATTTGCTCGTAGAGGAGGAAAAGGAATTGGGGTTAAGTAGCGCACTTGCTCCACTTCACCCATTTATGGTAAATGTCGAACTTTTTCCATTGTTTCTTCAACTGAGGGTAAGTCATTTTATATTTAACAATATTTAAGGCAACAAGATTTTGTTGTTGCTTTTTTATGCATAAATAATTACTTAGCAACTATTTTCATCAGCTAATTAACATCAAATTGAGTAGAATGAAAGTAAAAGTGAAGTTGTCTGGCACTTTGTTGGTTTGTGCGAAAGCCTTAAGGAAATTCGAGTTGAAGTAGAAGGAGTTTTTTCAATATTGTGGTGAAATTAGAATCTAATATGAATGAAAAGCGTTCATTGGAAAATGTGTTAAATTCAATAAGATATGAAATTTCAGAATTTCCAGTTTCAAAGTTGTTTTCATAGTTTTTACAGGTTAGACAAGGTTTGGAGGGCGTGTGTGAATGTATATAGGAAACTACCAGACTGGCGATTTAGTGATTAAATTTCGCTCTACACTACTTTTACTTCCAATGAGAATAAGCCTTCAATACCATGAAATGGTTAGAGGAAGTTGGGTTTGATTCTCACTTCCACTAAACGTTTAGTGGCAATGGAAATAAATGCCAAATACCATTAAGTGTTCAGTGGTAGTGGACAAAAAATCTCATTACCATTAAATGTTTAGTGGTTGTTGACGGCAAACCCAACTGCAACTAAAAGGTTGGTGGTAATTAAGATTGGATAATGCCCACTAACTCTAAACATTTAATGGTAATGAGATTTTATGTCCACTACCATTCAAAACTTAATGGTATTGGGATTTTATTTCCAGTAAATATTTAGTGCTCATGGGATTTTATTTCCCCTACCACTAACAATTAAGTGGCAATTGCGTTTGATTCGAATCGTGTACTGTCTTGTAGATGTCGAACTGTTTTCTTAATAGCAAAAATCTCCGCTTGAAAATCGCTGCACCTGCCAGAGTATTTCAGTCTGAGTTGTTAGCAATTGGGAGACATGCAGGATGCCAAAGACAGATCATACTTTTAAAGCAGACATCCTTACTCATTCAGCTAGCCAGGCCGCATAGAGGGCTCTTGATTCGGCCATCACAACATCCAATCTCGAGGAACAGTGCAAAGGGAGTCTTAAGGCCCTAGCCCGATTGCAAAATGCTACTCCGATATAAGTGCCACACCAACAGCAGCATTAGAAGTTGCATTGGACCTGTCATCACTATTCCTAGTGCATAACAAGAGGCGTTGAAGTTCACTGCTGAGCTCATGTTTCAAGACAAAGGCGCACTGCGAGAAAATGTCAAACGTTCCGCTCTTGGAAAATATTTGGCTAAGGAACAAAACCTTAACATCACAATAAGTGATTCGCGCCTACCCCGATATAACTTCCCACACAACTTTCAAGTTATATTCCCTAGTAGAGATACTTGCGAAAAGGAGGGTCCTTGATTTGTTGGAGACTACACAGATACACAGTGGTACACAGATGGATCAAAAACAAACGAAGGAGTTGCAATGGGAGTTTATGTAGGATCCACGAAGATACAGTTTTTCAGGTGGAAGTACACACAATTGAATTATGTTATGTCTTTAAGAATATGAAAAAAGGCCGTCGTGTAAACGAAACATCTATAATCTCTCGGATAGTAAGGCTGCACTACTGCCCTTTAATTCCTTTAAAATCAGTGCTAAATTTATATGGGAGTGCCTTCAACTACTGATCAAGCTAGCATCACAAAATAGAGTCCATCTTATTTGGGTGCCTGCACATAGTGGTATTGAGGGCAATGAAATGGCTGACGAGATAACCAGAATAGGGGCATCCAAACCCGACCTTTTTGGGACCAACACCATTCTGCGGCCCGCCATACGGTTTTATAAAGCTCAATCTTAACACATGCCTGAAGAGAAAGGTCCAGGCTGCCTGAGACGAGACCCCAGCAAAATCATTCATGCCAAGTGTATCAAAGTTAAGAACATAACAACTCTTGATGTTAAACCGAAACGGAATCCGAACTGTCACAGTATTTCTTACTAGACACTGCGCAGTTAGGAAACATGGTAATAACTCGGGTCGAATTCTGTAGATTTTGTGACGATGACGAGGAAACAGCAGAGCACATTCTGTTCCACTGTTACAAGCTTCCACGGCTTAGACTTTGTCACCTTACTATTGTACACCCAACCTGGACAATATGACTTCCAGGCATATCTTAGCGTTTTTCAATGCTATAAGCTTAGGAAGAATATCTTAGGATATTCAGTGGGCTCTTCACAATAGGCCTTTTTAGGCCACATTGATTTGGAGGCTTGTGTTTCAATCTAATCTAATTCCGGTACACCGGAACATAACTAGAGGGTAAAGAAGAGGCAAACGAGCTGGCCCGTAATGTCTCTGTTCTGCAAGAATCTTTGTCTGTGCTTGTTTTCACACCACTGAATTGGATCAAGTGGGAAATCTCGATAAAATAACTTGGCAAGAGCTAATCGTAGGAGGAAATAGGCTGAAAACTTGGAAAATAAGCACAGCAGCGATATGGCCTATGACTGCAATTGGAAAAGAACAGAATAACTCATTAATAAAAAGCGAAAGGATATCTCGACATTGATGAGAGAGCAGCCAAAGTGAGAATTCTCAATAATATAAATGCGACTTACTTTACTTACTTTTAATGGCACAACAGCCCATGGAGAGCCTAGGCCGAGCTTTTCGCATCCACTCACGTTGTGCGTGTTATATTTATACATGAATGACAGGGACCTACAGTTTAATGCCGAATATAAATGCGACTAGTTGAAGGAAAAAGAGACTATTACTCACTTTCTCCTGTGAATGTCCAGCTATAAGATGAATTAGGTTGAAAACACTGGGCAAACCGTATTTCAATAACCTCGCAACCCTGTGAAATAAGTTTAAACGAACTCCTAGAGTTCTTAAACTAATCGGGATATATGTGATTCTGCCGCTTTGTCCTACACGATCAAAGAAACTAGAGAACAACTGAGATTGTGGTAAGAAAACAACGCACTAGTTCTTGTTGTGTTCGTGGTACGAACCACCACTATCACAACAACAGACAGTCAACCTTAGCGGCAGGTCTTCTTCTGGATAGAGACCAGCTCTAGGTCCATTCTCCATCTTTGAGTCATCGGTAACGATGGTGATCTCTGCATTATCTGTTATCGAACCCGGCTCCTAGTCTTCCCCGGGTTGGTTATAGAGTTGGAAATGTAAATAGTCGAAAAATCCAAATCCAAATTTATGTGACATCCCAGTCAGCTTTCTTCTAATTTTGACCTCTTTGTTTTATATCACTGCAAAAATTGTTGAGTGTCCGTAGTTTGCTGATTTCCACCCACACATTAGAATCTCTTAATCTGGCACAGGCTCCACATGGCTTCAATTTTAATTGCACCACAATCACGGAGCCATTCTGAAGAAAAGATATTTTAAAAAGGAAGATTTCTGAAATTGCACCATTCTTCGAGTGCATTGCGTAAAATTTCAAACTTTTTACTTTAAATCTCTTAAAGAAGATTAAAGAAGAAATAAATTAGTTTTTATTTATTACCATGCAAAGTATCAATAAATTCAAAGAAATAAGTATAGTATATTCAAATGTGAAATAGTTGAAACTTAAGCATATGAACTTTTTAATAACACTGTGCACAAATTTCTATATAAATTGTATACCCTTTCCATATGTTTCTTAAAATGTTAAATCTTTTATGCCGTTTCAAAATAGGAGACTGAAATGGAATTCAACTTAGATCGTGCCGTAACTTCGACCTTTTGCTATAAGTAGGAAGAAATACTACGAATTGCCTTGCCGTGGTGAAAGTTGGCCTCTGTCCGTAATCCTGCACAAATTCCTAAGTAAATGTATTTTGGGAAGATCGTCGATGGAACATGGAACATGGTTTCACTTGAGACAAATATTGAAAACAATATGCAAACTTAAACACTTTGACCGACCTCTCTACTAAGGGCGATTAAGTAAAAGGATGTCAGTCAGCCAGTCAGCGATGTCAGACAGACACAAACTTAAATTATATGATTATCATGCACACAGTGTACATATTTTTACACTTGCACATACTCTTAGTTATTTATGTATTAAATAATATTAAACGATATAATTTTTGTATTTTTGAAACTTTTCTCAAACTGCAGTTAAGCAAAGTTTAAAATATTTCTATAGAATTTAGTGCCCAAATAGAAAATTCTTCACGTTGTGGTTATGCCTCATACTTTACACACACACACACACACACACACACACACACACACACACACACGCACACACACACGCACACCCATACACATTCAAAACATTATGGTCTTAAAAGTTTTTCATGTATGTACTATACCATATTTGAATGGGCGAATGCGATACATACATACATACAAATCACTTTAGCTGCTTAAAGCTTTAGTGTAAAACTTTTTGAAATCGTTCTTAGCAGCAAAATATAGAGAAAACATTGGCATTGCTTATATTTTACATACATACATGCTATGATCAGCTACAAGCATGCATGCCATACAAACATACACAGGGACACAGCGACTCACATGTGTGAGAGTGTGTGCGTAATATTGAGCATGTCTCTTTTGAAATGAGCATAGTTTTCTCTTTATTGTGTACGTAATATAAACACGAGTACGCTCTTACTTATTTCAACTCTTTGTTCCAATGTATAAAATGTGAGTTTATTTCTTTACGGTAACAGGATGAGTGTGGAGGTGTGTGTGTGTGTGTGTGAGAGAGAGGTGAGTATTTTCTGAGCGAAACAAGCAAAAGAAGCGAAAGAAAGAAAGCAGAAGGAAAGGCTTTAAAATATAATACTTTTATCTACTCGCACACATATACAACTATGAATTCACAACCGCACCCACACACACAAACACACTCACACACACACACTCTTACACAACTATGAATACACAACCGCACCCACACACACAAACACACTCACATACACTCCTACAATGTCCTACTATGAATTCACACCTGCCTCCTCACACACACACACACACACATGCATGTGTGTGTGTATGCATGCCTCTCTACTAAGTGCGAATAAGTAAAAGGAAACAGGAAACTCCATTAGAGATACGAGACATTCATCCACACAAAATAGAGAGAAGAAAAGAAAAGAAAAAAAAAACAATAACAACAACAACAACAACAACACACAAAATGAAAAGAAATTTCCCAGAAAGTAGTTTAATCTGTGCGAACAAGTTGCTGAGGATTGAAAGTGCATAAAGTTAACTTTATTGTTAGGGAATCTCACAAAAGTGCAGTGCAAAAACAAACGTATGCAGAAGATTTAAAAAAAAAATATAAAAAAAATAAAAATACATAAACCAAAATCTGAGAAATAAAATAAAGAAAACCACGCGTTACAACGCAATGCAAACTTTTTCACATGTTTCTTTTCTTCTTTACTTGCGGAATAGTAAAAAGTTTTCTCCATTATGCTTTGGCATATGCATATTTTTAATGTAAATGTGCATGTGTTTTGTATGTATGCGTGTGTGTGTGTGTGTGTGTGTGTATGTGTATATTTGGAATAGAAGCGGAAGTCTTTTTTTCCTTCTTGACTTCATTCTGAACGTACTTACGATTTCCATGCTTTGAAGTAATGAACATTGTAAATTTGTATGAGAATAATTGTTTTCTATGTTTTTTTAGGCTTTTCCTCTGTTTCATGCTCAGCATCTATTTTTGATTTTTCACTTTCGGTAAAGAGAGTGTGATCTATGTAGTATATATTGTTAAGTTTGATTGTGCCTGCAATTTACAATTACATAAAGCAAATGAAGATTTCTCTGTTGTCCTGTGGTCGCCTTAATGGGTTAAGCTTTACTTACTTGTTTCTTACTCCGACTATAGAAAACTTCTAATGCATGCATTTAATATTGAAAGTATGATATATATGGCAATTTGTTATCACATGGTGGTTTTGTCATGGATCGCCAAGTTGTGTACTGCTTCAGTTTCTTATAATTCTCATGCATTTACTTCATATCGGTAGAAATATATGAAGTTTTATGAGAATTAACCACCAAACCAAGTAGAGAATCTAACCCCCAAGTTTTCCACCTTCTAGACTTTATAGGTCTTCAAAATAAAAATATTACTGGCCCCAATGTTTACCATAGGAAAGCCTGTTCTCCAAACTTACGACATTAAGGAATTTTAGGCGAATGAAGTTCCGGAACGAAACGCAACTGGCCGCATAAAGCACAAGGGCAATTTCTTTATTAGTACAACGCTTCTAGCGTAGAGAGCAGTGTAAGTGAAATTTTTTGGAAGGTCGCAACCACAAATCCAACATCAAATTCCTGTCTCGACGCATGACAGCTGTAGTAGATATCACAGGATGCTCTTCTGGAGCAACCCTCTCCCGTCTATCGCAGTTCCTGTATAGCGGCGATGTCAGCTCTATATCTTTGGAGGGCATCTACCAGCTGGATAGACGCACTTTCCATGTAGAGGGGTCGGACATTCCAGGTGTGAATATTCGTAAATCGTTATCCTTTAAGCATTTGCGGAAGTCGTCAGCATTAGGGGCGTCCTTAGGAATTGGGGAATATTTTAACAAGCCTGACGTAAAACCATTCATTCAAGGCCACGGAGAAGCCCGCCGCACACATTAGTTATCCATCCAGGGTACGCCACGAAGAGGCTGTGTTTCGGCTTGAGACATAGCAGCGCAAGGATCGAACATGGGCGAACCTGCGATTGTCACGAACTTTACCTTGTGTCCTACGCCCCCAGTCCCCCAGTACCCCAGTCCCCCTGGTCATTATACCATTCTTAATACTCATATTATTTTCCTTAAAATAAATAAATTTATGTCCGGGTATTTATTTTTCGTTTCATGAAAATTCGTCAATTTTGAGTTGTGACCCTTTTGCAGTTATTTTGCTACTTCAAAGCGAATTATCAATAAAGCATTTAGTATAAATAGGTATGGTATCATTAACCTTCTCGTCATTATCATCAGCGTCATCATCAATATAAACGACATCGATGTGGCCTTTAGCCGCACCAGCTCAGTTAATATGAACTGCTTGCGTAAGCATTTTCCAACAGAAATTCACTTAGTCAGCTAAAAAAAACTGTAAAAATGTCTGCTGATTTTTTCAATAATTTATATGCACACAAGGACCCTTTTTACAAAGAGAATAAACTTAATGTGTTTTTTTTGTTGTTGTTGTTGTCAATTTTATGCAAAACCCCGTACAATTTTTTTTTTCTCACAAAATCATAATATTCAATATAAACACATTTTCAAAAAAATAAAAAAAAAAAATAAAAAATTTAAAGAAATTGAGAAAAATGAGAGAAAAATGAAGTGAAAGAAGCCCGCCAAATGCAGGGATTTTCAATCTATGCGCTATTTTCTTCAGCTCGCTTTTTCATTTCGTTTTTCTACTTTCTTTTTTATTATTACTTTTATGTAATAGTGTGAAATTGCCAAATCACACAAGCCAAATCACATGTATGCAGTTGTGTGTGTGTGTGTGTGTGTGTGTGTGTGTGTGTGTGTGTGTGTGTGTGTGTGTGTGAGTGTGCAACAGCTCGTACTACTTCCGGCGCTATGTTTGCACCCACCGGATGTGATGCTGCAAGTAGGAAATTACTTCATGCTTACAATGTCATCGATGCCACACCATTGATGCACACACTTACACACACACGCACACAAAATCTGAAGTATAAGAATAATTTCTTTTGAAGGAAAAAGCAGCAGAAAATTTTGCATCAGCATTGGCGCCGAAATCAAAAGAAGTCGGGGAAGGGGGGAGTGGGGGGGGGGCAGGAGAGAAAAAAACGAAAACGAAACTGGAAACTGGAAACGAATGAATTGAAAGAGAAGAACCAAAAATTGCATTAGTAGTGGTGGTGTGATAAAAACTAGCTACCTAGCAGAAATTGAAAGGCAATTTTACTTGTGCATAAACGAAATCCAACCTACAGACACATACATGCATTCAGAGATAAATAGGTGCACACACAAACACACACACACACACACACTAATATACATTCTAGTATTTGCATGTATGTATAGGAAAAAACATTTCTATGCATGTAAGCAGTTACGCTGCACGCTCGTTTTCTTTCTTTTGGCTTCTGATGTTCACAACTTTGTACGTAAGTAAGTATGTGTGCATGTGTGTGTTTGCATCCCCTTACTTTTCTTCCATTTTGTTTTCTGGCAGTAAGTATGTTGCCAGGTTTTGCTTTCTCGTTTTTTGCTTCTTTTAATACCAATAGAGACTGACAGTGTGGTAAATTAAAAAGATGTCAGCTTGTATGTGTAAACATTGGCGTAAATGCTCCTGCTAATAGTTTGTCGGAGGGATTAAATGCGTATGTGTGCTTGTGTGTGACTGGGAATAAGTAGTAAAACTTTTGACTTGTTCTTTCGTTTTGTTTTCAATAAGCAACTTGAAAAGTGAAAAGCTGACTCAAGCAACACCTGATCTGCCGTTCAGATACGAAGCAGCGGGCAAAATGGAAATCTCAACTTGAGATATCACACAGCAAAGAAATCGTTTGGGTTTAATTAATTGTTGTAAAGCATAACTATCCAAAACGAAAGTGGCTGATCAACTTCATGTGAATCTGTGATGGTGCTGGGAAGTATACGTAGTGTACCTAGTCTTGCCTGTGTACCTAGTCTTGCCATAAGTTCTGTTACAAGCTTTTCAAAATGGAAGGATTTGAAATTATAAATTGTATTTTTTGGTACAATGTTCTATTGCAAAACAAATTCAAATCAGTTTGGTTTCAAATTTTGCGTAATTAATATGGAGTGGGGCAATAATGAAAATCGCATCGCGGTGATTGCGTTGCACAAATGCGGAAATAGCGCAAGTCAAATATTCACGTTGCTACAAAAAAACTCGAAATATCGAAAATGTTTGTTTAGCGTACCATCGATCGTTTCTTGGAATCGTCTCAAGTGGAAGACAGGCTGAGAAGTGGTCGACCTCGTGTTGTTCGTGTGAGTGGAGCTATAAAAGCTGTGCGGGAGCGGATTCGCCGAAATCCCTTAAGAAAGCAAAAGATCATGGCTAGAGAAGTGGATATGTCTTCCAGATCCATGGCACGACTAATCCGTGATGACCTCCACATGAAGGCAGGTGCACAGGCCATCTTTTAACTCCACGATGTAAGAATCTTTTGCAGTGGCACGCAAGAAACGGTCATGAAAATATCCTTTTTACTGATGAAATAATGTTTACGGTGGAGGAAGTTTTTAATAAGCAAAATGACAAAATCTATGCGAGAACATCTGAAGAAGCTATATTTATTGTGCCAAGGGTTCAGAGAGGTCATCATCCAACATCCTTTATGGTCTGGTAGGGAGTATCCCATAAAGGCGTCAGTTTCTTGTATTTTTGCGAAAAGGACGTTCAAACTGAAGCAAAAGTGTACCAACAAGATGTCTTGGAAGGCATGGTGAAAGACTTGACAATAACCCTCTTTAATGGAGTGCACTGGGTCTTTCAACAAGACTCTGCACTGGCACACAAAGCCAAAACAACTTAAGACTGGCTACGTTAGAATATTCAAGCTTTTATTAGTGTTGAAGATTGGCCCTCGGGAAGCCCAGATTTGAATCCCCTTGATTACAAATTGTGGTCAGAGCTAGAGGGTGTGGCCTGCAAAGTTCGCCACCGAAATTTGGAGAGTCTTAAGAAAGCTCTTATTTCAGCAGCGTCATCAATACCCATCGAAACCATACGTGCCGCTATAGCCCAATGGCCTGATCGTCTAAAGGCGTGCATTAAAGCGAGAGGCGACCATTTTGAATAAGATGTTTTCAGATTTTCAGAAACACTATGATTTAATAACAAAATAAAAATTACAACACATTAAAAAAACTCGTTTCTTTAATTTTTACACTATATTCACAAATTGTAACAGAACTTATGGCAGGACTAGGTATTTGGTATTATCAAGGCGAGGGTCTTCTCAATTGCTATATACCTGTGATTCAAGTGTATTGCGATGGTTTAGAAGAAATCATTGTCTGATGATTTTACTCTATGATGATCGAGAAAGATGGTGAAGATGTTAGTGTCACAATGGCATGATCGGTTGGTTGCCTCGTTATATATGGCATGTGATGGCGCAGCCCCACCTGACGAGCTTCGGCAGCTGGTACAGAAGAGAGATAAATAATGGCCTTCTTCTCGGATGGGATGCGACAAAAATGCACGTCACACATTATGGGGCATTACGGAGAATGACAAACGAAGTTTGAATTTATCATTAGTACTTCTTCTTCTTTCATTTTATGGCATGGATTGCCTAGGCAGGGCTTTTCGCATTCGCTAATGTTGTGCATGCCACATTTTTGTACATGAATGGAAGAGAGATAAAGTTTTATGCCGAATCCGAACGGTGATGTGAGAAGCTTTTCTTAGGCAATTTCTACTCTTGTACATTAGCCAGTGCCTCCCAAAATGTGGAGTCGTGTAGAACATTTTTTCTCTTTACTTTACTTTACTTTTAATGGCACAATAGCCCATGGAGGGCCTAGGCCGAGCTTTTCGCATCCACTCATGTTGTGCGTGTTATATTTGTACATGAATGGAAGGGACCTACAGTTTAATGCCGAATCCGAACGGCGAAGTGAAAAGCTTTTCATAGCAATTTTTACTCTTGTAGGTTTGCCATTGCCTGCCAAGAGGGGGAGGTGGTGCCGTGTAGAAAGATTATTTTTTCTACTTTTTGATTTGGCCTGTGCCGAGATTCGAACCCCGGACACTCTGCGCAGCAGTCCAACGCACTACCACTACGCCACAGCGACCACCATATTTTTCTCTACTTTTTTATTTAAAATTTTTTTTTTATTGTTACATTCAACACACAGGGTGCACCCCTATGAATGCAGAGCATTGTGTTGAATGGAAGGAAGATTTATAGGTGAGAGGAAGAAGGAGGGAGAATGAAGCACTGAACGTGATCACACAGAACACCGATAAAGAGATAAGCAGCCATTGTGGCAAGTGTTATGCCTTTACCACAATGAACTCTGCGTAACAGTCCAACGCATTACCGCTACGCTACAGCGACCACCTTGCTTGTGTCGAGATTTAAACCTCGGATACTCTGCGTTGGCCTGCTACGCCCTACCAATTACAATACAGCGACCCTATCATTAGCACTTACCATACCTGCTAAATAATAAAGGGTGATTTTTTAAGAGCTTGGTTTTTAAAATCTCAAGGAAACACAGTTATTGTACAAAAGTGAATGAAATTTTTATTTGAATCCTGCCATTTACTTTCTAAAAATAATTTCACTTAAATGTTGCACGCGGTTCATTCTGAAGGTCATATTTCGGCAAACTTTTTCACACGTTTCGGACTAAATCTCACCAATCACGCAATGACGCGTTCAATGTTGCCTTCCAAAGCGGCAATTGTGTTTGTCTTGCCCCTATAGACAAGAGACTTAACATAGCCCCACGAAAAATAATCTTACGGGGTCAAATGGTGGTCGCTGTGGCGTATTGGTAGTGCGTTGGAGTGTCCGGGGTTCGAATCTCGGCACAGGCAAAATCAAAAAGTAGAAAAAAAATAGTTTTTCTACACGACACCACCACCACCTCTTGGCAGGCAATGGCAAACCTACAAGAGTAAAAATTGCTATGAAAAGCTTTTCACTTCGCCGTTCGGATTCGGCATTAAACTGTAGCTCCCTTACATTCATATACAAATATAACACGCACAACATGAGTGGATGCGAAAAGCTCGGCCTAGGCTGCCCCCATGGGCTGTTGTGCCATTAAAAGTAAAAGTAAGTAAGGGGTCAAATATCAAATCACACGATCTTGGTGGCCAATTGACTGCTCACCAAAAATTGAGATTAAACCAAATTCGCCTCTCAAAAATCAAAATGCATGGTTTCGCAGTGAGGCTTGTGCTGACAGTGCATTTTTCGGGATGCATTGGTAGCTGCTGAATTAGCTCTGGCTGGTCTTCACTCCAACTACGGCAATTGTGCTTATTCACGTATCCATTGAGCCAAAAATGAGCCTCGTCGCTGAAGACAATTTGACTTGCGAAACACATTTTTCATAGAGCACGAATTTTGATAATAAATTTCAATAATTTGCAAACGTTTTTCAGGCGTAAGTTGATTCATAATGAAATAGCAAACCAAACTGTGCATTTCTTACTTTGACACATGTCAAGAATCACGCGTGAACTGTGAGAAATGTAAACGTCAAAAAGCAAGTATCATAAAAAATCACTCTTTACATTCAGAAATATTTAAGTATATAGATTTGTCGTATGAGCAGCTGACTTCATATATTATTAAGGTAGTTTGTAATAAGGGTAATGCTATGACTGGCACCTTCAATCAGAACGAAGTACTTTGAGTGGTAGGAAAAACTGCTGGACAGACAGACCGGCGTAAAACCGATCTTCATGAGGTTGTAAAAATCGTAGAAAGATCTTGAGAAAACATCACTTGATGGTAAGGTTAGGACGTTGGCGAAGGTCTTTGGGAAGGCTTTCAAAAAGTCTAGTCGATAGCAAAAAAGTGAACACAAACTTCTTGGTGGAGTGAACAACTGTCGGAGCTAAGGAGAAAAGCACGAGTGACTGATTCAGTTAAAGTGATATTCCACTAGAAATTGGAAATTGTACAAATGAAATCGGAGATTGTACAAAAAAGTCATTTGGGATGACGAAAAGAATAGCCGCAATGCATTCTGCTCTAAAATTTCGACAACAAATGATTCTGCTGGGCTTAGTAAGATTTTTTCCAACGATCACTCGATTGCATCCTGCATATGGAGACTTGGACAGAATCTGCTGATGAATCGTTGGAACACTCATTTTAAACACATATTTCCCAGAAGGCAGCGACTGTAATAGAAACTGAGCATCGAGCCTCAAGTATCTGACTGCAGCTGGTGAAGGATTATTAATTTCTCTACCAAGACTGTACGGAATAATACCTAAAATGTTACAAGTAACACAAGAACTACGACCTAAAAAGGCCTATTGTGAGCTCAATGGATAACCTCTAGACACGAAGTCCAAGCTTTGCAAGCTTTTCACAGTGGTACAGAAAGTGCTCGGCTGTTTCCTCATCTACAGAATTCGTTCCAAGTTATTCTCATGTTAGCCAGATGTTTCCTAACTGGGCAGTGTCCAGTCAGAAATCATGTGACAGCTCGGATTCCGTTTCGGTTTAACATTAAGATTTGTTTGTTTGTTCTTAACTTTGCACTACACTTGGCATGAATGCTTGCACTTTTCGCTTGCCTGTTGCCTGAGCTGGCGTCCGAGGCAATCCTGGAACTTTCAGTTCAGCCATGTGTGAAGATTGGGCTTTACAAAACTCTATGGTGGGCCGCGGAATAGGGTTGGTTCAAACAGTGGTACGGATGTCCCTTTTCTGGCTAGCTTGTCAACCATTTCCAGGCACCACAATTAGATGGACTCTATTTTGTGATCAGTAGAAGCCCACTTCCCATATAAGTTTTGAACTAAGCCTTACTCTCCGAGAGAATATAGATATAGAGCCCTTGGCTAGAGGCAATTTATAAAGCTTTTCTTGTTCTAAACCATTTTCCTGCTAGTTGGAAACTATGAAAAGTTATATTCATACCATTAGGTGGGTAATGAGGACATTAAGCTGCAAAGAATTTTCAATCGATAAGCCAATAAATTTTGAACGACTGTTAGATATTCATTTAAGAACTATCCTGGATAATTCTGAAATATCCGCAGCTCAACAGGCATATCTCAAGGGAAGCTCCATGGCTATCACTCTTCATGAGGTAGTAGAAATATCTTTAGAAAACAAGCAATAAGCTGGCTGCCTTTCTGGATATAGAAAGACCCTTTAACATCGTCCGCACAGATGCAATCCAAAAAACGCCAGCTGATTTATGGGTGGGCTATTGTATCACGATGCGAAAGGTGAGGACAATTTACACTTTAATAACAATAACACTTTAACAGAGCCACTCCGCAGGCGGGCGAAATTTCACCTCTCCTGTGGTTATGTGTCGTAAACAATATTTTGATCAGGCTGAACAGAGGAGGTGTTTAAGAGGTGGCATATGTGAATGATATGGTTTTGATGGTATCAGTGGCAATTAGAGTACTCAGCTCTTGGGGCCATTGGATGTGGGCTAGGGCTGAACCAAAGTAAAACGTAACTGATGCTCTTTACCAACAGAAACAAAATACCCAACTTTAACTTTCCACAAGTAAACCAACAAAAGTTGACTCTTTCAGCTAGTGCCAAATTCTTGAGAGTAATCTTGAACCCTAAGCTGAACTGGAGACTTATGTAATACTTAGGTGAGGAAGGCCGGATATGCTTTGACGGAATGTAAACGAATGATTGGTAGAGCAAATGTACCCTTTGCATGTATAAAACAGTTATTCGTCCAATTCTAATGTACGATGGCGAGGTATGGTAGAATAGGCTCTCAATGGGAAGTCACAAATCTAAGCAGTATGCAAAGAGAAGAATGTGCAGGAGCAATACACTCATGCCCTGTGAAAGCTCTAAATGATATAATGTACCTGATCTTCCTTGAGTTCGTGGTTCGAACTAACAACTTGCCTACCAACCAAGCAACCGACTCAGTGAAGTTGTAGTCGAAAGTCCACAGGAAAGTTGGCTCTTACCACTTCTGAGGAGCTTACAGCGTTGCTTTTTAGCTAGTTTCATTGACGGTTTTCTTGCATTCCTTAAAGCAGCTAAGGAATTTGTTTCTTACCTATCCTTTTTTTTCGTTTTTTTGTACTCACTTCATTCCCTCAAATAGTTTTTTCTCCTTCTAACTGAGCAAAGTACAATGATTTTTGGTTTTCCTATCCACCACCTCTAAATTTAATCTAATCGGAATACATCATTTAAGTTGATCGTTCAGCAATTGTATTTAGACTAGAACACAACGATATAAATCAACAAACCGCTCATGGTGAAAAAGTTATTTTTATTACAATAGTGAAACTAAAATTAATTTTCCAACTACAAAGCTACAAACACTGTACAAGAAGTGAAAGAAGCAGTATGCCATTCTAATGGCCACAACACAAAAAAACCCGGATAGTAACAAAGTATAAAAGTGCATCAATTTAAAATGAAGTGCAAGAAAAAGTTTAACAATTACAACGACAATGACGATGGCTAGGACACAGCCGCAGCGATACGACAACGGCAACGGCAACGTTGGTAGAATACAGTGAAAACCTCAATTCACAATGTTCGAATAGAAAATCAACTGCGAGGAAGTGGTGCGTGCATAAAAACCGAAACGAAACGATACGAAACATGAAGGAGATGAAGGCATAAAAAACAAGACAAGAGCAGCAGTGTCGAATTGTAGTCGTAGTTGTTGCTGCTGCTGTATAGTTGACAAGGGCAGAAATTGTTAAATTGTTAATATACCTCAAAACACCCACACACACACACACACACACACACATAGACGCAGACACTCGTACACACACACACAAACACATACATATGTAGGTATACTTATATGTATGTATGGTATGTATGTACAAATGGATAAGTATAACGCATATGCTCGCATGCAAAAGTTCATATTTGGTCAGGAGAGGAGCAAAAAAAAAAAAAAAAAGAATCCTGCTAACAATAGCGGTAACAACAGCCAACATATGGTACATAAACTAAAAACCAGAAAGTGAAATATGTACCACATATATATCCCAATGGAGAGAAAGAAGAAGCGGGAGACAGCAACTAAACTGCCGTAAAGTATGCTATGAAAAATATTGCATGCACGCTATGACGAAACTCTGGTACATCGTTAAATGGTCGAAAGATAAATAACACTTGAACCGTAGAACGAGCCGAAACTGAGAAACGAGAAACAATTTGCCAATTTCGTTTAAAAAAGGCATGAAGCAACAGCAACGCAAAAGCGAAGAAAAGTTTACCATGCTGAATGTTTCTATGGCGTGGGATTGAATTGAATGTGTGGAGAGGTAGAAAAGGAAAGAAAAGGAAAGGAAAGTAAAGAAAGAAAACGAACAGCTAACGAAAAAAAAAACTTGAAATTGTATAAACAACTTTCATTTCTATTAACAAATGATGATATTACTACATAGCAGTGAATGCGTTGAATGTGTTGTCGTTGAATGTGTTGTGTGCTTTTAGGCGCATTTGACATAAATATTTCAATGAAGTTTATTTTATGTGTTGCTTTTCGTTTTGCTTTCAAGTTTTAGCTCTTTTTCTATACAAAATTATGCTTTCTCTATTTCTTCTTTTCTTTTCTTTTCTTTTCTTCTTTTTCTCTTTCTCGAAGTAAATCACCCAAATAATGTGAATCAGTCCAACCAAATACGTACAAAAAACAAACATAAAAGAAAGAACCAAAAATTGCGTGTATCACTTTGTTTGCGTACGTATGAATGCCAGGCGCATATGCGTGTATTTGTGTCTCTGTTTATGTATGTGTGCGTATGATTGTAATACACTCATGTCGATATTGGCACTTAACATGCTCGAAGACAGTTATTAGGGTCATTGTGCCCTTTTGTCAAAATCTTTTTACTGCACATTAGAAATGCCACCATTATACTGCATATTGTCACTGCTCCCACAATCACCGCTATCACCTTCACCACGGCTCGTACCACTACCACTACCACTAGCACTACCACTACACTTGCTAAAGTGCTATTGTAAATTTATCGCAGCTGGAAAATATGTGTGTATGTAACTGTTACAGTGGTGTGTAAGTGTATGTGTGTATGTGTATGTGTATGTGTGTGTTGAAGTGTCTGAAAAAAGTAGCATACTTTTAGATCAAATTTTTTGTTCCCCCTTCTCAAAATATATGTGTGTACACACACATACACTCACACACACACACACTCATGTGAGAATATACTAATACTTTCAAGTGGTAAAGGTCGTTTGTAACATGTTTTTTCTTTTTTTTTTCTTTACTCTGTGTGTGGCTGTCAAGGGAAAATTTACATACAATGTGTGTTTAGTTTAGTTTTAGTTTAGTTTTAGTTTAGTTGAGTTGAGTTGTGTGTGCTTTTTTCTCATTTTTTTTGTTTATATTTGTGGTTTTTACGTAATAAGTAAGTATGTATGCATGTATGTGTGCTTTGGTGTATCGTTTTTGAAAAAAGCCCATAAGGATTGCATGTTTGTAGTTGTAGTAGTGTTTAGTTTAAAATGTGCCATTTTGGCCAATTTCATGCTTGGTTGCTGGCAAAGTGGACACAATATTTTTCATTCTCTTCCTGACGAAACCTCAGGGAATGTTATAACTAGAACAGAAACCTTTGTTTTTTCGAATGTTTGTTTTTCTGAAATCTGTATGAATTTGAAATGTGGTAAAAGTAAATTATAATTTTTCTCTGGTATTGAGTATAATAGAGCCGTTTCGGGCTAGCGGATACCGAAAAAGACCTATTGTGATACCGTAGGCAGCTGCCGAAGAAGAGGTACTAGGCTATCACTGCCGATGGAGAAATATTTGGTACGACCAAGGGAGTCGCGTTGCCACTGAAGCGAAAAACGCTTGAGGTTTGAAGACCGAGGCCTCTTCCTGCCAGGAGGAAGACGGAAATCTGGTGACACATGTTCAGTAATGAGATTTCTCTAATTCTCTATACCTCTATATACCTCCATCACTATACCTCTAATTCATACCATAGAAGACCCAGTCTATCCGCTTGTCATCCATCCAATGGGGCAATGTTCTGTTTGTCAACCAAGCATGTAGCCCACATGTTGTCATAGTAACTCCTATGCGCTCTTTTTCAAGAGCTATTTGCAACAGTGTAGGTTTTCTGGCCCACTCGTGTGCATTTTCCTTCCACAGTATCAATCTGTGCCCTGCACCCAATTTAAGTGCAGTTCAAACTTGTCTGAGATCTCGTTAAGAGATACTCAACAGTCAAGGGTTAGTTTTGAATTGAGGAACACTGATCCAAGGGACTTTATTGCTGCCTGGCTATAGTATATTTCTTTTCGATAACACATGTTACCTTAGAGAGGGCATGATTTCTTTGATTGACATTATCTCTGCCTGAAACATACTGAAGACTAAAAGATATTTTTACATATAGCTTTTCGGGCGCCCAATTTAGAGACGTCCGAGTAGAAATATATTGAATCTTAATGAAGCCGCTTTTCATATTCAAATTTTTATTTTTACAGTTTTTCGTTGGTAATCATTGGTTTTGCAAGAATGTAATCAATTGTTTTTGGTACGAAAATCTAAACTGGTCATTTAAGTCATGGAATGTTCAGGACCTGAGACTTTAATCTGAGGGAAGTATTGGCAGGGCAATGCATGCCATAAATATCAAGAGGAAGGAGTTGAAATATGGTTTCCAAAGATTTGGTGGCCGTGCTTTTCCGTATAACAGTCATGCAGTATAAAATAGAGTACAAGGTCGTCCCTACCGATTTGCCCTTGCTGCAACTTCGAGAATGCATTTCGACCAATCTTGTGACAAATATGAGTATCTAAAAGCCTTACCAATGTCTTTTGGTTTGCTGTGAGAGCATAGCTCTGCGTTAGGAATAAAAACTATATTTTCAACAGTGCAGCTAGAAAGAATGTATCAAAAGGATTGTAATTCTGCTGTCCTGGTGACCGAAATGGGATAAAACTCTGAATTTTCCTACTGTCAGTGACAGTGTGTTCCATAATGCTGCATGTGGCAGTTGCAGTGTGGTAGAGTGCCCGGTGGTTATCTTTGGAGCATATTGGAAAGAGAGTGACTATGAATTAGGAGCTCCATTACATTGGGCTTTTCATTTCTTCATATTGTGCTAATATACCCTGAGAAGGGTTTCATAGGTAGTCCAGCCGTCAGGTGATCGACTGGACTTAGCCTTCCAGTAACTTCCAAGCTTTCCAGTACTTGTAAGCCTTTCGGCATTCTTCTTGCATTAAGCGTACTGGAAATTTTGAACCACCAAGGTGATTTTTCTCACCTCGGGACTTAATCACGGTGTAGAATATCTCAGTCGGTTGCTTAAAGGTGATAGAGGGTAAATTCACCCTCTGAGAAGGGTTTAATCAAGTTCATGTGCATTTGAAGGGTAGTCAATTGTTTTTAATGCTGTAATGGTGCATGTGGCAGTTGCAGTGTGGTAGAGTGCGCGGTGGTTATCTTTGGAGCATACTGGTCTGTTTTTTGGAAAAACTGGAAGCTTTGGATCTGGTAGAAAGGATCTTACTGAGCCACAAAGCTTATGAGAATTTATGTATTTTAACACAGAACTTTTCCCCAGAAGCTGCATTGGGCTTTTCATTTCTTCGTATTGTGCTAATATAGCCTGAGAAGGGTTTCATAGGTAGTCCAGCCGTCAGGTGATCGACAGGACTTAGCCTTCCAGTTACTTCCAAGCTTTCAAGTACTTGTAAGCCTTTCGGCATTCTTCTTGCATTAAGCGTACTGGAAATTTTGAACCACCAAGGTGATTTTTCTCACCTCGGGACTTAATCACGGTGTAGAATATCTCAGTCGGTTGCTTAAAGGTGATAGAGGGTAAATTCACCCTCTGAGAAGGGTTTAATCAAGTTCATGTGCATTTGAAGGGTAGTCAATTGTTTTTAATGCTGTAATGGTGCATGTGGCAGTTGCAGTGTGGTAGAGTGCGCGGTGGTTATCTTTGGAGCATACTGGTCTGTTTTTTGGAAAAACTGGAAGCTTTGGATCTGGTAGAAAGGATCTTACTGAGCCACAAAGCTTATGAGAATTTATGTATTTTAACACAGAACTTTTCCCCAGAAGCTGCATTGGGCTTTTCATTTCTTCGTATTGTGCTAATATAGCCTGAGAAGGGTTTCATAGGTAGTCCAGCCGTCAGGTGATCGACAGGACTTAGCCTTCCAGTTACTTCCAAGCTTTCAAGTACTTGTAAGCCTTTCGGCATTCTTCTTGCATTAAGCGTACTGCAAATTTTGAACCACCAAGATGATTTTTCCCACCTCGGGACTTAATCACGGTGTAGAATATCTCAGTCGGTTGCTTAAAGGTGATAGAGGGTAAATTCACAATTCCATCAAGTTCATGTGCATTAGAAGGGTACTCAATTGTTTTACGCTAAGTGGGTGCTTTATGGTGTCCTGAAACAGCTGACAGTTGGTCTTCTTGCAGTTTTTGAAGACTTATGTGTTAGTCCGTTGTAGGTTGAGACTGAGTTCCATTTACCAGAGATCTGAGAAGGTAGAAACTAGAAACTTGTCATACTTTAACCATTGGAGAGAGTGGTTTATATGCAAGGGTTATGTCTAGGAGCTCTGGCCTGTTAGTCGTAATAAAGGCAGGTTCTTTGCCAATGATATAGAAGAAAAGGTTAGTACTTATGTAATATTTAGACAAACCAAAATTATCTCACCCTATGTTTTCATGTTGTACATAAACGATTTAGTTGAACGATTCAAATGCAAAAGGTATAATAATTCATCTTTCATTAGCGATTAGAGAATCACATGATAGGAATAAATTGATCGGAAAAATTGAAGTTTGTGATTTTATGATGAAAAGCCTCCATATGCAAGGGTGCTACATACTAACTAACTTGACACCTGTTCAATTTTAAGTATAAGCTAATTATGTATACTATGTATACTATGTATTTAATTTGCAATTCTTCATCTTTCAATGTATCTCGAAATTTTACTCTGTCAAATTTCACTCGATAGAAATTTAAATTTCTTGATTCAAATTCCACGCGGAAAGACGCGAGTTCAATGATATCGAAATGTTGCGGGACAGGAACGAGGTCCGAAAATTCTTTGAAAGAATAAGACGCCTGACTCTTGGTTTGAAGACCGGGGCCTCTTCCTGCAAGGATGAAGATGGAAATCTGGTGACAGATATCCAGGGCATAATGAGATTATGGAGGGAGCACTTTTCGCAGCTGCTTAATGGCGAAGACGGCAATAGTCCCGCCACTGCGGAACCCACTCCGGAAACCCCAATCACTGACGGCGTTGAAGTACCGCCGCCTGACTATGAGGAGGTCTTAACAGCCATTGCTCGGCTGAAAAACAATAAGGCTGCAGGTGCAGATGGCCTGCCTGCTGAGTTGTTTAAGACCGGAGGCGAAGAGCTCAAAAAACGCATGCATGAGCTTCTATGCAGAATATGGTCAGAGGAAAGCATGCCAAGTGATTGGAATCTCAGCGTACTCTGCCCAATCCATAAGAAGGGTGATTCCACGATCTGCGCCAACTACCGTGGGATCAGCCTTCTTAATATTGCATATAAGGTTCTATCGAGCGTACTGTGCGAAAGACTGAAGCCCATCGTCAACAAACTGATTGGACCTTATCAGTGTGGCTTCAGGCCTGGTAAATCCACCATCGACCAGATATTCACACTACGCCAAATCCTGGAAAAAACCAGAGAAAAACAGATCGACACCCATCATCTATTTGTCGATTATAAAGCCGCTGCCGCCTTCGACAGCACGATTGGGGATCACTTGTATGCCGAAATGTCTGATTTTGATATCCTTGCAAAGTTCATTCGTCTTTGCAAATTGACGCTGACCAACACCACCAGCGCAGTGAAAATTGGGGCAGACCTCTCCGCACCATTTGATACCAAAAGAGGTTTCAGACAAGGTGACTCCCTATCGTGCGACTTCTTTAACCTTATGCTGGAGAAAATAATTCGAGCTGCGAACATCGACATCTCTGGCACTATCTTCTACAAGAGTGTCATGCTGCTAGCATACGCTGATGATATTGACATCATTGGCAAAAACGCTCGAGCAGTCAGTGCAGCATTCTCCAACCTGGAAAGGGAGTCTCGTCGTGTGGGTCTAGTGGTGAACGAGGACAAAACGAAATACCTTGTGTCAACAAACAAAGAGATTTCGTTTATCTAGGATCCAGCATAAACACCAACAATAATGTCAGCCTTGAGATCAAGCGGAGACTAACTCTTGCCAACAGGTGTTACTATGAGCTCAGTAGGCAATTGAGAAGTAGAGCCCTCTCTCGACCGACGAAAATAACGCTCTATAAGTCCCTCATCCTTCTTGTCCTAATGTATGGCGCAGAGACGTGGACATTGACCATCAATGATGAGAGGCTGTTGGCTGTTAGGAGCGTTCGAGAGGAAGATACTCCACTCCGTAAGATCTACGGTCCAGTATGCGTGGACGACGTGTATCGAATGAGATGGAATGATGAGCTGTATGAGCTGTACCCCGACACTGACATAGTCAAGCGTATAAAACTCCAGCGGCTTCGCTGGCTGGGTCATGTTGAGCGAATGGAAGAAACCGCTCCGGCTAGAAAGGTGTTTTATTCGAACCACGGTGGAGGAACACGCAACGCAGAAGGGGACGTCCTAATCTCCGTTGGAAAGACCAGGTGCAGGGCAACCTGACTGCACTTGGCCTTATCAACTGGCGCCAGCGCGCGCATAGCAGAAGTGACTGGCGGAGCTTTGTGGAGGCGGCCAAGACCGATCATCGGTTGTAGCGCCAGCTAAGTAAGTAAGTAAGTAAGATTTAAATTCCACAGCTTCAATTTAATCGTAAACGAGAATCCGGGGTGAAAAAGTCACCTAAAACTTTTGAATTTACGTAACAGTATAGATTTTAATTTGTTTATTGTGTTGTTGTTACTTTTGCTTTTGCTTTTCCGTTTCCGTTTCCTAATTCTTTTTTGCTTAAACGTTTCAACTAGCGAACACCACATCAATTTATAAAAGCAACAACAATTATGCACGCCAAACTCTATGCCATCTACAAATTTGACTTTGTACCCACCAGTACACCAAACATACACACACACACACACACACACACATACACACACACATGGAACTTTGTATAAAAAAACTTTAAATTGTTTGCTTCAACTCTCTTGCGAAAAGGGAGGGAACAGCCTTTCTTACTCTCTCTTGAGCTCATAACATTAAAATTTTTGCTTTTTGTTCTTGTTATTGTATTTTTAGTTGTTTTTTATTAGGTTGCCTTACTTTCGATGTGAAACAATTGCATGTGTGTGCATGTTGAATTTTTAACAAAAATAACACAGAGAGAATGGAAGAGAAGTTCAGTGCGACAGCGACAGCGAGAGCGAGAGTGAGTGAGAGAGAGAGAGCGAACATGAAAACATACATTATTTCTGATTTATTCAGTAATTTGAAATGAAAACTTTGTCATTTAAAATGTACAATGCGCAGAGACTTACTCGTACGAGTATTTATGACCGAAGAAAGTTACACCGAGTAGTAGTAAATACTAAGTAACACAAAAGTAGTGTACAGTGTACAGTGTGACAAATGCGTGTTGGTCGTAATTTGGTTGAGGATCACGTAGAAAAAAGGGACAAATTATTATTACAATTTAAACCTAAAAGTATGCAGTGTATTTTGTATATTTTGTATATTAAACAATAAAAACGAACATGAAATAAAGTGATACAGCTGCTGTCAAACTTTCGTGAAGAGTAGAGATTGCATTCGCGAGAAAGCATTCTTTATTTTTTTTTTTAATTTATTGGTAATTTTCTGAAGTAAAGCAGGTTTTTTGGTTGGTTATTATGCCGAGTTTCTGGGGATTAGATAATACATTCTGTCAAAAAAGCACCTAGATGTTATCATTTAAAAATCCCGCTTAAAGGGATTGTAAGTAATATTTTTGTCTGTCACTGTTCGCTTTACTGACATGAAGTTTGAGATCTGTCATTTAGTTTGTTTACAATGCTGGATTTTGTCAGTTCATCTCAGGTGTGTTTTGCGATATTTACAATGAATAAAAATATATTGAACAAAGAATTTGCCTTAAATTTTGTATTGCTAAATGAATTTCATGTGCCGAATCGATGAAAATATTACAGAAAGCTTACTTTATCGAAAATAAGGAGTGAAATCGAAAAAATCGGGTAACTTTAAATTGTCCTAGCATTGGAATTCCTTATGCAAATAAAAAAATGTAAAAAGTTTTGAAAAGAAAATTTAATTTCTGATAAAATGATTTGTTTGTTGTTTTTGTCAGAATTCGGACAGCATTTCCGGTATGCCTACCATTAGCGCCTTTACTGTCATTTCTGAGACTCTCTTGTCGTCAGCATTCCACTTATTTCTAAAATCTTCCATGGATTTAGCTTCTTTGTTTGTTGCCTTTAATGTTCTCTTCACTAGAGCTCAATATCTCTCGATAGGCCGAAGTTCTGGGCAAGTTGGTGGGTTGGCGATTTTTGGTACCTATTTGATGTTTTGGTCTTCGAACCATTTAAGGGTTACTTATTGTATTGGCAGGAGGCTAGATCAGGCCAAAAGAAAGTAGATACATTGTGCTTTCTAATGAAGAGCAGCAGTCTCTTCTGGAGGCACTCCTTCACATAAATTTCGGCGTTAACAGTGCCACTTGTTACGAAACTTTTACTCCTTAGCCCACAACTACAAATCGCTTGCCATACCAGAAACTTCTTCGGAAACTTGGACTTTTTTTTGTCATAAATCTTTCCTCAACTCCTCCTCGTTCCTTTGCGATGTAAAACTCTTGACCAGGCAATTGAGAAAATTTAGACAACTCGTATGTTTTCATCGTCCATAACACAGCAATCGAATTTTTGGAAAAAATCTGTCTTCAACTTTTTAGCTCGGCTCTGGGCTACCAAGTTCTTAGTAGCGTTCCTGTCGCGTACTGACTGCACTTTGTATGTTTTAGGGCCCGTATCTTTTTTAATTTTACGAACTAAAAACTCACTGCAACTCGCTTTTTCCGCCAATTTTCGATTAGACAACGCTGGATTCTTCTCTAAGAGAGCAACGACTTTCTTCGCCTTTTGTGGAGACACAAAAAGAAACCGCATTTCCTTCCAGAACCAACTGTTAAATCTGTATTACATTATTTAAGAAACATCGAGACAGTGTTTTTTTGTGCAACTTTCGCCTTATTTGCAATGGTTTTCTGGCTCCACTACGGATTTTCTCGAAATAATTCAACAACTAAATCGCGTCTTTCCACTTCCGATGCCATTACTCAACTGAAAGTTCACAAGTCAGAAAACATGTGATTGTATTTCATCAGAATTTCTCCAATGCAAAGCCTGCTGTTTGCTTTTTTTCCTTCAGATGAAGAGTTTCAAAGCAGTGGTCTTTCAAAGTTATCCGATTTTTTCGATCTCACTCCTTACGTGCTTGTAAATGGTACAATATTGAGGGATTACCTCGCCCTGGTCGGTAATGTTGACTGTGTTCTTTGATTGTCGTGGTATTGTGCGATAACACCGCTATTGCCAGAAGGTCAAACAGCAAATAAAGGATATTATTTGGGCGTTATGTGGCGTTTGAGAGAGCGAATTCATCAGAAAAGGCCAAGTTTGTGGAAGGAAAACTCATGGACCTTGCGTCGCGAGAACGCACCATTTCACAAGGCTATCATTGTGAACGAATTTCTCGCCAAAAACTCAACAAATATCATCGAAAAACCACTGTATTCACCTGTTTTGGCTTCGGCTGACTTTTTCTCTTCTCAAAACTTAAATTACCACTTCGAGGCACCCGTTATCGGTCGATAGAGGACATAAAAGAGATTTCGCGTCGAGAACTGAAGTCGAATTTTCGAATTTTATTTCATTTCACTTCCAAAGTAAAGTTTGTTCCTACCGCCGCTATCGATGGGACTCAAAACTATTACGACTCCCTTCGGCACGCGCCACATGATGTGGTGGCATTAATTTGATAAAATAAATTATTACATCCAAAATATAGTTTACATTATCTATTATTGCACAAAAAATCATTAGCCATGTGAATTTTTATCAAATAGTCTGAGAACATTCTAATGATTCTTTAAATTAAAAAGGAGTAACAGGAAATAGTAGTAAAAAAAGTATAATAAAATAAGTAAAAATAAAATATAGTATAATAACAGAAAAAAGTATTAGTAAAAGCAGTAAAATAGTAGTAGAGAATAATTGGGGAAGTAGTAGTAGGAAAGCAGTAGAAAATATTAGTAGAAGATAGAAGTAGAAAAGTAATATAAAATAGTAGTAATAAAAGTGTCGATAATAGTACAAGCATTAAAATAGTAGCATAAAATAATAGTGGCAATGGTAGAAGCAAATAATAGTGGAAATAGTAGTTAAAAAAGTAGTAGAAAAAGTAGTAGAAAAAGTAGTAGAAAAAGTAGTGGAAATAGTAGTTAAAAAAGTAGTAGAACATGTAGTAGAAAAAGTACTCGAAAATAGTAGTAGAAACAATAGTATAAAATAGTAGTAGAAAATGGTAGTAGGTAATAGTAGTAAAAATAGTAGTAGAAATAGTAACATCATACTAGGCAATAGTAGTAGAGATAGTAACATCACGAAATAAGTAAATCCAAAGATCCACCATCCTCAACACTTTTTTGTTTTACAAATTTAATTTTTATGTAATTTTGCATGCTTTTTTTGTTTTATTATAGCGAGCTTTTAGGGATACGATATAAAGATATAATCATTAACCATTTTCCTGCCATGTAAAATTGCTTCATAACGCCGCAAAGAACTATGTATGTACTCGTATGTATGTATGCATCACGATCATAATTACAATTTACTCGCTGTTCAAAACAAATACAAAGAACTTGCAACGTTTCCTCCTGGTAAACGGTTCCAACAATGCAATTCATTTGAGATTCTAATCGATCAGTGATCAGTAAAATGCATTCTGCTACCACGACCGACAGTTCAAATCAATTTATGCTATGCTTCAAATTCTAATTAAAATGTTTTTAAATTAGCACATGCACACAAAAACACACACACACACACGCACACGCAAAATATCAACGCTTCACAGTTCAAGCAACAAGAACAAACCACAAATAAAACTTGGCCAATAAGAGAAAAAGAGTCACACATACACACCACACACATACATGCATACAACAATGATTTGCAAACTTGCGAACGTGCACAGCTCAACTCAACTCAACGCAACTAAACTCTCAAAACTGTTTCATTTCAACTTATCTCGGCACGTTTCAATTAGGCACAGTGGAGAGAAGAATGGGCGAACAAGAGAAGAGGAGGGAGGAGAAGAGAAGGAGACGGAACGTTGTGATGAAGTGGAGGGAGGATTGGGGTAGGAAAAAGAAACGCGAGCGCAGCACGCAGCACACAAAAAACTTGAATGCAACTTTTCTTAACTTTTCATACCGTTGGGAATGTGTTTATTTTTTTTTTCTGTAGCTCATTCCTTAAGCAACTACCCCCCGCCCCCGCCCTCCCCCCCCCCGGCCGCCCCTCACATATTTCAGCCTTTCAAATAAATATTTTGTTTAGTTTTCTTTTTTCGTCATTCTTTGGTAGGAAACACGTGTCATTCCCAAGATGCTGCTACTACTGCGGTTGCTGGCAAGCTGCATGCAGTAAGTATATGAGACTGCGAAAAGACGACAACATTGCAGACGCGCATCTTCATCACAGCATACGCGCATTGCATTTGCAATGAAGGCAGAAGTTTCAAGTTAACAAGAAGCGAATGCTTCAGCCACTAGTTTTCTACCGCTACTATACTACGCTTATTATTTTGCTACTGCTACTGCTATCATTTTACTCGTGAATTGTACAAAAGTGCAAAGTGCACGCAAAGTTTTGCTGCTACACTACATACACACAAAAAAAGAAGAAAAGAAGCAAAATGAAGAAAGTCGAAGCGAAAAAATATACTGTGTTCTTTTCTTTCTTTTTCTCTAGCTTTTTTTCACTTTTTTCCTGTTGTGGCTTTTAGCAGGAAAACTTTGCACAGTGCGTGGTGCAGCAGCACACAAGCAGAAATGCCATAGATATGCTGCTGTTGCACGCTATTGCATCAAGTGTAAACTGCAATAAGCAGCTGAGCAGCAATGGCAAATGATAGCAGCGAAGGGGGAGAGGGGGGCGCTCTAAAGGGGCAAGAACATGGAGAAATTTTAGCTTATGTTTTCGTTGCCTTTCTTTTTCTATTCCTTAACAATATTATCATTTTATTTTTCCTCTTTTTTTGGTGTTGCAATCTGGTTTTTCCTTTTCGGTTTTGCTCATCATGAAAAAATTTTCTAATTAAATTCACTTGATACCATGAAACTGCGTGAAATGCATAAGGAGTGGCATATATTTTCAATACTTTATTTTTATTATTTCAGCGCAAGAAGTTCCTGAGGACTAGATGTTGCTGCTTTGCCTCCTGTGGATGTACGAGTTCTACGCTTAACAATGTTGCTCAGTGCTTCATTAAAGTTACCAATTTGGCCAATTTTACCATTGAAAATACTTATTTGTGGAAATAAACATTGGCAATGGTGAATGAATTCAAAGAAACATATAAGGAATGGGGGTGTACTATGTTTTTGGGTTACAGAAAAAAAGGTGCTAGTTTCTGTGGGACGCGCAAATGAAATGAGTCCGGTCAAAAATGAAAAAAAGGTTGAAGCGGTAATTGTAATGTTGTTTTTTTTTTTTAAATTATGAAAAACTTTTGTCAAAGTCATGCGAATTTATATATGTAAAACGAATTTCTCAATGTGATAATGATTACCATCATCAGTATTTTTTCTGCTGTTTTTTTTTAAATTAAATTCTGTACCGAACGTGTGAATTGAAAATTTTTTGAAAATGATAAAGGATTGATTTCTATTCGCAGGGGCAATAGCTACTATTTTCTCTTATTTTTGAAGTTTAAATTTTTAAAATCGTTTTTATATTAAAGATGTGGTAAAAGATGATCGTGGCATAGGCATAAGAGAAATTATCACGGAAATGAAAGGCAAGTATGACAGCACATGATGGGCAGCACATACTACTGTGGGCAAAAAGTAGTAAGACTTTTTAATTTAAATTTCGCGCGGAAACCCATTCATCAAAATATTATTTTTTTAAGGTTGGTATGACTGTCGGTGACATTTGTGCCAAATGTCACATCAAAATAATCATTAGTGTTTAGTATACGCTTGTCTTTCTGAAGTACAAAAAGCGCATTCGGCGATTTTCACAATGAGTGAAATTATTCAACAAAGAAGTTCCATTCAATTTTGTGTGCGGAATCAAATTTCTGGTGCCGAAACGTTCAGAATGTTGCAAAAGGCCTTCGGTGATAATTGTATGTCGCGAGCAAGTGTTTTTGATTGGTACAAATTGTTCAAAGATGGTCGAGAACGCGTTGACGACGAACCACGTCCAGGACGGCCATCAACATCAACTGATGATCAACACGTCTATAAAATCAAGGAATTGGTGCTCGAGAATCGAGAATCGACAATTAACAGTCAGAGACCTTACTGGCATCATTGGAATATCGGAAGGATCAGTGAAAACCATTTTAAAACATCATTTGGGCCTAAGAATGCACGAGTGAAGGCTATTCCGGAAGTTGACTTTAACAACTATTTCGAGAATTGGAAAAAACGTTGGCACAAGTGTATTGGGGCCGGGGGGGATTCCTTTGAAGTGGACGAATTAGATTTGGAAGAATGAATAAAAAAATTTGAAATTATGAACAAAGTCTTACTAACTTTTGCCCACAGTAGTATACGAACTCTATCAATCGATAGAAGAGCCCTCTATCCCTCTATCGATTGATAGAGGGCGCCACTGAATCGTGTATTATTTCTACTCGATTAATAGAGTTTCAGTGGTCGCTGTGGTGTAGTGGTAGTGCGTTGGACTGTTACGCAGAGTGTCCGGGGTTCGAATCTCGGCACAGGCAAAATCAAAAGTAGAAAAAATAATTTTTCTACACGGCACCACCTCGTGGCAGGCAATGGCAAACCTACAAGAGTAAAAATTGCCTACGAAAAGCTTTTCACTTCGCCATTCGGATTCGACATTAAACTGTAGGTCCCTTCCATTCATGTACAAATATAACACGCACAACATGAGTGGATACGAAAAGCTCGACCTAGACCCTCCACGGGCTGTTGTGCCATGAAAAGTAAGTAAAGTAATAGAGTTTCTACTTAGTAAAATTTGACATTTCAAACAAAAATTTTAAACTCCAAACAAAAATGGTTAGAAAATTTCTAGAGCTGAGAGAATAAGCGAGTATACAAAAAAAAACAGATACTAGGCACACACAAATGGCGATTGTGTTACGATAAAATCTGCAGCAAAAACTGCGGCTGAGAAACAGTCAACATGTAGACTTCATCGAAAAATGGAGAACCAACCATATTCAGATATTTTGCAATCGTGAAAAAAATCTAAAAACCAGCACCGAGAGATTATGACAATCTCAACTTGAGGCACAACAGTATTCGACTTTCATTGAAAGTCAACTCGCAAAGTCCAATGTAGAGAGACAACATGAATGGCAAAATACGTTCATTAGAGCCAATAATTGCATCAACACTCATGCATGCCATTGAATCCCGGCGAAGGTCCGCAGAATATACAGTACCAGGCAGGCATTGGGGTAGCCGAATTCGCAGCTTTTCAACGAAAGAGAAATACAGAAGATTGACGCATCAGCACAACAAAACATAGACGAGCATTGTCAAGTTTCTAGTCAACCTCATAACATTCACGAGTTCTCAGGCCGGCAATCAGCAAATTTTCCACCTCTTGAGATCATACAACCTGATTATTTTGGTGATGATGATGATGATTATTATAATGATAGTAATAATAATGATGAGTCAAGCGTATCAGAATCCAGCGGCTTCGCTGGCTGGGTCATGTTGAGCGAATGGAATAAAGCGCTCCGGCTCGAAGGGTGTTTTATTCGAAACACGATGAAGGAACACGCAGAAAGGGACGTCCTAATCTCCGTTGGAAAGACCAGGTGCAGGGCAATCTGACTGCACTTGGCCTTATCAACTGGCGCCAGCGCGCACATAGCAGAGGCGACTGGCGAAGCTTTGTAGAGGCGGCCGAGACCGATCATCGGTTGCAGTGCCAGTTAAGTAAGTAAGTAAGTATTAATAATGATGATGATGGTAAGATTATAATAATAATGATGTAGCAAATAAATTCGCATTTCAAAATATGTTCGTTGAAAGAAATTTCTTCAGCCATGCCTATAATGTTTGCGATAGATTCTGCTTTTTACAAGATTACTAAAACTAACCTGAAATGGGTTTCAACTGTGGTGTAGTGGTAGTGCGTTGAACTGATACGCAGAGTGTCCGGGGTTCGAATCTCGGCACAGGCTAAATCAAAAAGTAGAAAAAATAATTTTTCTACACGGCACCACCACCACCTCTTGGCAGGCACTACAAGAGTAAAAATTGGTATGAAAAGCTTTTCTCTTCGCCGTTCGGATTCGGCATTAAACTGTAGGTCGCTTCCATTCTGGAACAAATATAACACGCACAACATGAGTGAATGCGAAAAGCTCGGCCTAGACCCTCCATAGGCTGTTGTACCATTAAAAGTAAGTAACCTGAAATCCCAGAACGCAAGAGTTTTTAACAAGTAAATTTCTGCAGGGCGTCCGACAGACGCACACAATTTTGTATTATGTTTCTACTACTGTTAACATTTTTTTTTTAATACCTTTTCTACTACTTATGTACTATCCTTTTTAAATTGACAGAATCCTTAAAATATGCATTTTTGATAAATATTCACATGAAATATCACTCCGTTTCTATTCTAGTTACATATAGTATGAAATAAATATTTTGAAATAAATTTCTTGTTTGTAGCATGAACAGTTCTTTAAAGTTTACGTTGATATTGTATACCGATCAGTTGAGATTAAGATGTTTATTGAAATGTTCATAAAGGCGCGTTTATTTAATAATAATGTTTTCATGGTCAATATTAAATGTTGCAAGTAACTTGGTGACCTGCACCGTGACCTAAATGTGCCTACTATAACTGCAGAAGATAGGCAAATTGGCAAGATGTCATCATGAAAGACTACGCCAGCACTCGAATGAAGAAGCTGTAAAGCTACGGGATACAAGAAACTTGCGGAGACGATTACTTACATCGCACTAGGCCTTATGAACTTGTGGAGAACACTCAATAATGTTCTTTAGAATTTATTGATACATTCTCTAAGCATTCAATGTAAACAGCTTGTTGGTCACATATGACCAGTCGCTGTGATAGGAAATGTGGCTAATTATTAACTTACTTTTGTTAATTATTAAAAAAAAAAAAAAAATAATAATAATATGGCAGGTACGAGTGACACTTACCTGGTTTCGTTCGCGCATTTCTCGCACCTCAAATACCATAATGAATGATCCAAATTTCATCCAAATCAAACAACTTTTAGTATTTCTGGTCACCGATTATCTGAACTCGTTACACTGTAACGAGTCAATAGTCCATTATAAATGGGGGGGGGGGGGGGGGGGGGGAGAGAGAGAGAGAGAGAGAGAGCATTACTCAGTGCTTAATATTGAGCTATATTTTGCAGTTCATTTTTTAAATCCACGGCAACTGTGTGCGAGAGCATTTTAAGTTTCACATGTACCAGGCTCAATTCCATTGAAAAAAAAAAGAGTTCAGTATATCAGCTGTGCATGTGACCATCAACAATTTAAATCTACGAGCATGTATATGTACTAAAGAAATAATATTTTCAAATAGTTGTTGACATTGTCGCCAGTCTCGTATTCATAGCGATATAAATAAATGTCAGCAATGAAAGTTTCAAATTTTTATACTATCTATATTTTATAATATAGTACTACTGTGGGCAAAAGTTAGTAAGACTTTGTTCATAATTTCAAATTTTTTTATTCATTCTTCCAAATCTATTTCGTCGCATTCAAAGTAATCCCCCCGGCCCCAATACACTTGTGCGAACGTTTTTTCCAATTCTCGAAATAGTTTTAAAGTCAATTTCCGGAATAGCCTTCAATGCGCTTAGCGATTCATGTTTAATGTCTTCAATTGACTCAAAACGGTGTAACGGTGTCCACGAAGCGGTTTTTTGAGTTTAGAAAATAGCCAAAAGTCACACGGTGCTAAGTCAGGCGAATAGGGTGGTAGGGTGGTTGCGGAACGATATCAGTCGAATTTTTGGCAAAATGGTCTCGTAAAACCAATGCAGTGATTTTGGAACCAATTGTGCATTCACTCTTCTTAGGCCCAAATGATGTTTTAAAATGGTTTTCACTGATCCTTCCGATATTCCAACGATGCCAGTAAGGTCTCTGACTGTTAATCGTCAATTCTCGAGCACCAATTCCTTGATTTTATTGACGTGTTGATCATCAGTTGATGTTGATGGCCGTCCTGGACGTGGTTCGTCGTCAACGCGTTCTCGACCATCTTTGAACAATTTGTACCAATCAAAAACACTTGCTCGCAACATAAAATTATCACCGAAGGCCTTTTGCAACATTCTGAACGTTTCGGCACCAGAAATTTGATTCCGCACACAAAATTGAATGGAACTTCTTTGTTGAATAATTTCACTCATTGTGAAAATTGCCGAATGCACTTTTTGTACTTCAGAACTTCAGAAAGACAAGCGTATACTAAACACTAATGATTATTTTGATGTGACATTTGGCACAGATGTCACCGACAGTCATACCAACCTTAAAAAAATAATATTTTGATGAATGGGTTTCCGCGCGAAATTTAAATTAAAAAGTCTTACTACTTTTTGCCCACTGTAGTATGTGGTATAGCATGAATATTTTTAAACACACTAATTCCAAAACATGATATGTTTTCAATAGACAAACATTTACCGAAAGTATAAATACATATACAAATACTTTAAAGTAGTTTTTGTTTTTGTTAACGGATCGAACATTGAGCACACCCTTGTGCATCGGAATTATGGAGTATTTTTGTTTTTGTTTTTTTCTGAGCATCTTTATTTCATTCTCTCCATTATGTATGGTACACCTCACTCAAACACGCACACATTCAAAGTTACCATTCGATATTATACATGCACTCTCTAATTTGAGAGCGCCCGCTCCAATCTCTTCAGCATCATTATCATCATCATTCTCAATAGCATTGTGATGATCTTCATTTGCGTTGTTATCGTCATCGTCAATTCCACAGCTATAAAATTAAACTTACAATCTAACCACAAAACTTTTTAACTTTCATTTTCATTTTCATTTTCAATTTTATGTAGTTTGTTTTTCACTTTGCCCAGTTGGTTTCTCTTTCAGCTTTAGTTTATATTGCCAATGGCAATGGTAAAACTCATTCATTGTTAGTTTTTGTTTTCTTTTTCTATCTAAAAATTCTACAACATTCCAACTTGCTTTGCACACACACACACCCACACCACACACGTTTTGTTTTCCAAAAGTCAATTGATTGATTTCGAAAATGTTTCGCATGTGTACGTGATTATGTTCGAGAATGCACTTACGAGTAGCTATCCAAATATCTAAATAAGTATACATGTATGAGTGAATGTGTATAGTACATACAAGTACATACCAGTGTACATATATACTCGTACATATGTACATAAATATGTAGGTTTGAATGCACACTTGACGTGTATCAAGTGCTTTTGTTTTTATCTGCATTTATATGTGAGTATGAGTGAGGGGGTTTTCCTTTAATTTTGCGTTAGTTTAGTTTGAAATTTGTTGGTATCAAAAAATTCCAGTGAGATATGAGGGGCGGACAAAAAATTAACACTTTTATGGCGAAATTAAACTCAAAACTATTTTCCCCCTTAATGTTAAAACTTTTTTCAGATCTGTCAATAAGCTTGATTAAACCATCGAAAAAAAACATTTTTCAGATCTGTCAAAAGCTTGATTAAACCATCGAAAAAGAAAACTTATTCCTGTTTTTCGGTAAAATATGCAGAAATTGCTTCCTTCACCTCATCGTCACTGGAAAACTTTTTTTCTCGAAGCTCTTTTGCAATTTTTGGAAATAAATAATAATCACTGAGAGTTAAATCTCGCCTATAGGCGAGATGATCTAAGATTTCAGAGCCAGCTTTTTGAATAGCAGCCATTGCAACTGAACGCCTTGTGGACGGGTGCATTATCGTGTAGAAGCAGCACTTTTATCTCATACAACATGGCTTAAACGTTATAAGTAGCAGGCCTGCATAGTATGCTCCTCTTATAGAAACGTCTTTGTCTTTGTAGTAAATCAGCAGTATTCCTTCGGAATCCCAGAAAACTGTAGCCATGATTTCTCAGACCACCTGGTACATCTTAAACTTCTTCGGAGGTGGTGTCTTTTTTTTTTGCCACTGCATGACTCTTGTCAAATTTCATCGCCCGTATCAATCCGGCCCAAAATGATATCCCTGTTCTCGCTACATAGGTCCAAAAATACGCAGCAACACGCTACTCCGCGCTGATGATGCGGCATAAGTAGCGCACTCCTTTGACATGCAGTAAATTCAACTGCTACCATTTTTGTGATAACCTTTCAACTTTATCGATGTGGTCGGCAGTGGTAGCCTCAATGGGCCGTCCCGGCCTGGGATCGTCTTCAAGTGAATCTCTCCCTTATTTATAATCAATGGTTTTTCTTTACAGAAGACACATTTTCCAAAATGATTTGAGGAGGCTTTCCTTGCTTTTTCTTTTCATAGTTGCACTTTACTTCCGGATTGACTTGTTTAATTGAGCATATCTCTGCTAGTAATGACCCAATTTAAACAAAAACATAGCATTAAAGAGTTACCCAATAAGCGCAGGTTAAAAGAAGTGCCGAATGCCCTTTCATTCTGCGAACTCATTGAATAAAAAACGTTACACATACGCCCCGTTGCCTATTTGTGAAATGCACATTTTTATTATTATTCACTGGCGTTACACAATAGCAGCTTGAGATCGTTGGCTCCAGAGCCTTGAAACAGGAAATTATTCAGCAATGTTTTAGCTTCAGCGTTTTAACAACAACTGTGAATATTGTGATGCCATGTTGAATAGCTCCAGGAACAACCATATGATGATTCGCTCTCGTGGCACCCATCTGCGCACTCCTTTGACATGCCAATATGGTCATGCAGATTATTCAAAATGGTTGTGGGTAATACTCCAACCATTTCTATGAGTTGCGTCTTCTAGTTCCATAAATTCACGGTAAGATATTGAACAATCTCGGAGAGTGAAGGTGCGTAAACTTAAAGATGCAACAGGCTTATCACGTCGTGATCAGTGATGCACAAATATTTGGATAGGAAAAAGCTTTACCAATTTTTGTCGAGGTGGAAAGGGCCTATCGATGGCAGTGCCAACTAAGTAAGTAAGTCAATTTTTAAAATCTGCTAAGCTAGAGCAAAAAATTTCTGGTTTTAATGCTTTTATAATTTTTGACTTTTGTTTTCATTCACTGAACAGAAAGGTAAGTTATATTCAATTCGGCTATGGGTGAAAGTTGACCTCATGCTTAATTCGGAAGTGAATTAATGGGATATTAAAACACAAGAAAGAAGGAAAAATTGTACAATAAATATATTGAAGAGCCCAACCGACCGGTGTGAAAGTGTTCTAGAGAAGAACTAACAGAAAGCAATAGCAAGAAAAGAAATAGAATGAAAAGAAACAAGGATAGAGCAAATAAATAGAAATGAAAAGGAACATTAGGGTGGCTTGAACATGCTCGGTTTTGTTAATTTACTGGCTCTTTTACGCCTTCATACTTAGTAAATGACCGTTTTGTATAGCAAGTTAATATTGTGTTATATTCAGTATGTTACTCATACGCCATGTGGAACAAATATCATTGAAACATGCTTCAGTACTTAAATATGATGTTCGAAACAATCGTCGTTGGCATTTCACTATGATTCAAATTTCACAAAATACTTCAATTTATTAAATTACAAAATTCAACTTTAATAAATCAAACCACATCCAAAATTCCTATAACTATCAACAAAACTAGAAACTGTTGCAATCGCAATTTGTATGTATGTAGAAGTGTGTGTGTATGTGTGCATAGATGTGGTGGCAACCAATGGCAACAACAAATTGAAATTTCGTGGCATGCACACATACACGCAGCCACAAACACACACACACACACACACACACAGAGATAAACAAACTTACACGCACACCTTTTCAGTGTAGAAAATGTTCAATAAATCCAAGTGCTAAACTAAGCGCATATACATGCAACAAAATAGGCACTTGTAAACTAAAATTCAAACGATTTTGAAGTGGATCATCAGCCGAGACTTATTGCGCTACCTACTGCTACCAACGCAATTGCATCTCTACCAAGAACACCATCACTAGTCAACATTCTCTCTCGCATTTGAAACTGCAGCACATTGTAACGAAACCCGTTTTCAGCTAGGGTAAAAAAAGGAAAGTATTACCCATCAGTTTTTTTTTTGTTTTGCGAACAACAACGAGATAAAACACGAATACAAAAAAAAATGCACTATATTGATGTTGTACGTCAGTGGAAGGTGGCAGCACTGCAACGATGCTGCCGGACTGTAGTGCAGCTATTGATGCTGCTAGCTAGCTTGCACCTTTATTCAGTTTATTCATTCAATATTTACTTGATGGAATCGCGAATTTGTTCATTCACGGGTTGTATACTCCTCCTCACTTACACACACAAACAAACACACACACACACACACACACACACACACTTGTTTATGTGTGTATTTCAAGCAAATTGCAATGAGATTTTTATTTTCGGTAAACGAGCAAGTGCAGAGCCAACAAAGACAAAGCAAAAAAAGAAAATAAAATCACATTCAACAAAATTGAGGGCGAATCATCAAATCGATGAGGGTGATTGAGTGAAGGGCTGTGAATATTTTATAATATCAGATGAAATGGAATTGCTGGGAAGTATTGCATATCGTTTCGTTTAAATTCCAAATACTGCAACAACTAAACTTATATTAAGGTAGATGATTTTGAAAATATTTGCAGAGCTTTATGCAAAATATTCTGAGCCTTTTTGCTTCAGTTTCAGTAGTATGTACTGTTTCATTGTGAGTGAGAAACGCTTACGATTTCAGCTCCTGCAATCATATTATATGGTACGACAAAACGAAGAAGAATCAGCTTCAAAAGCAAGAGTGATTTTGATAATTCTACTTGGTATTTTCTGCCTTAAGCGGATACAATAAATGAACAAATTATGAATTTCAAATAATTTATTGAAGCATACTTTAGGGGTTTTTTTTACAAACTCTTTTGTACCTTGGAATGATCGAAAAAGATGTGGACCTACAAACGAGTACAAGGATACTGCCGTCGAGGAGCTTGCATTGTTAAATGTAAAAATATTTTTTGCTGTCAATTTCAACATTGAAATACACTACAAAAATTAATGTAAAATTTTCGAAAAAAAGAATTTTTTATTTAAAATTTGCTACTGCAAAAAAAAAGTTTGCAGTAGCATTTCACGAAATAGAAAAATAAAATAAAATAAAAATAAGTGAAAACGAAATTTTTAAATGTTCTGTGCATGCATCCTTTTAAAGCAATCATGCCATGGGCGTTCAATGTTTCACAAGGACATTTACCAATTGTTTTGTTTTTCTATTGAAATTTTAATCGAATCTCGTAAATGCATGCGCTAACAGAAAAAATGCACTGGCATTTCACAAAACAAAGCGAAACCAATGCACAAAAACGTAGTAGGGACAACAGTTATGCGTCATTAATCATTCAAGTGTCAAAGTGCCAAACATTTTTGAAATTTCCAACAACAAAAAGTTAACAAAGAAATTTGCAATAAATTCCAAGATTTACCTGCAAGCTATTTACATATGTTTGTTTTTTTGTATATTGTATATTGCCCAATATCTACATGTGTACATAGGTACATACATACATATGTATATGTACCTAGCGCATGTGGATAGATATTTGTCAATGTTTCTGGTTTTTGTTTTGATGATTGCTGCAATACAAAACTAAGCCAATGTCCAGCATCACTATGCAGCAATAACAAAACTCTAACTGCTGCGTTTGCTGCTGCTGATATTCAAACTCACTGTCCTCAATACCAGCAACAACAACGTTGTACTTACTTACAAACAAAAACAACAGCAACATCCGACAGATATCATAAAAAAACAAAACATAGGTATACATATGTCGCAAAATTCTAAAATAAACAATCAAGTGGAAACAGTGCAGAGAATAATAAAAAATAGAATTGCATAAATATTTTTAATATCAACAGCAGCAGGAGTAACAAAAATAGCAAACAGCAGCATCAATAATAACAACGGTTCACAATGAATTGCTACACCTACACGAAAACACACATGCACACAGCCACACTCATACATATACACTGTCGTATGCTACTGTACTCACTTGAAAACACACATGCACACACCCACACTCGCACTCACACTCGCACACACACTCATACACAGACAGTGCCGTATGCTCCTCTACTCACTTTTATTAGTACCCAGTAGGAAAACTGTAATGTCTTTCCCGCTGTAAGTTGCTGCGTTCCATTTTTTTAGATTCATCATGTTTTTAAATCTTTTTCCTTTGCAGGCTTTCTTTTTTCGATTGGCTTCTTTCTTTCAATGTTTCCTTATATTCAGAGCTCTGAAAACTAAATATTTTTTAATAGCCCATATGGATTTCGTTTTTTAAAAGTGCTTAAATAATAAACAATAAATTTATTTCATATAACTAAGTAGCCCTATTTAAATAGACAGTAAGCTACGTAACGTGGTGTTATAAAGCTCTATAAGTCCCTCATCCTTCCCGTATTAATATATGGTTCCGAGACGAAGATATTGACCATCAATGATGAGAGGCTTTTAGGAGCATTCGAGAGAGGAAGATACTCTGTAAATTCTATTGTTCAATATGCGTGGATAACATGTATCGAATAAAATGGAACGATAAGCTGTATGAGCTGTACGACGACACTGACATAGTCAAGCGTATAAAAATCCAGCGGCTTCGCCGGCTGTTGAGTGAATGTCATGTTGAGCGAATGGAAGAAGACGTTCCGGCTAGAAGGATTTTATACTCGAGCCACGGTGGAGGAACATACAGAGAGGAGGTGACCTGGCTGCACTTGGTCTAATCAACTGACGCCAGCGCACGCATAGCTGAGGCGACTGGCGAAACTTTATCGAGGCGACCAAGACCGATCCCCGGTTTTAGTGCCAGCTAAGTAAGTACATTGCATTAGGATTTTTATTGAAAATGTAAGTATGCACCATATATTTCACAGATTCTTGTAACAAAGAAAGATTGGTAGAAAATTATTAAGAAAAGTAGAGCAAATATTAGTAGAAAAGAGTAGGTGCAAATATTAAAAAGTTAGAAAAATAGTAGTAGCAAAGTAGTAGAAAAAGTAGTAGGAAATATTAGTATAATAGTGGTATAATAGTAGTAGGAAATAGCATTAGAACAGTAGTGGAAAATAGTACTACAACAGTAGTAGAAAATAGTAGTAGAAAAGTATTAAAAATAAGACTAGAAATAGTAGTAGAAAAGTAGTATAAAATAGTAATCGAAAACAGTAGTAGAAAAGTAGTAGAAAATATGTAGTAGTTGAAAAGTAGTAGAAAATAGTAATAGTAACCCGTTGTAGAAAACAGTAGTAGAAAAGTAGTGAGATAATAGTAGTAAAGAAGTTAGTAGAAACTATGTAGTAAGTAATAGCAAACAGTTGTAGAAAAGTATGTAGTAGATAATAGTAGTAGAAAAGTTAGTAGAAAAGTAGTAGAAAATCGTAATCGAAATCAGTAGTAGAAAAGTAATAGAAAATATGTAGTAGTAGAAAATAGTAATAGTAAACCATAGTAGAAAACAGTAGTAGAAAAGTAGTGAAGATAATAGTAGTAAAGAAGTTAGTAGAAACTATGTAGTAAGTAATAGCAAACAGTAGTAGAAAAATATGTAGTAGATAATAGTAGTAGAAAAATAATAGAAAATATGTGGTAGTAGAAAAGTAGTAGAAAATAATAGTAGAAAAGTAGTAGAAAATATGTGGTAGTAGAAAAGTAGAAAAAATTAGTAATAGTAAACCGTAGTAGAAAACAGTCGTAGAAAAGTTGTGAGATAATAGTAGTAAAGAAGTAGAAACTAGTAATATCATATAGTTGTAGAAAAGTATGTAGTAGATAATAGTAGTAGAAAAGTTAGTAGAAAATTAGTAGAAGATAGTAATCGAAAACAGTAGTAGAAAAGTAATAGAAAATATGTAGTAGTAGAAAATAGTAATAGTAAACCGTAGTAGAAAAGTAGAAAACAGTAGTAGAAAAGTAGTGAGATAATAATAGTAAAGAAGTCAGTAGAAACTATGTAGTAATAGCAAACAGTAGTAGAAAAGTATGTAGTAGATAATAGTAGTAGAAAAGTAAAAGAAAATAGTAATCGAAAACAGTAGTAGAAAACTAGTAGAAAATATGTAGTAGTTGAAAAGTAGTAGAAAATAGTAATAGTAAACCATAGTAGAAAACAGTAGTAGAAAAGTAGTGAGATAATAGTAGCAAAGAAGTTAGTAGAAACTATGTAGTAAGTAATAGCAAACAGTAGTAGAAAAATATGTAGTAGATAATAGTAGTAGAAAAGTAGTAGAAAATAATAGTAGGAAACAGTAGTTGAAAAGTAGTAGAAAATATGTAGTAGTTGAAAAGTAGTAGAAAATAGTAATAGTAAACCGTAGTTACTATAATAAGTAGTAGTAAAGCAGTTAGTAGAAACTAGTAATAGCACACAGTTGTAGAAAAGTATGTAGTAGATAATACTTAGTAGTTGAAAAGTTAGTAGAAAAGTTGTAGAACAAAATCAATCCTTTATCGTTTTAAAAACATTTTAACTCACAACCTCGCTTATGTACCTCGAAGTTATGTACATTTCAAAAAACAACAAAAAAAATAGACCGATTGAAAAGTGTGAGAGAAAAGTGTAACAGGGAAGTATGACCTGAAAATTTATGAACTAACCCTCAGTAAAGATGTTATCATATCAATAAACAATATTCTACATCTTTCTTCTTCTTCCTTTAATGGCACAACAGCCTAGGCCGATCTTTTCGCATCCACTCATGTCGTGCGTGTTATTTTTGTACATGAATCTAGATGTGTCATTGAGAAGAGTACCTAATATCGCTTTAGTAACTACTTCTATTTGGTGTTTTTAAGAAACGGCGGTGTGAGAAGAAGGACCGACGATAAAGCGAGTGGCTTTTCTGAATGCAGAGATAGAGAGAGGGAATGCAATCACAGGACATCGATAAAGAGATGGAGACAGGCTTGCAACGAGGTCCGTTCCATATATATATACATATATAAAGGATAGAAGAAGCACGACGTCTGCCACTGCTTTTTGTCTCCACCATTTACTGCTGGGTTTCCGTACTCACTTTCAATATCTATTGTTATTGTTTTAATTTTCTTTTTTGTTTTGTGGGTTCAACACTTTTGCTCCCCTGTGTACTTGACGCAAATCTCTCGGTCTCACTCTCTCTCTCTCTCTCGTTGTTCCTCTTATTTATTTTAGTGTTGCTCAATATTTTGTCCTATTTTCTCTATTGCTCTATCGATATTTTTGTTGTGATAGTCAATTTTGTTATTGCGTTATTCATAGTTTTACAACATGAAACAAAATTCCTTTACCTTCAAACGTTTTATTACACTCGCTTATGCAATTTATATTTCGGCCTTAGATAAGCATAAACAAATCGTGCCTTTCCCTTGTGCTTTGTTTAAAATGAATCAGTTTTTGCCAGTGAGACTTTATAACTAAATAAATTATTAAAGCTTAACTTGTAAAAAACTTGTATTAAATAGTTGTAAAATTATTATAATCGTTTTACAAATGGAAGAAGTTTTAGACTTAGAACTGATTCAAGTGAAGACGATATTTTTAACTTGAATTGCGTCACGCATTGTCACGCACACATGCATACACAAATACACTCAAACACACTTACGCACACATATGAGTTTTCTCGAAGATGTTGTCACCATAAGGATGCACTTTAAAATGCAATTATTTAAAATTTCAGCACACGTTTTAACACTAGAGCTTCACCCGACACTACAGTAAGCACAAATGCACACATGAGTCTAAAGAAACAGAGCAGGAGCACAAAATAAAAACCAAATATACCATATGTAAGTATGTGCATAGTTCCATAAAAGCAGCAAAAAAGACAGCTGCAAACCAACAACATTTATGTATCTGCATATCCAGCGGCTACTGCAACGACACGACACCGCACCAAAAAGAACTAAACTAAGTTTTTATGCTCACCCACATGCCACCGCTCCAGTTTCAAAAGTAGCAGCGTTACATTGTGGCCAGCAAACTGGCAGCTGAACACATGCACTGACAAACAATTACAGTGGTACATTTGACAAACCCAATACAATTGAACACAAACGCATCGCAACATACGCATTCCTTACTCTACAACCCACACGCCCTCTGGCGGTTATCTTCTGCATTACATTTTCAACAGATAGTTGCAATACATACATATGTACATACATATCTGCTTATTGCCGTATGCATATCTCTTCTGAAATTTGATTTTCACTTTTGCCTACTGCTTGCTGCTGCCTGCTACTGTCATCGATAGAGTGTGTGCGTGTGTGTGTGTGTGTGTGGAAATGGAAATGCATAAAATATTTTCTTTTTAGTACCTACAACTATATTTTTCTTTATTTTTTTTAAATCCAAGCAAATATTTTTGTTTCTCACGAGAGGAAAGGCAAGTAAATGTGGCAAGAGGCCCTGAAGCTATTGGAAAGAGACTGAAACATAAAAAGCTCAAATTTTTGCGGTAACAATCTCTTCTTTCTCTTTCTTTACCTTGTCGATGATCTAAAAGACTTTCCCATCTTCATCTCAAAGTCTTCGCGTTTCTGTTTTATCTTTTAGTTCAACTCTCAATGTTTTAACTCTCTCAGATCGTGTACGCATTACATTTATTACATTTATCATGTCTCATGTCATATCTTCTGATCTGTTGATAGCCCTCAGTTCTCTTAAAATTTAATACCGTTACGTGGAACATTTCTTTAAAATGATTTTTGAAGTGAAACTTCTTATGGGAGAGTACTGAAATCTGGATCGGCAAGCTTTTGTATGATGAATTATATTTATTTTGTTTGCATATATAAAAAAAATTTAGAACCAAATCATTTCTCTTACTCTCTTTATTGAGGAATAAAATCGAAATGCTACGTTGTAACACATAGAGTGGTGACGAGTAGAACGGCGAAAAGACTGAGTAAACAAAATCCATTCCTACAAGAACAACACGAAGGGCACTCTCTCACTCACTTTACAAATAAAGAAATTTATTGCAAAAACAACAGGACTAACAATAACAGTAAATCCCTCTAAAGTCAATCACTCACTAATATGAAAATTAATCGATTGTTCGCAGTCGACTGCGTTTATATGTGCACAAGAGATGACATTGAGAGAGCCAACGTCTCTGCTTGCACTTCATGGGCACGGTTGCCACTTACTCATTTGATTTTGTATCAATATTTACATAAAAAGATTACCAAATGGGGGAAAAATGTACCAATTTTTTATATACTACATAGAATAAATACCTTTATTACAAAGTTTTTGCCAGTTTATTATATAAAACACTATTCACTTACTTATTTAAACAAAATAAGAAGACGAAAACATAAACAAAATAATAAATAATAATAATTCATATTATATGTACTTATAATAATTTACAACTTTTTGAGGTTTTGAAAACTGTATTAAACACACAGCAAATATGTAAACCAGGGTAATGCTCTAATTTCGAGTTAAAAGAATGGCGCATCAAATTTTGTCCTATCCATATTAATAAGGAATCTTGTGTCTTGTTTTGCTCTTGTAGGTTTGCCATTGCCTGCCAAGAGGTGGTGGTGGTGCCGTGTAGAAAAATTATTTTCTCTACTTTTTTTCGAGATTCGAACCCCGGACACTCTGCGTTGCAGTCCAATGCATTACCACTACTGTGTGCATGGGACCGATTTAGATATAAAACATTTTTCCATATACTTAGTACGAAAAGAGTTCGATCACAATAACAATACCGGCTCTCACTGTTTTCTGTTCATATACTCTCTCTCATATTTGAAAGAAACAAATGAAATTTCGTGGGAGAATTCTGCGTTAAATTATTACTATTTTTCTTTTGCGTTAAGTTTTCCAATAACTTGCTATTACATTTTTTTCACTGCATTGAGTAAAATTTTTTCGAATGATCATCGAAATAAGAGGACATGAGGAAACATAGAAAAGAAACCAGTTGGTCGCGATAAGTTTCACTTCATCCGCGAGTTCTAAAACTCTCACAATTTTGTTTAAAGTCCCTTTGTCATGCAAAGGCTTGACTTGTTGTCAAGTATTTGCCATTTTCATTTCTTATCAGTCGTCAACATATACACTAGCAGATTCATAGGCGGGAAGGGGGGGAAGGGGGGGAGGGAAAGGGGGGAAAGGGTGGCGAAAAGGGTGGCGGAAAGGGGGGAAAAGGGGGGGAAAGGGGGGAAAGGGGGGAATTTAATTTAAGTTGTAATTTTCACCTCCATGAATACAACAAGTTTTTATCTTTACTTTACTTCTTCTTTGTCATTCGAAGGCTGTTAATGTAACAAACAATACGACAATTGACATGGTCCACCTTGAAACTATTATTAAAAAAATGCAAAACGAAACAACAACAACAACAAGAAAAAAAAATCACAATTAAATTAAAATTGATGGCTTCCATTTAGCAGTGTTTTAAAATGTAAATTGCTTATAAAGCATAAACTTATATATTGAACACACACACACATACACACACACGCGCGCACCCACACACACGCACACATACACACACACACACACACACACACACACACAGACACACATGCATATGTACATTTTTTCAGTTTAATATTTTTTCAACTCAACTGTAGAATATTTTTTATTTATTTTTTCCCTTCGTTTTTGTTTTCCCTTATTTGAAGCGTAAGCTCCAAAATTAATTTTTAATTTACCTACACTATTCATTCGTGCATTCGTTGGAAAACCTTTGAAATCAAAATCATTTCGATGCGATATCTGTACAAAATGTAAATACGATAAATCTATAATATGTATAGATCTATTATATTGTTTTTAATTCCATTTATATACATACATACATACATATAGCACGATAGCTGCAAGACTGGCATAAGTGAAAAAAAAACAAAAAAATTTCGAGTTAAGTAAACAGAATAGATACCATAACTGTTATTTGGTTCTTAATCTTGTGTAAATCATATGACAACTGTTCCTTACGAACTCTTCTCACGTGAGAAGGGTACTTCTCGCTATCAATTGTATGGGTAGTGGATAGGTAAATTGAAAAGTTTAAATGTGTTTTTCACGACATTTATGTTTTTTAGAGTTATGACAGTCTAGCAGCAAACGAGCGATATGTACCATATATATGTATTTATGGAATGTTACGGAAAAACTTATTTATTGCATTTTATATAGTTTTTTGATTGATGTAAAGCATTTTAAATGCATTTGCGGATACCAACATTTACATTCACATACACACACACACACATATAAGTATATGGTACGTACTCGTACATACATATTTCTTTTTATATACATACATACATATGCATGTACATAGTATATTTATTTTTGTTATTCAATGGAGTTCCATGCATTTCCTCAATTTTTGCAATTCCGCAGAAAATACATTTTTTATTGAATTTTATTATAAAAAATCTACATGCACAAACGATGAGTCTATTTTTTATGTTTCGCATTTTTTAAATGAAGAAATTTTAATATCCTCTCAATGAATTTGCTTCTATTTGCTAACTCTTTAAGGTATAACTTTTAGCATTTCACTCGAGAGTCTCATTTGTGTGTATGGTATAAGTTTTATTAAATCAGCTAGCTGAAGAAAGACACACGTTTTCAAGCGAAAAGCTCGCCCTAGGCCCTCCATGGGCTGTTGTGCCATTAAAAGAAAAAGAAGAAAATTTTTATTTTCATGGTGGCCGAGAGATAATTCCCCGAAACGTCTCCTGGGCGAAGTCTACAGCATCGCGCATATGCTGGCATCACAGGGTCGATGAGAGGTACACCGACCGCCGCTAAGGAGCCAATACTCTAGCTATCACCACTGCATCTATTCATCAAGAATGAAGCCCGAAAAAATCTGTATTAGATCGTTACATTGCTTGGAAGGGAAACATATTTTGGTGCGGGATGTAGACGGTAGAAATACTAAACCACTAAACACCTTGATTGGAAAAGGTGCGACGGATGGCAAATGCTAAAATGACGAAAGTTTCTCTTGCATATCCGCTGACCAGAATGAATCGGATTATGAGGGATAGACTGGTTTTCACTCAGGGTGCAATGTCTTCTACATCGATGTTGGTATAAAGGGTAAAAAAATCCATTGAATAAGGTAGCTACACCTCGGTGTTACAAGCTGAGGTGTATGCGATAACGATCAACGTACAGCAGTTGCTGAATAGGAAATGTACCCCTCCATTTTTATATTTTCCACTTCTCGGCTATCAAAGTATGTTTAGTATTTACTATCGCCTCGAAAATTGTGGATGAAGCAATTGCCAAGCTTATCAGACTTGCGAGTAGTAATTCAGCAACGCTGGTATGTGAGCAGATATTCCAAGTAACGATTTGGCTAACTGCCAGCTAGAAAGGGAGCAGCAATATTTTTTTCTAATCCTCTTCCCTCTCACTGCAGTCCCTCTTTCATTAAACACGAAATGGAGCTGAGGCTGCGTCAATCAGAACTTCAACTGTCGTCATGAATCCAATCCCTGCTCTTAGGCAAGACAAATCTAAGTACCTATTAAGCTTGCGAAGAGGTTATTTGAGATCCATTTTAGGGCTCTGGACAAGCTTTGTCACAATCAACGATTATCTCATGAAATTCTGTGTCAAGGAGTTGAGCATATGTGATGCATGTTGGAAAGATGATAAACTGCATGATATTTCATATGCAAATGTACTGTCTTCCCTCGGAGGAGTTATACTATCCTAGGCAAGCACTTCTTCAATACCGAAGATTAAGTCAACTTTGATGTGTCTATGCTATGCAGGTTCGCAAATGCTTCTGGCAGATGTGGGGCTATTGACGAAGTTGCGGACAAACTAAGTAAGAAAAGTGTTCGTTTTCGGGACATAGTACAATGGACATTCTAGTCTATGTGCTCCTCGCTCTTGAGCGGACTCTAACATTACAATATAAAACAAATTGTTGAATGGAAAATATTATATTACAATGAAGAAATTGAAACCAGCTCCAAAGTCACTAATCTCATTGCATTTTAGTCTTAAATTTGTTCTTTCGCTCACTACACTTAGTCACTCACAGTGCTGGCCACATCGTGGCTATTTAAACACGGGTGCGATAAGGGTTTTCATTTGTCGATCATCAACATCATCAGCCCTGCAATTTAGATACAATTTTAGTGAGGAACTTATACTTCTCAGTAAGGCGTAATGCAACCGTGCTTCTGAGCTTTTTTTGTTTGCTCATATTGTGTAAAATCACCTAAGTTCTCAGAGAGTTTGCATGAAAAAAAAAAGATGAAATGAAGCCAGTTCTTCAAGCTTATACCTTCACTTGAACACTTGAGTTTATTTTCAAACCTATATGGTAATTTTTTTCGTTTTCTGCTACTTTTGGTGATACGTGGTTGAAGAATTGGATATGCCCATTCGAAATAGCATCCATTTGACAAAGAAAACTAAAAAGAGTGAGAGTGAGAGAGAAAATGTATAGAGCAATTGTTCAGGCAGATGGGTAAAAGAGCAGATAAGCTATAAATTACAACAAAATACATCCGAAGCTAATTTACTTCAAACCAAGAATGATTGAATGTGCGATGTCCATTATTCAGCTCTTACTTACAATATTAAGAGAGACTGTAGTTGCATTTTATTCATTGACATATAAAAAGAGCCAATGTTGAAGAGGATTATACTGGCGATTTGGTAAAATCAAGTAACTTTCTCTAAAATAAACAATATCACTGTTTCACTATTTCAATCATTTTATATTAATATTTAAATTTTCATGTACAAAAAAATATATGACTCCTAACTCTCTTCCATTTAAAAATTCTGTTTGTGTCTTTTTATATACTACTTATCATTCTTGATGCGAACAAGCTCGGCCTAGGCCCTCCATGGGCTGTTGTGCCATTAAAAGTAAAGTATCATTCTTGATTTCAAAAGTATTTTGTTGTTGTTTAAAGAAAATCTGTTCTTTAACCAATATGCCAGATCAGTTGATCTACTACGTGAATACTGCTGACTGTTTGGCAGGCACACGTTCTCACAGATGCAATAGCAGGTCCTAGTGAAATTTGCGAGGACACAAATTGTACCAGCGTTGCCAACCATTTAGAAACGAAAACATTTAAATTGAATCAATTTTTTGTTTTTGATATACTCATGCAATATAAACTACAAAGATCGAAATATAGTATGTGAGAAGGATAAGTAATTACTTTTCATGTCTTATTACATAGTTGCTTAACTGATTCGGTATTCCTTTTGTAAGTGAAATGAATGCTATTTCCTTTAACACTAAAACACTTGCTTCCAATTTCCTTACGAAATTGCTTAATCTTAATATCCACTGAAAGCTCTTATGCTCTTCCCATTTGCAATCTTGCTCGACTATCGCCACACCCCTGCGCAGTTGCCTCTCTCTTTTCGTCGGTTTCGTTTTTCTTGTTTTCGCTAGTGATTAATGCCTGCAATAATGTTTGAAAACTTAAAAACGCAATGAATCTTTTAGCAACTTCTTATTTCTTTTCGTTTTGTATCCATTTAGCACTTTCGTTTGTTATACGTACACATGAAGGTGGATGGGAAGGAAAAGGACGGGGAAGGATAAAATAGTAAGAACACAAATTAACAACAACAAATGAAAACCAAAATAAAAAAAACGATGGAAAAGAATTGCAACAGCGAAAGAGAAATCGCCGTTTTTAAAAAGCATTTAAAAGCTAAAAACATTAAAATTATGTTCATTGTTTTACAAGCAGCAACACGAGCGTGAGAGCGGCACGAGCGGGAGAAGCATTTGCGAACATGCATGTGTGCTTGTGTGCGTGCCCTTATCTATGTGCATATGTGTGTGAACTATTTAGCTGCAAATCTTAGCTACTTCGTGCTATTAAAATGTTTTTCAATTGCCCTCTTTTTTCCCCCAAATGATTCTATTTTCGGTGTTTCTTAATGGATGTTGAAAGCGTCGAAACCATAAATTCGGCTCTCTTGACAACGAAATTGCAGAAAGGTTAAAAGTAAAAAGAAATGTTGCTAATGTAAATGCTCTAAGTACAATTTTTTATTGGCAGTAATGCTCGCTCCATTGGAGTAAAAATTGATTTGTTTAAAATAAATTGCATACATATTTACAAATATGTACATATGCTAATCAGATAATCTAATCAATAATAGCATGAATTAATATTAAAAATCTTCTAAATTGGCTTTGAATCCAATTGAGAAATGTGAAAGAGAAAGATAGAGAAAGAGAGTGAGAGAGATGGAGAGAAAAGAGAGAGAGAGAGAGAGAGAGAGAGAGCGAGAGATGGAGAGAGGGGGAGAGAGGGAGAGAGAGGAAGGGATAGAAAGGGAGAGAGAGTGATAGATGTATGTAGATAGAATGTAGAAAGAGCGAGAAAGAAATATAGAAAGAGAGAAAAATATAGAAAAAGAGAGAGAAATATAGAAAGAGAGACTAATATAAAGGGTGTGAGAGAGAGATCGAGGGATAGGGAGAGAGAGAGGAAGATATAGAGACAGAAAGTGGCGGGGGGAGAGAGAGAGAGAGGGAGAGAAAAGGGAAGAGAAAGGGAGAAAGTAAGGGAGAAAGTAAGGGAGAAAGTAAGGGAGAAAGAGAAAGAGAGATAGATAAACTAAGAGAGAGAAAAGGAGAGGGGAGAGAGAGGGGAGAGAGAGGGGAGAGAAAGGGGAGAGAGAGGGGAGAGAGAGGGAGAGAGAGAGAGAGAGAGAGGGAGAGTGAAGACGAGAGAGAAGGGTAAAGAGAGGTGGAGAGAGAGGGTGAGAGAGAGGGGGGAGAGAGGGGGGGAGAGAGAGAGGAGGGAGAGAGGTGTCAGAGGGAGGGGGAGAGAGACAAAGGAATGTTGAGGGAGACGGAGAGAATAAAGGGGTGAGAAAGAGGGAGGAAGAGATAGGGAGGAAGAGAGAGGGAGAAAGAGAGGGGGAGACGGAGAGAGAGGTGGAGAGAGGGGGAGAGAGAGAGAGAAGAGAGAGAGAGAAGAGAGAGAGAGAAGAAAGAGACAGAAGAGGGAGAGAGAAGAGATGGAGAGAGAAGAGAGAGACAGAAGAGAGAGAGCGAAGAGAGAGAGCGAAGAGGGAGAGGAAGAGATCCAGAGGGAGGGTGCGAGAGGGAGGGAGAGAGAAACATTACCCGAGCGAAAAATTAATACGGCCAACTTACGTCCGATATCGGACAAATGTCGGATTGAAGTTAGCCACGCATTTTCGGCCGATGTCGGTTCGATCGTATACTACCCATGAAACTTATATTGTAGGATACTTCACTACTTTACCTTTCCAATGATATAAGCATTATGCGAATATGTTGACGTAGGTAAAAAGGGAGGTAACTGGTTTTTGATTGGTGTATTAATATTGGGTCATATAAAAAGTATCCACTTTTGGTGTTCGTACCCGCGAATCTGGCAACATTAATTCGATTCAGACCGTAAAACCGCTGCAAAAACATGCTGTGAGTGAATGCCGGACCCAGGAGTGGTTTGCTCAACTCCTTTCGGAAAATTTCGATATCAAAGATACACCTCGCTCTGGTCGGCAAGTCACTGAAGAAACCAATGCAATTTTAAAAACTGGTGTGGAGCAAGAATGACACCCAACCTGTCAGGAGATAACGGAGGCACTAAACATCAACCGCAGATACTTTATATTTTATTTTTTTGTTTTTTTATAATCTTTCCAACTTCTATCTATACGCCCCCGTGTTTTGGTACAAATGTCCCAAAAAAATTTTTAGTTAAGTCTTACTCACTTTTGATGTATCTGCGCCTCCTTTTACTTATTATAAAGTCCATTGTAGCCGACAAAAGCATGTCATTTTTCCAAGTCATTTACTTACACTCTATGAGCATATAAGCAAAATGTTTGCCAAAAACTACCAAAAATAAGGGTCCAGGGAGGAAGTAGAGGGTTGGTGTATGAGCAAGTTGTGTGTATGGTGAATGTTAAGTTTTCTATAGCGAATAATATTCATTTAATCGTCAAAGCTGTAGGACTTGAAATAAAAAATGTATCCATTGAATCCTATCAGACAACAATCATGTCCTTGAACCGACCATGTACATAGTGACGTAGCAGCAGTCTATTCTCATCAGAGAAACTGAAACTGTCCCCTTTGAGAAAATCATCAATTCACCGTAGTGGAAATTAACTAAGTTTTGTAAGTGGGCTAAAAGTAAATACTATAGATCTTCCATATCACTCAGTCTTTTCGACCATTGCACTTTGCCCCGATAGAGGAAATGGAGAGAAGAAAAATTGAAAAGAGAAAAACGAAAGAAGAAATATCACACACGCCAAATTCTTTTGTCTCTTTAATAAAATTGAAAAAATCATTTGATTTTGAGTTTTTAACAACAGAAGAAACAAACAAACAAATTTTCTTTGATAAATCAATATAAATTCAGAAACATTAAAAACGAAAATTTCAGAATTCTTCCAATTCATTAGTAAACACTTCATTCGAAAACGAATTACGTTTACTCTAATAATAATTTGGACATGTTCATCGAATGCACAGGAGCAAGAATAAATTGATTCAAGAGCTCTTCTGTGTGTCTGGCTCTTCAGTTTCTTGCAACATATGTTTCCTTGCAGTGCAGAAAATGAGTTAACTAGTCACTAGTCACAAATTACCCAGTATATTATGTACTTAGCCAAAACTCAACTAGCGAGCTAGTTGAGATACTGGCTCAAAACTAGTGCAGGCCGAGTCAGTTTTAAGATTGCTTACACTTTCCTGCTTGTATATGCAACAACAAAGAACTTCGTAAAGCGATGTAAAGGTTTAGCTTCTTCCACTAATACTATTCTGTAAAAATATTCTCTTGCAATTCTCATATATTTTACAATATTTTTCATTTATATTGATTTTTTAAATATGGAATCTATGATAAAGTTAGAAGCAGCAGAGTAATTGTCTGTTTTTTTATTTTTTTGAAATATTGCTTTATTTTTGTTGTTTATATTTACCCACAAATGTAGAAATATATTTATAATAAATTTTGGAAGTATAAAATTTTATTGTACTTTTTTTGTTTTTACTCTGAAAAAATATAGTCCGCAACTAGTTAATTTTAAATTAGTTTATCACTATATCAAAACATACTAGTTCAATAGCCATCGCAAAAGTTATCGAGGATAGGACAATATTCTTTTCGTAGGTCATAGATCGAGTTGGCACTACAACCGAGGATCGGTCTTAACCGCCTCGATAAAGCTTCGCCTGTCGCCTCTGTTATGCACGCGCTAGCGCCAGTTGATAAGGCCTTGGCCTTATCAACTGTCGCATTCGCCCTGTACCTGGTCTTTCCAACATAGATCAGGACGTCCTATTCTGCGTGTTCCTCCACCATGGCTCAAATACAACACTTTTCTAGCCGGCGCGCCTTCTTCCATTCTCAGCATGATGCAGCCAGCGAGGCCGCTGGATTTTTATACGCTCGACTATGCCAGTTTCGGAGTACAGCTCATTGTTCCATCTTATACGATAGACGTCGTCCACGTATACTGGACACTAGATCTTACGGAGTATCTTTTTGTCGAACGCTCTTAACAGCCTCTCATCATTGATGGTCAATGTCAATGTCCACGTCTTTACTTTACTTTTAATGGCACAACAGCCCATGGAGGCCTAGGCCGAGCTTTTCGCATCCACTCATGTTGCGCGTGTTATATTTGTACATGAATGGAAAGGACCTACAGTTTTATGCCGAATCCGAACGGCGAAGTGAAAAGCTTTTCATCGACAATTTTTACTTTTGTAGGTTTGCCATTGCCTGCCAAGAGGTGGTGCCGTGTAGAAAAACTATTTTTTCTACTTTATGATTTTGCCTGTGCCGAGATTCGAACCCCGACACTCTGCGTAGCAGTCCAACGCACTACCACTACGCCACAGCGACCATGTCCACGTCTCTGCACCATATATTAATACGGAAAGGATGAGGGACTTATCGAGCGTTATTTTCCTCGGTCGAGATAGGGCTCTGCTTCTCAATTGCCTACTGAGCCCGTAGTGACACCTGTTGGCAAGAGTTAATCTCCGCTTGATCTCAAGGTTGACATTATTGTTCGTGTTTAAGTATGCTGGATCCTAGATAAACGAAATCCTTGGCGATTACAAAAGGAAATTTTATCCAAGATACCGTGATTCTTTGTTTGTTCACCAATAGACCCTCTCGACGAGGTTCGAGTATGCTGAACTGACTGCTCGCGCATTGGTGCCAATGATGTCAATATCATCAGCGTATGCTAGCAGCATGACACTCTTGTAGAAGATAGTGCCAGAGATGTCGATGTTGGTAGCTCGAATTATTTTCTCCAGCATAACTTTAAAGAAGTCGCACGATAGGGATTCTGCAACCTCTTTTGATAGGGAGTCTGAAACCTCTGAAATCTCTAGTCTGAAAACTCTTTTGGTATCAAATGGCGCGAAGAGGTCTGTCCCAATTAGCACTGCGCTGGGGGTGTCGGTCGCTATTAGTGGGGCTCTGGTGGCGTAGGAAGCAAGCTAAAGTTCGTGATAGTCGTAGGTGGGTCCATGTTCGATCTTTACGCTTCTAAGTCTAAAGTCGACACACAGCCTTTTCATGGCGTCCCCTGGATAGCGATCTGATCTGACACCCGTCAGCGAGCTAGCTAATATGTGCGGCGGGCTTCCCTGTAGCCTTTAATGAACGATTGTGCTTGGAACCGACCACATTATAATATCTCCCAATGCACCCTCAAAAGAAGCCTCGAGAAATGAACTAGTTGCGGCTTATTTTGAGCTAGCTCATTAACTAGCTTTGGAGCTAGTTGGTGGCATTGCAGTGTTATTGCTCCCACTAACACAAAGCAAGCGACTGAAATGAGCCCCCAAATTATCAAATTGCATAGGCTTAAATAAAGGCAGCAAGAAAAGTAGATTTTATTGGCGTTTTCAAAATAAAAAAAAACTATTGACAAACAAAGAGAAATAAATAAAAAAGTTGGCCCCCCCTCTCAGGGGCTCCACTACTCGCAACGTATTCAAGTCTTCTTTTTTCGTTTCTTTCTTATTTCAAATAAAATCGACAGCAGCAACAGCAACAGCAACAGCAGCAAAGGCAATAGCAACTACAAAGGCATATGTCAGATGCGCACAAAATTGAACACCAGCAGCGAGACAACAGCAACAAAATTGTAGTTGCATAGTAACGATACCAAAATGAAAACAACAACACTTCAGAAGGAAATTTATTTGTTTCGTTTGTATTCGTTTTTTTTTTTTTTTTTTTATGTATGATTGTCTAAATGTATGCATGTGCACGCGTGTGTGTGTGTTTCTGTGTCTGTATGTAATTTTAATTTTAATTTGAAAATCTTTTCATTTTCTGTTATTTTGCTGTTCACAATTTGTGAGCATTGAGCATTTTTCAAATTGACTTGATTGCATTAAGTTTTCAAGTTGGTCTTTTATTTTCTTCAATTCTTTTTTTCTTTCTTTGCTTTCTTGATTTTTGGAAAATTGTCAATTTTTACTTTTGGTACAATAACTTTTCAAGCATAACTAGAAAATACTTGGAAGGTTTGCTTTAAGGCAGTTAAAGTATGTGTGTAAGGTAAAATTGTTATATAACATGCGATTTCTTTAGCTCTAGACTCTGAAGACTCCGACACCGAAGATGGTTATCTTAATGTCATCGCTATCAAAAGCTGTCACCGAATCTCATAAGTGTTACATTATTGATCGATGAACCATTTCGCCAAATAATTGCTCTCTTTACTTCCGTTTGCTTGTGATTTTGTGACTTGGGTCGTTCTGCTACGGAACTCATGTGTTAATTGGTGGGAGCGGCCTCAGGTCGGCTGGGTGGGTGGAGAACGTGGGAACAGTGGGACGCCCTAAACAAGTTTACAACTTCAGAATGTTTGCGTTTTGGGTTTTCAGCTTTGGTTTAGTAATCTTGTAAAATCCAGAATCTATCGCAGAGATTACAGGCGTGGCCGAAGGAATTTTTAACGATATGCTGATTTATGCAAACGATAAGCCTTGTGCCTTGTATAGTTCAGTTTGATGATTCCCTGATCCCAGGTGTGCTACATCTGGATTAACTTCATTTTGGTCGTTTGCATTTCCATTGCATGCAACGCCCTCTGCAAAATCATCATCTCCATCAAAATATTCATACTCAAAGTAATTACCAAATCTTACCATCATCATCATTATTATTACCATCATTATAATAATCATAGTCATCATCATCAAAATATTCAGGTTGCATAATCTCAAGAGGTGCAAAATTTGCTAATTGCCGGTCTGAGAAGTCGCGAATGTTATGAGGTTGACTAGAAACTTGACAAAGCTCGTCTATGTTTTGTTGTGCTGATGCGAGTTGTTTTCTTTCCACTGACGAAAGATTTTCAGGCTAATTTTCAAGTAAATCTTCTGTACTTCTCTTTCGTTGAGAAGCTGCTAATTTGGCTACCCCAATAACCAGCCTAGTGCTGTATAATCTGAGGAACCTCGTCGGGACTCAATGAGATGAGTGTTAATGCAACGAACCCATGCGGTCTCTTCATTAGAGTTGTTTGCGAGTTGTTTTTCAATGAAATTTTAATTCTCTTGTGCCTCAAGTTGATTGGGATGTCCCCACTCTCTCGATCTCTCGGTGATGGTTTTCGTTAGGCCTCCTTTTCTCGACGAAGTCTACATTCATGCTGTCTCTCAGCTGCAGTTTTTGCTGGAGTTCGAATCTTTTGCCAGGGTTTGAATCTCGGCACAGGCAAAATCAAAAAGTAGAAAAAAATAATTTTTCTACATGGCACCACCAGGCAGGCATTGGCAAACCTACAAGAGTAACAATTGCCTATGAAAAGCTTTTCTCTTCGCCGTTCGGATTCGGCATTAAACTGTAGGTCCCTTCCATTCATATACAAATATATCACGCACAACATGAGTGGATGCGAAAAGCTCGGCCTAGGCCCTCCATGGGCTGTTGTGCCATTAAAAGTAAAGTAAAGTAAGCGCCCTCTATGAATCAAGTTTGAAGCATACGCAAATCAATCAAGTTTGAATCATTCGAAAAATTAGCGCCCTCTATCAATCAAGTTTGGAGCATACGCGAATTAGCGCCCTCTATCAATCAAGTTTGAAGCATACGCGAAGCAGCGTCCTCTACCAATCAAGTTTGAAGTATAAGCAAATCAACGCCATCTATCAATTAAGTTTGAATCATACGCGAATCAGCGCCCTCTATCAATCAAGCTTTATTCATACTCGTGGATAAATGCATATGTGTTGCCCATCATTTATGTGTATTTTAATATGCATCCCCATTTTTTTCATACTTGATTGATACTTGAGGGCGCCGCCCATGATTTCCGTGACAATTTTCGCTGCGACGATCATCTTTTACCCCCTCGTAAATATAAAAACGATTTTACAAGAAAGGAGTGACGCTTGAGTGTCTTTCGGAATAGCATCCATTTGGTCCGATCGCCTCTACGGGCCTCCGTGTCACCGTAACTTTACGATTGCTTTCAGTTGTTAAGTCTGGCCTCTCTCAAAATTGTGATTCTGGACAAATTTCTAACCACCTGAGGACAACATTGGAGATAGGAGACGATTTATTCCGATAGTTCGAATGCTAAGCAGTGATACATCACAATGGACCGCCTCTTGGCAATAGTGTGTTCTGGCATGCCGAGAACATCAGAGGAGTCTGCGCTTTAGGGCCTTCGATAGCAAAATTTGGAAATATTTTAAAAATTTCTAACTTCTGTAGAAATTTGAATATTTTTGCTATAAGTCTGATACAAAAGTTTAGTCAGGTGTAGCTTCTGAAAACTAAGTATATGGGGACCAGTGAGGTTAAAATTTCTAAACGAATTTATCATTTTAATAGCAAAATAACTGAAACTGAAACTGTAACATCGTAACATCGTAACTGTTATTGTTCCTGTTGCCGTTTCCCTTGTAACAATTACGAATTCGTAATTCCATTTACAAATCCTACAAAAAATCATCAGCTGTCCAGAATGGGTTAAAATGATAGTGCTTACACACAAAGTTTTATGTGTATATTTTAAAAATAAAGGGGACCCGTATTTTCTCTCCATTGCCCTGGTTGTGATGGAGAATCACTCATCACTCACACCTAATCTAAAGACTTTTAATCTTTAAAGACTTTGACTAGACTAGCCACTTTAGGTTTATTTGAAGGAATAGCGATGAGCTCATAAATGATTTAATGTAATAAAGAGTTTTTCAGCTGAACAACGTTTTGAAGTTTCCATTGTTTTTTTTGGGGCCTGGTGTGGTGGCCTAAAACCGTGCAGGGCTGGGCAATTACCAAGCTCAACAAGCTGCAAAGGCATGCCTGTATCTCCAGCACTTGATCTCTAGACCCTGCCTTGGAGGCTTCGATTGGTCTTGTACCGCTGCATATCTTCATTAGGAAGGCAGCTGCTATTACTGTCTTTCAATCTTCGTCAAGCTTCATCAAGCCTACTAAAAGGTGATGTTATCCATCTAAGTATCTCGGTGAAATTCTCAGTACTCTAGTCTGCTTTGTGAAAGACTATATAGTTAGGGATCTTTACTTTGGTACGAGGTTTAAGTTGTACTTCTTTCCAAGTCTGATTTGTCGGGGCAATGTCCCTTGAATTTCGGTCCCTTTGCACTTAATTGATATACAAAAGACTCGAAAATAGATGGGCTATGCACGTGGCCCAGTGTGTTTCAAGATGAAACATATCTATATGTAATTGAGATCTGTGTCTTCAAATAGGTATAGAAGTTAGTTTTTTGACAGCTAAGTGGCTTTCAAGGCACTAACCTTAATGGAGTTTTTCTTCCAAACTGAAGAGAGAGAGAGTGCTTTGAGAATCTCCAGCGCTTGTCTAACCATAACAAAAGTTACCGTTGTCGTTAGGTACTTGGGCACTGTGCTGGCATTGAGGCCGCCGATGAACTAGCTAGTTATGGTTCATTGGGACATTGGTCCTGATCCTTCCGGCAGACTCAGCTGGTCCTCCTCGAAAGTTATAGTTGAGGAATGGGCTAGGAATCAATAGCTCGAGTATTGGAATATGAATCCCGGCCTAAGACAAGCTAAATTCCTGGTCGTTCCTTTCGTCGACAATCAATCTAACTTATACGACAGATCGAATCTAAGAATTTCGAAATGCCATTTCCACCGGTTAAAGTTGTATCTTCTACAAAGGACACTCTTGTCTTCCTTAGGTCAGTAGAGCGTCTTTTGTTCTAAATTGGGGAAGGATATAAATTATATTTTACGCCAGACAAAACCATTTAAATTTGCCACACCTATCTTTTTTAAACTCATCAGCAACTGCAATTGTGGGTTATACATTGTGGCAATTTCTTATAACATTTCTGTTAAAAACTCATAACCCAGCAGTAGTTTCCTTTCTCATACACTCACACCACACACACTTGCACGCAGACAAGCAAATTAAAGCGTTAAAGCATTCTCACTACTGCATAGGCAACATTAAGTACTACCTAGTAGTAACATCGCGCCTAAAAGGCGACTTCGACTTCATTTATAGTCGCTCATCAAATATCACACCCGTGTTATTTTTATTGTACGAGTGTATGTACCGCTACTCTATCTAAATTTTTAATTCCGCCTACATCTCACCTTCGCCCTTCTCCCTTTTGCGCCTCCCTGCTGCTGTTAATCATTCTCCGTTTACTTCTTTTTGTTCATCTCATAATTCCTCTTTAGCTGCGATTTTGTATTTCCGTTTTCTTTCACTTAAATATTTTTTTTTGTTTTGTTTTTTTGCTGCTTTGTAGCTGACTGTGGTGTACATGCTGAAAAGCTATTAATCATGAGCTTATTGAGGCATAAATGCTGATCCGCTGTATTACAGTGTTTAAAGCGCTTTTTGATGAAGGTGGCACATGGTTCAAAGTGTGGAAGAGGGGGAAAAAGCAACGAACGAATGCTATGCGGTTTTTTTCGTTTTGCTTTGTTTATTGCAAAAAAGTGTACGAGTGCGAGTGGCGGTGTGTGTGTGTATGTGTGTGTATGTGTGTTTGCATTGGTGTGAAGCTTTGAATAAATGCTAAAATTTTACGAGTACCTTCATTATTTCAGTTGTTTTGTGCTGTGTGTTGATTTGTTTATTTTTACAAATAAATCGTGACATTCTCATGTTGCTTACATTTGGTCTCTATGTGGATGTGAGCTCATAACTACATAGAATTATCGTAATAAATTCTAGATAGGTGCATTTAGTGGAGATTACATAGTGATTTGATTGAGACAATTTATCGATGACATTAATTTTGAGAGTTTTTTAGTTTCTTAGATTACAATTGCAAAGAGTAAAAGTAATTTTCGCTGTAGTGTAGTTGGTAGGGAATTGCCCTGGGTACAAATCTCATCGCAGGTAAAATCAATTAAAAGTAAACCAAAAAAACAATTTTGTCTGTAGTCTGTAACGGGAGTTAAAAATTGTGTAAGCTTTCACCATGGAGTGGCCAGATAATGAGAACCGTATCCCTGTTGTTGCACTCTTCAAGCGTGAAATGAAATAAGGCGATATTTTCAAAACGCTCTGTCCACTCGGGATTAGTCGCATATTCATCTAACGGTCCATAAAACTGTTTGAGGAGACTGGAGATATCAAAGATCACCACCGGTCGGGCCGTCCAAGTACAGTTCACACGCCGCAAGTGACCGTCAAATCAAGAATTCAGCGTAATCCGCTCCGAAAACAGAAAATCATGGCCTGTGAGATGAATATCACGCAAAAGTCCATGAGTCGAATTATTAAAAAAGACTTGGTACTGGGTGCCTTCAAACGTCGCACCGGACATTTGTTGACTGCAGCTTTGGAAAAAATAGGGTCGAAAAATCCAAACGTCTTTTGGTGAAGCACACTGATAACTTGCACAGAAAAATCTTGTTTACTGATGAACCAATTTTTACCGTGCAGGAAAAATTTAACAAGTAAAATGATAGGGTGTATGCACTGTCATCATAGGAAGCATCTGAACTAATCCCTCGGGTCGAAAAGGGTCATCACCCAGCTTCAGTCATGTTTTGGTCTCTTGCGATGGGGTCACTGACTGGGGTATTTCTGCGAAAAATGGGTCTAAACTTCGGCCAAAGTTTACCAAGAAACCATTGTGGAAGCTGTTGTGAAGCCACTTAACCCTGTTCCAAAAACAGCCGTGGTTTCCCTGTTCCTGCCAGCAGCATTCTGCGCCAGCCCATAAGGCTAAGACGATCCAGACCTGGCTTCAAAACCATTGGCCAGCTTTTATTTGGTCTGAAGTATGGCAGTCTGGCAGCCCTGATCTGAACCCACTGGATTACAAATTATGGACAGTTTTAGAGGACATGCTGTGCCTCAAAAGATACGATACCCCAACTTTTATTCTCTGAAGACTGCTTTGATTCGTGCTGTCAGCACTTTTCCAATGCACGAGGTGAGGGCAGCTATTGATGATTGGCCAGTGCGACTTAAGGCGTGCGTGAAGGTCAAAGGCGGGCATTTCGATTAAGTAATTGCTTTTTGTATACAATAAATAGTATATCAATAAATATATTTTAAAAAATTGGTCCAAAAAAATTAACTATTTTTAATTTTCTATCTTACAAAATAAAAATGTGTGTGTAACAGTATTTATGTCCCTCCTCCAAGTGCATGGCACCACTTCTTGGCAGGCGCAATGGCAAACCTACAACAGTAAAAATATCCCTATAATAAGCTTTTCACTCATGTAAAAGTATAGCATGCACAACATTAGTGAAGGCGAAAAGCTCGGCCTAGGCCCTCCATGGTCTGTTGTGCCATTAAAAGAAAAATAAAGAGCAGACAGCAAATTAATGATTTTTTCAGGTTAACTCGGAAATGCTGGGAAATGCTGTTAGTTTTTGAAACGTAAGCCTTTAATAATATTCCAAAAGGTGAATTTATCGATAACTTCAATTATCGATAACAATAAATGTATGTAAAGTGAAACAACATTCTATAGTCACTCGAAATCATTAATTTGTCTTACTTATTTTGTTCGTTGGCTCGCTTCTCTTTTAACGTCGTCGTCGTCGTGGTAATCGCCGCCATTCTCTTTCGCTTCTTACTTTCCACTTTTTTGAGATTGTTGTTTTATTTTGTGTGAATATCACATGCCGCCAACAGTTCAGTTCTCCCGCTCTTGCTCTCGCCCTCTCTGTTTCTCTAGCAAAAGGTGTCGGAGTATCGCATATGATGGGATGACGACGATAAGTGCCCTCGGTGTATGCTTATAAATTTATGTGTGTATGTGTAGCGAATCGACTTCACTGTCGTATAGTACATAAGTATGTACATGTGTATGGCTATGTGTGTGTGTGTTTGAGTGTGAATGAGTGTGATTTTAATGTGTACACAATCATACAAACAAATAAACAAACATTCGGAATTTAATGATTTATCGAGTTCACAAGCAATTGTTGTAAGCTTGTATTTTGAGAGTGTGTGTGTGTGTGAGTATGTGTGTGTGAGTGTGTGAGTGTGTGTGTGCGAGTGTGAGTGTGTGTGCGTGAGTGTTTGAGTGGTGTGTGTTTGTCTTTGCTTGTGTGATTGCACAGTTACGAGCACGTTATAATATTTATACTAAATTCTTCTTTATTTTCTGGTCTCTTTTTGCTATTGCTGGTATTGAGTTTTTGTTGTTGTTGTTGTTGTTGTTGTTGCTTAAGCCCTGCATTACTTAATTCCGACTGGTGCCGCCCACCATTGTTCGTTTGTTGAAGTGAGGTTTCACACATTGGAATCACTGAAAATGTGTTGTGGTCAGATTTGTCGATAATTCACGATACGCGTTGGGTTTCCTTCTTTTCTCTTTGTTTTATTCGCTTCATTTTTTTGTTTTTTTTTTCAATTCAACTTTAATGAATGAACTACTGCTGAGCTGTAGGCGAATTGTCTCCGAACACTGGAAAAATATGCAGAGTTAATCCAACATTTTCGGGGAATTCATATAAATTTTGCAGAGTTAATATAATACTACTTTTGTACAAACCAATCGCGAAAAGAGTTATTTGGAGTTATTCAAAGTTTATTTAACTGGTTTTGTGGTTATAATAACTCAGAGTTAAATTAACTCTGCAAGAAATTTCAAATTGACTTTGCCATTTCTTTCAATAGGGTATCGATTAACTCTGTAAATAGTTAATAACTACACACATGTAAGAAATAAATCAAACCACTTTTTTCTGAGTAAAGACAAATTTTTTCAGAAGGTTTAATGAACTCGCTGTAAAGTCTACTTTAAAAAGTAGAAAGTAACAAAAAGGTTTCCACTTCGCTGTTCGGATTCGGCATAAACCTGTAGGTTCCTTCCATTCGTGTGTAAATATACAATATGCGATATGGATGCAAGAAGCCCGGCCTAGGCCCTTTATGAGCTGTTGTGTCATTAAAAGAAGGAGAAGTAGAGGAACTATGAAATGGATCAACAGTACTCCGAAACAGAGTTTTATAAAATTAAACATTATCCAAAATGTATGAACGATTAATCTGAACGGAGTCAACTGTACTCCGAGTTTAATAGAATTCACATTTTTTTGCCTATGTACGATTTACACAGGGTCAATTGTACTCCGAAACAAAGTTTACTATAATTCAACTTTTACCAAAATGTACGATTAACTCGGAACAAAATAAACTGTACTTCGAAATCAAGTTTACTAATGTAATTCAACTTTTCCCAATGTACGATTTACTCTGAATGGAGCAAACTGTACTCCGAAACAGAGTTTAATATAATTCAAAATTTTCCCAAATATACGATTAGCTCTGAACGCAATAAACTGTACTTAGAAACCGAGTTTACTAATATAATTCAACTTTTCCAATGTATGATTTACTCTGAATGGACCCAACTGTACTCCGAAACAAAGTTTAATATATGTAATACAACATATACCAAATGTACTAACTAACTCGGAACGAAGTAAACTGTAATCCGAAATTCGGTTTCGGTACATGAAGGAGTGAGAGCGAAAAAACCGGATAACTTTAAATTGTCCTATCATTGAAATCCCTTATGCAAATAAAAAATTGTAAACAGTTTTAAAAAGAAAATTTCTGATAAAATGATAAATAAAACTAATTTTGTTGTTGTTTTTTACAGAATTCGGACAGCTTTTCCGGTATGCCTACCATTAGCGCCTTTACTGTCATTTCTCATAGTCTCTTGGCGGCAGCATTCCACTTATTTCTAAAATCTTCCATGGATTAAGCTTCTTTGTTTGTTGCCTTTAATGTTCTTTTCACTAGAGCCCAATATCTCTCGATAGGCCGAAGTTCTGGACAATTTCGTGGGTTGGCGATTTTTGGTACCAATCAAAACATCAAGTTTTGATCTGCGAATAGTTTAAGGGTTACTTTACTGTATTGGCATGAGGCTAGATCAGGCCAAAAGAAAGTAGATACATTGTGCTTTCTAATGAAGGGCAGCAATCTCTTCTGGAGGCACTCCGTCACATAAATTTCGGCGTTAACAGTGCCACTTGTTACGAAACTTGTACTCCTTAGCCCACAACTACAAATCGCTTGCCATACCAGAAACTTCTTCGGAAACTTGGACTTATGTTTGTTCTAAATCTTTCCCCAACTTATCCCTGTTCCTTTGCGGTGTAAAAGTCTTAACCAGGCAATTGAGAAAATTTAGACAACATGTATGTTTCATTGTCCATAACACAGAAATGGAATTTTTGGAAAAAATCTGTCTCCAACTTTTTAGCTCGGCTCTGGGCTACCAAGTTCTTAGTAGCATTCCTGTCGGGTACTGACTGCACTTTGTATGTTTTAAGGCCCGCATCTTTTTTAATTCTACGAACTAAAAACTCGCTTTTTCCGCCAATTTTCGATTAGACAACGCTGGATTCTTCTCTAAGAGAGCAACGACTTTCTTCGCCTTTTATGGAGACACAAAAAGAAACCGCATTTCCTTCCAGAACCATATTTTCTAGCAACTGTTAAGTCTGTATTAAATTTTTTACAATCATCGAGACAGTGTTTTTTTGTGCAACTTTCGCCTTATTTGCAATGGTTTTCTGGCTCCACTGCGGATTTTCTCGAAATAATTCAACAACTAAATCGAGTCTTTCTACCTCCGATGCCATGACTCAACTGAAAGTTCACAAGTCAAAAAATCATCAGAATTTCTCCAACGCAAAGCCTACGGTTTGAATTTTTTCATTCAGATGAAGAGTTTCAAAGCAGTGGTCTTTCAAAGTTATCCGATTTTTTCGATCTCACTCCTTAATTCACATTTGTGCCAATGTATGATTTACTCTGAAAAGGATCAACTGCACTCAACAGAGTTTAATAAGTATATGTAATTCATCTTTTATCAAAATATGCGATTAGCTCTGAACGGAGTTAATTGTACTCCGAAAACGATTTTAATACGATTAAAAGTTTTCCAAATGTAGAATTTACTCTAAATAGAGTCAACGGTACTACTAAATAAAGTTTTATCTTCAACATTCAGCATTTATCAAAATGCACTATTAACTCGGAACGGAGTAAACTGTAATCGGAAACTCTGTTTCTGTTTTTCTTTTTTTATGCATTTAACACACAGGGTGTACGCCCATGAATGCAGAGCATTGTGTTGATTGGAAGGAAGATTGACTGGTGGGAGGAAGAATGATGAAGAATGACAGAGAGGGAATGCAATCACAATGTACTCTAAACAGTGTAACGAATTGTAGAAATTGCTAAGTCTAGAGCCCTACTTAAAGAGTGGAAAACGATGTATTAAACAGGCTTAGTGAACGTTAGGTTTTCCATAGAGGGAATAACAACAATGCATTTAGAACAGACTGATCAGACGATCGATTCGGAATCAACCATGGTCCATGAGTGATCTTGGTAGTCAATCTTTGCGTTTCAATAATCCAGATAAGTTACTAAAATTCGAAAAGATAAACGGGAGTAACAATGACAAGAATTCTTCAAATATTTGCAGTGAAAGGAAGTTTTGAGTCAGACAATCCTTACTTTACTTACTTACTTTTAATGGCACAACAGCCCATGGAGGGCCTAGGCCGAGCTTTTCGCATCCACTCATGTTGTGCGTGATATATTTGTACATGAATGAAAGGGACCTACAGTTTAATGCCGAATCCGAACGGCGAAGTGAAAAGCTTTTCATAGCAGTTGTTACTCTTGTAGGTTTGCCATTGCCTGCCAAGAGGTGGTGCCGTGTAGAAAAATTATATTTTTCTACTTTTTGATTTTGCTTGTGCCGAGATTCGAACCCCGGACACTCTCCGTAGCAGTCCAACACTATATCACTACACCACAGCGAACACTGTCAATCCACCCTGTACTTATTTTACTTACTTTTAATGGCACAACAGCCCATGGAGGTCCTAAGCCGAGCTTTTTCACATCCACTAATGTTGTGCGTGTTATATTTGTACATGAATGGAAGTACTTCCTGTACTCTCTGTACTACAGGTAGTACGAAGTACTACTATTGAAGTGTTACCAACTTCACACCGGTATATCTGGCAACGCGATATTGCCAACTATGTCAAATTCATACCAATGACAGCTGTTTATATTGTTTACAAGCTACCACAAGCATTTGCGTTTAAGTTTTATAGAACAGAAGTTATTCGAAATGGAATTCAAACGTAATAGTGTGGTTGCATTACATTTGATTTGACAACCAGCACCATAAATCATTATAATAATACGGGCAGCATTGCCAGACGGTATGGTGGTGGACGAATAAAAAAAAACAGCAACATCACCTGAAATGGCTCGGAAAGTGAAGGCTCGACTTGATTGAAACCCACGTCGTAGAGGTAATCAAATGGATAAAGAACTGAAATATGAAAAGAACTGAAAGAATCCGACGCATATTCCAAAATGAGCTCAAGGTAAAGCCTTACAAGTTCCAAAAGACACATGATCTTACACATGATCTTGAAAAAATACACGGTTTCATACTTGTACACCTGGTAATATGAATAAGTACACAAAAGTATAACTCATTTTTCGGAGTTAAATATACTATATGTACTATACTACATATATACTCCAACGAGTTAATATTGCTACGAAATTGAAAGAAATTACTCTGCAGTTGCACTCACGTCGAATTACCATTAAAACGTTGCCTATCTATCACCGAAATGTTGCTGCAGTGAAACCAAGTTATTGCCGATCTATTGCCAAAATGGTAAAAAAAAAAAAAAATATTGTTTTGGCAATGTCTTGCTTTTTGTTTTTTCTTTTTTTGTTTTGGGAACATTTTAATGCAATTATTCTTAAAGCAATCACGACAAATAAATTGAAGCCAAAAATTAAGCCTAAAAGTATGCAGCATAAGCGGCTGCACTTCAATTAACACACACACACACACTCAGGCACAACCATTTCACATGCATGCGCGTGTAATTGCAATAAATTATTAATAAATATTTAATGATTAAATATTTTACAGCACATTAACAATTTTAATTTGCAACAAATTAACAAATAATTAAATAATTGTGTTTATATTATAATTTATGAAAAGAAAAATGAAAAAAAAAATGGAAACCAAATTTATCATTTCTACATTTTTTTTTATGTTGTACATTATTTACACACAATTATTATGAACTGCGACCAAATTTTTGATGCAAAAACGAAAAACTAAAAAAATCAGCAACTTTACCAAAAACAAAAAAAAAAAAAACCAAAAACAAATAGCGCCAATAAAAATAATAGCGATTATTTTAATTAATGCAATTTATAATAATGCATAATTATTGTAATGTAAACATGAATAATTTACAATAAATAACAAAAAGCAACACACACACACAGACAAATACAACCTTATCTTATTATCTAATATTTAGGAAAAATTGCATGTGCCCGATAAATAGAAATCAATTTATTTGCGTATGCACGCAAGTGGCACCGAGATAAATGCAATTTTAATTTCATTTGTGTTGTGCAACAAATAACAACCAACAAATGAAATTAATTGCATTATTAATTTGTGAATTTCGTGAATTTCGTGCTATCGATATTTGCTTAGGCATTCTGCAATTTTTACTAACCGAAGCCGCTGGCTGCCGACAAGCGACAAGTGACATGAAAATGAATAAAAATCTCATTAGACATGAATTTGTCAAAAGCATTCATCATCGCACAATTCAACAAACAACAACAATTGCGACTGGCATTTCCGCTCGGTGTATGCGTGAAAGTGTGTGTGTGTTTCGCATGCAGCATTATTCATTTTATTACACATTTCATTTAATTTCAATAATATTAAATTTACAATTTAATTTACAATTGCAATAAACTTTAATAGACAAAGAGGCAAATGAATTTGCCCAAGTAAATACCATATGCATTGTAAAATAATAAAAATTCAATTAAAAAGATTTTAATATTTTATTGTAGTACACAAAAAGTTCAAAAAAAAAAAAAATAATAAATATGCAAACAGTGTAAAAGCGCAGAAACAAAAAACAAAAAACAAAAAACAAAAAATTTGCTGCAAATAGTTTATTAATTTTGTTTGGCAATCAAATAACAAACAATATGCAAACAGAGAGACAAAAAAAACAACACCAACAGTTTAAATCTCAATAAAGTTAAAAATTTCAGTTTTAGCACGCCCTAAAAAAAACACCGAAAAGTAAATATTGGGGCATGTAGAAAGTATTCGAGGTTTTTGTTGTTGGTACGCACAAATCTGGCAACACTAGTCCGATTATGTGCAACGAACACATGATTGAAATGTGGCATTTCAGGCTACATTTTGTGTGAAGACCGTTGTGTTATTCATCGGTAGCTAGTGTAAAAAGTTACATTGATTTACTAGAGCTGTCCGCTTTTGGGCGTAGTGGTCACTGTGGCATATTGGTAATGCGTTCGACTGCTATGCAGAGTGTCCGGGGTTCGAATCTCGGCACAGGCAAAATAAAGAAAAAAAAAGTAGAAAAAATAATTTTTCTACACGACACCACCTCTTGGCAGGCAACGGCAAACCTACAAGAGTAAAAATTGCTATGAAAAGCTTTTCACTTCACCGTTCGGATTCGGCATTAAACTGTAGGTCCCTTCCATTCATATACAAATATAACACGCACAACATGAGTGGATGAGAAAAGCTCGGCCTAGGCCCTCCATGGGCCGTTGTGCCATTAAAAGTAAGTAAAGTAAAGTAAGTAAAGTCCGCTTTCGGCATGCAGATCAAGGCGATTGTCGACGCAGATTTTTTTTTTTTGTTACAACCAACACACAGGTAGTACCCCTATGAACGCAAAGCATTATGGTGATTGGAAGGAAGATTGATAGGTGGGAGAAAGAAGGAGGGAGAAGTGGTTATGAGCGTTTTCTTTAAATTAGCAAGGGTCATAATAATCGGGGGAAAATATTTGTAAGGAGCTTATTCTAACCAAATACGCGCGGCACGACAGATAAAAGAACTTTCTCTGTAATGCGTAGTGCGATGGAACACCGTGTCTACGTTGAATGCGAATACAAGGGGAAAGGGGAAGACACGAACTGGCGGCATCAGCTTGTATCTCTACAAAGAGACACAATTCACGTTTCAATAATGTTGCAAGGAGTTAATAGAGCTGGCAACTCTACTATCTCTCATTAGCTTTATCGCTCCATGTTGGATACGGTCCAGGAGCTCCAGTTGCGTTCGTGAACCTCCAGCCCATAGGTGGGAATTAATCTCCAATTTAGGACGTATATAGATGGTGTAGATCATGCGGAGATCAGTCGGAGTGAAATATTTTTGACACCGCCTAAGAAATCCGACACAATTGAATGCTTCTTTCGACACGTCAAAAATGTATTTATTCCGACGAACATCTCATTGTATGGACATGCCCAGAATGGGCATATGAACATACCCCACACATATCTATGGCGTTAACGGGGGATTGGGAAACTCGTTTGTGCGATAGCAGACAATGTTGGGCGCATACGCGCATTGAACTCAACTCTATTCGTCAAACACCACTCGGAGATTGACTGGAGATCTTTATTGAGTGAGTCATTCATAACATACCTTTTCCTCTCAATCTCCAAACAAAGAAAGAATTAGGGCGTTCGGAACAGGTATATGAATGGGATTCTTCGTTAATGACGGAAGCTCATTAATGAAGATAAGGGAAAGGGTAGGGGAGAGGATCTAACGCTGCGGTATTCCTGCATTAATGGCACGATCTTCCGGATAGAGCGTCTGCTTAGAAAGTTCGTGATCCAACGTGTGAATTTGCTCCCGACCTCATGAGCAATCAGTTATGACACCAGTGCTTTGTACCACACTCTGTCAAATGCCTTTGAAATATCCATAGCAACCGCCTTGCTCTCACCGAAGCCGTGGACACTATGGTACCATGTTGGGTGAGGACCGCCATGAGATCGTTCGTAGAGCGATTTCGACGGAAACCGTATTGGCGGTAATTAAGTAATTCGGTTTGTTCAACATATTTGAGCAAGTGAAAGTTAACTACACTTTCCATGACTTTGAATAGCGTAGAATAGATTGCGATGGGGCGATAGTTGTCCCAAACCGGAGCGAACCGCGCACTGAAAAAACCGATGAAATTTTACGCAACGCAAGCTGTCAGGAGATTACAATAGATTGGAGGCAATATATGCTAGAAAAAAAAGAAATAACATAAAGCTTAAAAAAACATATAATAGAGCATGTATTGAGTTCTTCACGTATTGAGTTACAATATAAAAATAAATTTGGTTTTATATTTAAGAGATTTTTGTATGATGAAAAAAAAAGGAAATCGCTCAACATCAGAAGAGGTTGCTGGGCAATACTTGAACATCGTTATTTATGAAGGAGTCATTGGCTATATATATTGCCTTTCAGTCTTTGTTTTTTTTCATTTCAAATATCTTTTATCTTGGGTACCCCCAAGCGTACAAGATCTGCAAATATTTCTTATACTTCAAATCACTGCTGGACTTTCGAATATTTTCTACATCCTTGATGCTTCCATTCAGCGGCAAACTTTCTGTTTCAAGCCTCGCCATTGCAAATATCACGCAAGAGAAAAGCTGGCTTTTGTGTGTTGTTTTTTCTTAAAATTCAAAATTTTTCTCAAAAATTCACATATGCTTTTTCTATATTTCGGCATATTATACGCAAAATGTTTATGTTTTATTCGAGAATTCTTATGTATGAAAAGCAAGCGAACCACCAAAAATAGTGTATTGAAAAACAAAGGGAAACAATTAAATTTTTTTTGAAAAAGTAAAAAAAAAAAACGCTTAAATATGAGGTAAAAATACCCTGTTAAGTGAATGAGCGAGCGAAACGTATAAATGCAACCCTGTCAAGGGAATGCGTGAAAAAGAAAACGAGAGTGGAGCCAACTTCACTTTGATTTCGACTCTCCATTATATTCGAAATAGCGAAAAGTACGCTGCTGTCAGAGAAATGAAATTAATCAACAGAAAAATTATTAAATCATTAACAAAACAATTAAAAATATAGTGTTTTTACTATGCAAAGGCATATGTATATATATTTATCCGCTCTGATTATAACTATGACATAAGACATACCAGGTGTACAAGTATGAAACCGATAAATTTTTTATGAAAATACACGTTTATTTAAAAATGGTTCAATCTTCAAAGTGATAGCCATTGCTAGCTACACATTTTTCCCATCTCTCTGGAAATTTGTGAATGTCTCGCGACAAAAACTGTTCGTTTTTTGAGTCAAACCAGTCATCGTGTCATTTTAGTCCGAATCGAAGTTCTGCTCATCAAGTGCGCGCCCGCGTGCCCCATTGATGAAAATAAGTGGTAGTCAGATGGAGCCCAGTCTGGTGAATAAGCTGCATGGGGGAGGGCTTATCAGCTGTACGAAAGAAAAATCACTTTGTGTTGCCTATTGGTCGCTGTGGCGTAGTGGTAATGCGTTGGACTGCTACGCGGAGTGTCCGGGGTTCGAATCTCGGCACAGGCAAAATCAAAAAGTACAGAAAATAATTTTTCTACACGGCACCACCACCACCTCTTGGCAGGCAATGGCAAACCTACAAGAGTAAAAATTGGTATGAAAAGCTTTTCACTTCTCCGTTCGGATTTGTGAATGCCTCGCCAAAAAACTGTTTGTTTTTTGAGTCAAACCAGTCATCGAACCATTTTTTTACATTTTAGTTCGAATCGAAGTTCTGTTCAGCAAGTGCGTGCCCACGTGCCCCATTGATGAAAATAAGTGGTCGTCAGATGGAGCCAAGTCTTGGGAATAAGCTGCACGGAGGAGGGTTGCCCTGTTGTACGAATCTACAAATTTCCGAGTCTGGTTTGTTCGATGTGATGGTGCATTGTCATCCAGGAAAATCACTTTGTGTTGCCTAGCTTAATATTCAGGACGTTTTTGGCGCAACGGTTCAAACGGTTCAAATCGGCCAATTGTTGTTGGTAGCGTTGACCAGTAACTGTTTAATCTGGTTTCAGAAGGTGAAACCAGATAACACCTCGCTGATCCTAGAAAACACAGAGCATTGTCTTCTTTCCGATTGGCTTAGGCGATTTGGCTTTGCTGTCGATTTGGCCGGTGTACCGGGCTTAATATATGATCGTTTACGTTTGAGATTCGAAATAGATCCATTTTCCAGATCCATCGCCAGTAGCAATTCGATGAAGATACGACTTTCTTTTGTACCTGGCGAGCAACATTTCACAGGTGGTTCGATTTTCTTGCTGTCTTTTAGTCAATTCATGCGGCACCCATCTTCCCACCTTCAAAATCAATCCCATAGCTTTTAAACAGCAGCAGTTGAGAAATGCATTGTTGGGTCACATTTACCATATTTGTTGTGCAAGTTGTTCTTGCGTTTGACCATCATCCTAATCCCTCATCGAGTAAAGCTTGCAATTCGGCAACTTCAAACTTTTTCGGTGGTCTTCCACGTTTTTTTTTTCTCACGTCAAAATCGCTTTTAAACTTATTAAACCACTCGTGGCACTGTGTTTTGCCTAGAGCGTGCTGGCCGTAAGCTTCAACAAACATTCGATGAGGTTCCAAAGCAGATTTCTTCAATTGGAAAAAGAAAATCAATGATGTCCGCATATCGTAGTTTGTAGGCACAAAATTCAAAATTTTTACGAGCGAAAAAAAAAATATGTTGTTGTATGAAACTTGATTGTTTATGAACTGAATATTGTTGATAAAACAAAATGCGAAGAAATGACGCCAATGATTTGGTTTGACAGAGCGTATAGTTTTACCTAGCGACACCGAGATGTCATTAGCGGTTTCATAATTGTACACCTGACAGGTATAAATAGTTTTGCTATTTTTGTTGTTAGCTTTTTCTGTTTAGATCTTCAGATATAATTGTTTGCCTGTACTCCATAGCATTTGTGAGAAATGTTGCCAGATGTGTCCAGTTCTGACCATTCAGAATATCTTTAACTTTAAGACTGTTTTTTTTTTCAAAACAGCTAACTAACTGTGGTTTCATTGAGGATTGGGCCGACATCTACAAAATGGAGTACCGTGCATGTGACATTCAGCATTTTCCTCACTTATATACAGCAGGTCTTCTCTTCTTCTCTTGCTTTGAATATCCCTGAAATTAAGTTGATGTTGTACTGGTCATGAAAGTAATATTTTCACTTCTAAATTTAATTTGGAATATAACAGACTGGTAGCTGTGATGCACACTATCACCATGAATCTGTTCCTCGTTGTTTTATTCATTTCGGTAAGTAAATTTGTGTGGAATGTTTTCCATCCGCTGATGTCCAGTGTACAAATATTACTCGTATAACTGGAAGTAGGTTCTCCATGGGCTGTTGTGTCATTAAAGTAGAAGAAGATGTCGAATGTCAACGTCAATTTCGTATTCAACACTCAGATTCATTCATTCGATAGCGAATTGATTCTTTTCTTGCTTAGCAACAAACTAGTTTTAAGAAGCCCGGTGAAAAGTTTAGTCACAGCATTGATGAAATCTCACTGTGGCTGTTCGGAAGTAAGTTATCACCTTTCTTTAAATTAGGAAATATTATAAATTTTTTTTAAAGCTGTCACTCACTTTCCGCATTTGTTGTGGTGTCGCATATACAAAGTATTCAGCTGGAACTCGATCTTCACCGGTTGCGTTATTATATTTCGTTCTACCTATGGCATCAATGAGGTCCTCTGCTAAGATAACATACACTGTCGAGCTACGCATTTTCAAATTCCAGCATGGTATAGTCTAACTGTGAAGCGTTATTTGTTGGATTTAGCAGGCTTTCAAAGTACGTAGACTATGTATTTGCATTTATACCATAACTATGTATGTAAATTCCAAAAGAAGCGAAAATAAATAAATACTCTGAATACTTACACAGAGAGAGAGACGGAGATGGAGACGAACATAATTTTCCAAAAATTTCAAATTCTTGTACTATTATTAAAAGTCGGTGGTCGAAAGCAAACGAGAAAAGGAGCAATTTACATTGCTTGTTTCTTAGCAACGCATGTTAATATTCTTTTGTTGTTGTAGTTTCACTCATGTAACATTTCTATAAAATATTTGGATTGTTGAGAGCATTTGTGTGTGTGTGTGTGTGTGTGTCTGCATACGCTTGACACGTAAAAAACACTTAATTTACATATAACTGAATGCAGTAGCTATGTATGTTTGTATGTATGTATGTATGTATGTATGTATGTATGTATAAAAGCAGCACCAACTCTCAGCTGCAGCTATGTAGAGTAGAAGCCCCACAAAGTATGCAACGCTCCGTTTTCACTTTAAGTGACAGTGTTGACATCTTTTCGCAAATTTACACAAGCCAAAATGAGTAAGTGACAGTGGTACGCATATAAGAGCAGATCGATACAGTGAGGGAGAGTGAACAATAGAGAGTGGGAAAGAGCAGAAAGAAATACAGCGGAGAATATTTGCACAAGGAAAACGCATTCATTCCAAAAGAAGAATTAAAATTCAAAATATATAATGAAAAAAAAAAAAAAAAAAAAAAAAAAAACAGACTCAAGCAAATAAAAAATATTTACAGCAGTTGCAATTTCTGCTTTTAAATTTTAAGTGGAAATGACGGTTTGCTTTTTCGTTTACTTTATTTTTTTCCTTTTTCAGTGCGGCTTTGCGCCCGCACTGCACTTGCTTGTTTTTTTCTTTGATTGCAGGGGTTTTTTTTTTTTCAGAGCGCTTGCAGTGAGTGCAAGTATTTTTGTAATGCATGTAAACACTTGTGTACATGTCAACAGCAATAACAACAAACAACAATAACAACAACATGTCGATGAGGCAACTTGTCTATACAAACGCAACTGCGTGTTGTTGTTGTTGGTGTTGCTGTTGTATGAGCGAGTGTTGTCAACTTGTATTTTACATAAAAAATTCTGTTCAAATTGAATAACAACATATACTACAGCAACAGCAACAACAATATCAACAACAAGTAGCATTTTTTATTGCATTAAATTTATGCTTACATAAATACTCGTGAATGATAAAATATTTAAAATCGTTTCGCAACATTTTCCTTGGCAACATTTTCTCAGTTTGCAGCAATATTTATTAAATTTTGCATTTCTCCTCATATTTAAGTACCTATAGAATTTAATGAACATTTTCTTAAATTTTGATTTAATCTTATTATTTTGCTTCTGACCGTAAGCCATCTCATTTGGTATGGTGAAAGAAACATCTTTTATATGAAAACTTTAATCAAATATTTGTGAAAATTATCCAAAAGAAGAATGAGAGAAAAGTAAATATTTTTGCAGACAATCTAATTTCAATAAGTTTGTTAATGAAAAGTTTTCCTATTCACGAATAAAATACTCATTGGAAATCTCCACACACACACACAAACAAACAATAAACAACAAGGGCGAAAAACGCAAATAAGAAAATGTCAATTTCACACAAATGAATCAAAGCGAATCAAATTAAGTACAAAATACCAAAATGTCCAATAATAACAACAAAAGCAACAGCAAGTAAAAAGAGAAGCAACAAAGAGAGTGCGTGGGAGCGGCGCACAATAATTTTCCACTTAAATGCAACACCACTAATGTCAAATTCGAAAAGACAACGTCGCTGGTCGTCGTGGCTGCACGCAAATATTTCGAAACACTTACACACACACAAACACGCAGTCTGGTGCGAGTGTACTAGAGAGAGGGAAAGCGATCAAGAGAGACATTCACAAATATATTACGCACATTGTGGTGGCTGTTGTTGTTGTTGGTATTGGTATTGTTGCTCTACGCATACAAGGAGCAAATCATAATCAAAATCAAAGTAAATCAAATCAAATCATTTCAGCGTATTCAATTTAATTAAATTAAAATTCAATTATCGTGAATATAATTGAATGCAAACACAGAAACGAAACGAAACGAAATGAAATGAAATGAAAATGTAATGGCACGAAAACGAATGAATGCCTCTGTATGTTGTATGTTTGGATATGTATTTACTATGTGTAGTGCATGTGTGTGTTTAGGGGATTTGCGTGAAGGACTGTGCTTGCCCACTGGTACAAAAGTTAAATTCACCCGCAAGACGCACGGGCACACACAGTCACACAGAAGCACTATGAAAACTTCAAGAGTATGAGAATTAATAATGTTAGAATTGAACGTGAATTGAAGAAAAATGAAATCAAAGCTAAGCCAAATACTGGTCTTGTGCTGGATGATACCTGGGATCGAGGCTTGGCACAGTTCAATGAAAAAAAAATAAATATATTTTCAGAAATGAAAAGACCACCTCTTGGCGGCGAATGGAAATCCTCCGACAGTAAAAATTTCTCTGAAAAACTATTTTTCACTCCAGCCTCTCAGATTCATGTACACTAGCTATGGAATAGACCGTGACTTTTCGATTTGTATCCGTTACTTTCTTTACTTTTAATGGCTCAACAGCCCATGGAGGGCCTAGGCCGAGCTTTTTGCTTTTCGCATCCACTCATGTTGTACGTGTTATATTTGTACATGAACGGAAGGGACCTACAGTTTAATGCCGAATCCGAACGGCGAAGTGAAAAACTTTTCATAGCAATTTTTACTCTTGTAGGTTTGCCGTTGCCTGCCAAGAGGTGGTGCCGTGTAGAAAAATTATTTTTTCTACATTTTGATTTTGCCTGTGCCGATATTCGAACCCCGGACACTCTGCGTAGCAGTCCAACGCACTACCACTACGCCACAGCGACCACCGTCGCTACTAAAGGGAGAAAATGTAAGGCATACTCAATTATATTTCATTCTCAAAAAGTTTTCCCGAATATACTTAATCCTTAAGGGGCTCGTATATAAAACGACTGTTTTTTATGAAATGGGCTCCCTTCAAATGTAAGATTTTATTTAAGTTTATTTTTTTCTTTGGCCCACAAATTTCTTCCTCTAATCTCAGAAAATTGAGGGTTCCAGCATGTCCAAATGTCAGTTTTAAGAATCTCCACGCAACATTCTACATACTTCGTATACACATAAATCCACCAAATGTGCGACAAGTTCGGCCCTTGCCCTCCATGGGGGGCTATTGTGACATCAAAGAAAACGAAGAAGTGAAGAAGTGAAATTTTTAAATATGCAAGCAAAAAAAATGAAATTAAATAAATACTTCGGACAGTAGTGAGAAACTGGTTTCATTTTGTATACCATAAATCGCCCTCCTTCAAACAGAAATTTAATTCAATTGCACGATATTTAAGTGTGATTTCATTTTTTGTCTTCATTCATCGAATTGAGTGTGGTAGCTAGCTTTTGTATTTATTATGTTCTAAGCTCTTCATTCTCCCCCAAAATGAAGTTCCGAAGAGAATCTGTTACGTTGTTGTTTTTCCTCGCAATTTTACCAATTGAACTGTCATTTTAGTGTAATTGTTCTCAGAATGTTATTTGCATTCAAATCTGAAGTTTTCGCCTCATTATCGTGACAGACAGCAGCTATGGAGCGAAAAGTTGAGTGGAGTGATGCGAATCACGCTCTCTCTCTCTCTCTCTCTGTCTCTTGAGCTTGTATATGCTTTTGACGATGAGAATAGAATTTAGTTTTGTTGCTGCTTTTGTTTACTATCAACATTTTCAGTGTCTCATATTCAGAGAATACATACTTACTTAAATTTAAGATTTTAATTTTGTAAAGTGTGCGTGCGGTCACAAGTAATTTGGCACAAATGCTCCTTCACTCGTTTTCAGTACAATTGCGCAATTTTCAATTTAATAGAAGAAATGTACAAAATTTATGAAAGTTTCAAATGTAGGGAAATGTAGGTTTTCTTCATATGGAATGAAAAAGGTATATATCCTGAATCGGCGGTACCCTAGCAGGAATTTTTTACGTAGGGGGAGTTAGGGGACTTTTTTACCATTGAACTTTGAATTTTTCATTAATTTCCAAATATAAAATAAATGAAATGTGAAAAGGTTATGCGATTTACGGCATCAAGCACTTTTATTTGTCTTCGCTTTCGCTTATCGAAAGTTTAAAATCATGAAAACTTGCTAAAAATTTGTCTAAAATATTTTTTGGTTCATTATATTTTTTTTATATGTTTTTAATAAAATGCATTTCCTAGTAAAACATGAAAGAATGTTCTTATAAGTTAGCACTAGTCATTGTAATAATATTAATTAACAAAAATATGATAATACTTAAATAATGACACAAAAAATTCAGAGGGTAAAAATATTTATTCAGTATTTATTTAAGTATAAATAATTTTAAAATATTTTTATTTTTAAGTTCAAGTCAACACGCTATGAATGCAGAGTATTGTGTTGATTGGAAGGAAGATTGATAGGTGAGAGGAAGAAGAAGGGAGAATGAGCGAAGGAATGCAATCACAGGACACCGATAAAGAGATAGACAGCCATTGTGGCAAGTGTTAAGTGCCTTAACCACAATGAACTTCAGCTTATCAATGTCGACTATTAGCGCATGCAGTGCCAACGAAAGGGTAAGGGAGGATAAGGAAAATGTAAAAATCAGGGATGCAACCCGATTTTGAACCGAACCAATTCTAAAACGAACGATCCGAATTTCGATTACTGGAACCTGGATAATCTGGTTGGTCGGCTAGAGCGGGCTCTCAACACGAAGGAATACATCATTGGTATTTTGGTTGATATTGAGGAAGCGTTTGATAACGCGATTCGGTTCTTGTTAACTCAATACACTCAATGCTGTCTGGCACATAGACTTACAACGGTTCAAGCAACGGTTTTGGTCAGTTCGTGACGTGTGGCGCGAATAGAGCATTTCCAACTTACCAAGTACTTTTGAAACAAGACTTATTGAAAATTTAATTTTCAATGTGAGTTATAAATGGCAATAGAACGTTGGCAGCAGACCCTTCAGAAAAAAAGGAATCATTTCATCAAATATCATTAGATATGGCTTTAACGAAGCTAAATATCCAGGACAGCACATCGAGTAACACTAGTGAATTTGAATTAATTAGGGTTTTGAAATGCACTTCTGAAGTTATGGTTTGAATATGTTATTGTGGAAGGCTGGGGACAATTAATAAAATCTGTATTTAGTTTATTGCTACGTGACAAGTGTTGAGCGAAGCCTTTAACCGGAGAATTTGAATATATTCTGAGCTTAAAGGACAAAAAAAAGTGTTGGTCAATTAACTAGTCTTTAGCTAAAAGTACTCACTTTATTTGCTGCTTTTGTCTAACATTATTCAGAATATTCAATTTGCAAAACAGAGTCCTGCTCATATTTAGTTTTGCTTGATATATCGTAATCCTTGTTCTGATGTGCCTCTACGGTAGCTTAAAAGTTCTACGCAATTGAAAAATCTTTTAAAATCAACTAATTTGCATATAAATAACTAACTTCCACTTTTCTGACATTTTGCTTTTTTCTTTCTAAGTAAAACGTCAAATGCCTGCTGCTCTCGCTCTCTCTCGCTCTCGCTCTCTCTCGCTCTCTCTCTCCTGATTCTATAAATTTTTACCGTTGTTCCTCTCACCTGCACTCCACACTCCACACTTGACTACTTTACTCTCTCTTTCTGCGGTCACCCTTCAGCACTCCCACTCACTGAAAGTGTTGCTGAAGTGTGAACACACACTGAAACTGTCACACAGTTCACTTAATATTTGTGCGGAATTCGGACTAGAATTCAAGCAGAGCAACGTGTACGCAACACTGCCTCCACTGAGCTTCTGAGTTCGTAATGCATGTGTGTATTGTGTGTGTGTGTGTGTGTGTAAAAATAGAAGAGAGCTCGCGAATTTTGTGTGATTCAAACTAGAAATGCACTCAAACATGCACTTATATTAACACGGGCTTGCATGCATCGAAAACTCCTGATGCATTTTTTACACATTCTACATACAAAAACAACTAGTGCACAAAATGCAGAGACAAGTTTTTGTGCACACAGTTTCGAGGGCATTTTTAAATACTCTTAGCATTTTAATGGAGATTTTTGTGTTGGGTTTATGTGTTTTTTTTTTGTTTTGTTTTTTTGGAAAAGCGAAATTCAAAAATTATAAACTCAATTTAGTTTTAAATTTATGCTAAACTTTCCGTTTTGTATGTATATTTGAGTGAAAAATCTTTTATTTCGAATTAGTGGAAAAAGCTAAGCTTTTCATTTTGTGCATGTCGAAAATGTGGCACTGCTTGGGTGTAGGTCATTCATTGCATATTGTATACCATATGTATGTATGTATGTATGTATGTGCATACTATGTACGTATGTATGTATGATTCCTTTTAACGGTAAACATTAACACGGTCAACGCGTTTTAATTAGTGTTTTTAGCTGGAAGCACACTCAAAAGTGATTTCATTTTATTTTAGTTCTTTTTTCTAGTTCGCGTTTGTATGTTCTGGTTTTTTCCCTTTTTTTTTTTTTTCTTGTATTGCACATTTGACATCATCTGAGCACACACATACACAAACGACGAGTGTAAAGTTCACCCATACTGCATATGCATGCATATTGCAGTACAGCAAATGTGCACACATTCACATGCGTTTGTAAATTTTTCAGTGCTTTTATTCAATTTCACATGCAAAAGTTTTAGGGCACTAACTTAAAAATATGCGCGAATGCACAAAATACAAATATTGAGCAACAAAAAATAAATTTCCACAATCATATACGAGTACGGACATAGATTTGCTGCAAATAAAAAAGGGAATCTTGGGGAAAAGGGTTACCGGTTTTTCAGTTTTCGATTGGGAGAGTGGCTGGTCGAAAATCACGATTTGTGAATGCTTATATAACGAAAGAGAATTAACAATGCTGTGGTGAAAATGAAAAGCAGATTAAAAGCGGAAATCTGACTGATACTACGCTATCAAGTCACTAAAATTTGATACTGTCAATCAGTTACTCTACTCGATACTATTTCGGTATTCTGAAGCGGACAGTCACCAAAGAAATTCACCTCTTTGGTGAATACTTAATATTGCTAATGCAATTGTTTCTTTAACGAATGCTTTAGAAAAAAAGCTCAAGTGAAGTGCTTCAATATTTACTTTCTTCTAAAGAAACAATTGCATTTGCAACATATTAACTTTTAAATAACATATTAAATACATTTTATTAACATACTATAAGTATTAAATACTACTCAACACATGTTTTCATTCAATGAAATTCATTGTATTTTAAGAATACGATTTTATGATAAAAAACAAAAAATAACTTTAAAAAATGGGTTTCTTAATTGTTTATCGTGTCGATGTAGCTTCGGCGTATTTGTCTTCATTCTGAGAAGTAATCAGTCAGTAATCAGACCATAATCGTCGATCACAACCTCCTCATCCAGGTAGATACGTTTTTTTTTGTCTGTAGTATGTTGTGCAGAATTGCGCACGCGTCTACAATAAATGATGCCTGGCTGTGTGCATCATGATGCGTTCGCTCTTTTGAAATACATCTGAAGCATGATTTCAACACCCCAGAAGCTCTTTCAATATTCAGTTGTATTCCTTGTTTTTTTTTGTGCTTAGCGTTGAAGAGCCGTTCGTCGTTCGAGGAAGAGTTGGCTACAGGCGTTAGGAGCCATGGCTCCAACGCATACCCTGAGGCACCTAGAACCAATTTGTATTCACCGGGGCGAAGCCCCCTGATAAGGCTAATCCTTGGTGGTGAAATGGTCCAGATTCCTGAATCACGACTTGATCCAGAAAATTTTGCATTGAATGGAGAAACTTCAGCTCATGATCACAAATATCACAAATGTTCTTTGGCGCTACATGCGGTCATAATCGACAGTGATAAACTGATATTCATTGTGGTAAAGGCATAACACTTGCCACAATGGCTGCCTATCTCTTTATCGTTGTCCTGTGTGATTGCATTCCCTCTCTCATTCTCCCTCCTTCTTCCTTTCATTCAACACAAGGCTCTGCATACATAGGGATACACCCTGTGTGTTGAATGTATCAATAATAAAAAAATATATATATATATAAAGGGTGTTGTTTTTAAAAGTGTGGTTTTCAATCTGGCAATACTTTTTTCGGAGTTGGTCTTTTTGACAGCTGTCACTTGATTTATGCTCAGTTTGGTCTGCCATTTCACAATGAATAGACTTACCCCTGAACAACGTTTGCAAATCGTGCAAATTTATTACCAAACCGAGATGGCCACCGATCCCGATTTTCACAAGAAAATTTTGTTCAGCGATAAAGCTCACTTTTGGTTGAATGGGTACATTAATAAGCAAAATTGTCGCATTTGGACTGATCATAATCCACAAGCAATTGATGAGACGCCGTTACATCCTCAAAAAGTCACTGCTTGGTATGCTTTATGGGCAGAGGGAATCATTGGTCCATATTTCTTCAAAGATGAAGCCGGTCATAATGTTACAGCCAATGGGGAACGCTATAGACCCATGATTAATGACTTTTTCGTGCCTGAATTGGAGGATGTTGATGTTGATGTGGACGAGCTTTGGTTCCAACAAGACGCTACAAGGCGCTACTTGCCATACAGCCAACGAAACAATCAATTTATTGAATTTACCGGGAAAATTTTGGTGAGCGCATTATCTCGCGTCGTGGGCCTGTGGCGTGGCCTCCAAGATCGTACGATTTTACACCGCTGGACTATTTTTTGTGGGGTTTTGAGGTTATGTAAAGTCGCTTCTCTACGCAGATAAGCCCGAGACGATTGACGCCTTGGAAGAGAATATTCAGCGCGTTATTAGTGACATACGGCCCGGCCCCAATTGCTGCAAAAAGTGGTCGAAAATTGGGCCTCTCGGCTGGAATTTATTCGAACTAGCCGCGGCAAGCGGCGGCCACTTGCCCTAAATCGTTTTTAAAACATAATGGCAAATCCTTATCTTTATAATAAAGCTAAATTCTTGGCCATTACATTAAATCATATGCGTTTTATTTCTTCTTGAAAACTACACTTCTAAAAAAACACCCTGTACTATAAAGTTACACAAAATTTATTGCATTATCTTGCATAGTTTTTAAGCACTTTAAATTGTGCCTAAAGAGTAATTGTCTACTCCATAAGCATATATTATTACAAATTTACTACGCACACATACGCACACAATAACATTTACTGCCAACCCCAACAGCACACCGCAACAATAATGAACTACATTTCACAACAGTAACTATGTAGTTTTCAAAACAAAGGCAAAGGCACAAAACCAAAAAACAATAAGAACCAACAAAAAAAAAAAGAAGCAATAACGCCACGGGAATAATCGCAATAATTTCAATAAAATGTGCAACAATACGCTACTTGCATAGCCAAGCTTACACACAAACACATACAAACGTAAATATGAAGCCGAAATATTCGCTAAACCATGAATATTAGTTAAAGCTATAGTAGTGTGTCTGTGTGTGCCTGTGTGTATCAGTGTGTGTGCGTGTTTGTGTTCTGGTATGCATTCTTGTGTGAGTGTTTATGAATATTATTTTTGCGTTATATGAGAGAAATTTGTTTATGGCATTTGCTGCAATAAATGTGCAATGTTCACATTTATTACTCTACACATACGCTGCAGGCATTTTCGCGATGCTGCACTGTCTAAAACCACACAGCCAGCAGCGGCAACAACGACAGCAACAGCAGCATTAGAGCAATGGCAACAACAATTGCGTTAGCAATTGTTAAACGCGGAAGTTGCAAATAAAATTCCAATTGCATTTGGTAAAACTGCACCCATTGAAATAAAATGGAAGTGCTCTGAAATTGAATGCATTGCGAGTATTTCTCTCTCTCTCTCTCTCTCTCTCTCTTGATGATCTCTCAATGTTTGTAAAATATGAGCGTGGAACATTTACACTACACACAAAACCAAATGGAGATCGCACGATTAGGCGATACATACCATATTCATTCAGCTTTGATACATGTACTATATGTATGTAAAAAAGTATGTATGCGAGTACAAAAGTATTTGAAAAAGCTTTTGAAAAGTCTATGAAACACTTCTGGTCATTGAAAGTTCTACAAAGTCGGTTGCAGTATTTCCTCTAGCAAACAGTGTTTCCAACTCTCCTTCTATTTCTTGCCCATTTCATTGTCTTTCAGGCGAAGATAATGGCAATATATCAGTCATCTAAGTGGCTTATTACGACAAGAATATTTGCATTTACACTGACAGCCAAGCAGTAATCAAGCCACTGGCTGGTGCTCTCATTACATCTAAGCTTTTCTTGACTGCCAATCAATCTTCTCTCCACCTTTTGCGAGTCATTCACAGGTTCACTTAGACCGACGATTTAGTCAAACGGGGCTCGTTGCCATACGATATCTCACCTTACTGCCCCGACGGTGTTCCTCTAAATTCTCCATTGAGCAAAACTACCTCGAGGAAACGACAAGAGCAGAGCATATTTGTAGTATTACTAGACTTACTTGGACCACAATGGACATTAGACGTACTAGAAAAAGCTACTCAGCAGAAACTCATTGAATGCAACGACTTCGTTGCCCATGGTGCATTGCTGAGTAAGGAAACATGCTGCATGATTAGGGTTTTCATTCAACGACTTCTGTCGAGGTTGTAGCTCTGAGGAAGAAGAAGAAACAGTCCTACACTTTCTGTGTGAATGCCTATCTCTGGCAAGGGGGAGACTAAAACTCTTAGGCTTACCTTTCTACACTACTCTGTTCCGGCTGTCATCCATAAGTATTAAGCTCACACCCAGATTCATTAGTGAATATTCATTGTTCTCCACTTTGCAAATGGGACCGTACGCTTAAGTGTGATTTCATAAAGAAGGCTTTTACTCCAACTTAACCTTACCTAACCTAATTTAATGATATAGTAAATGCTGGGTGTTTTCCAGTTAGTCCGTGCAGTTCGGGAAATATGGTATTATGGGTCTATATGGGTCTATATCTGACCGAGCTGAAGGCGTTTTTAATATCCAAAGTCACCACTACAGAGTACTTCTTTTTATCGTTTCTTCATTGTTTGCCACTGATAGTTTCGTGTGCTATGTTCATCACCGCTTGTATTACATCAATAGTGGATCGTGCTTTTCTGAAGCCGAACTGTTGTGCGGAGAGCCCTCCCAGATTTTTTCATTTGACTCCTGGAGTCTGTATCATTTGATGCGTTCCAGCATTTTTCAATTTTATTCAGCATGCATGGTGAGCGATACGATGAAGGTAGATCTGGAAGTTCTTCCAGCTTTCGTAGAAGCACCAAGGGATGTCGTTTCTCGGGGTCTGGTAAAACGCACTCAGTGAAGAACGTGTTAAAATATACCGCGAACATCTCCAGTTTCTAAATGACTGATATCTTGAGTGCAACTTTGGGAATGCTGTCTAATCTTGGAACATTATTATGAGTGATCAGTCTTAGACACGACAAGTACCTCGCTGGTAGTGACGGTTGTTGTTTGCCCATGCCTGTGCTTCTCCGTAACGAGTTCTTCTTAGGGTGGGAACAGATTGGCCTAACTTATCCTAACCTAACCTTACTTAAATGAAATATATTCAAATATGGCATGTTTTGGAAAAGATTTCTCTCTTCGCCACAACCCCTCCTTATTGATTTTATTGAGTTTATGTGAAGAACTGCTCATATTCGGAGAACTGTCATTGTGAATAAAGTGTAATAGAAACCAACAACAATTGAGACCATATTTACGTACTATACATTCTCTCTCTTCGTATGATTAGATTTATGAACTCTTTTAAAGCACTCAAGTTCATTTCAATATCGCAGAGCATTTCAATTCTTGCTGGGCTGCACTAAAAGCTGTAGAATTTATGGCATTCATATAAAAGTGTAAGCTGGCATGAGTGAGTGTAGTGAGTGTATTGTGTGTTTGCCTAATATTATTATCGTTATAATTTTGGAATTTCGAAAAAGCAATTGTTTTCTTTATTATACTTAGTATAATTTTAGCTGTGTAACACCAACAACAGTTTTGAACTTTATGCCTACAATAACATTTAAATACTCAGTTCAACTCGAGTAGCTAAGTACTAAACGAATACTATGCCCCAATATTGGGAATCTATTTTATTATACTTAGAACTACATAATATACTAATGCCAGTATTTCACATAAATAGTTTATAGTACTTAATATTGACTTCATAATATGGTAAATATTATAGTTTTTTAGTGTGAAACAGTTTTTTTGTACTGTTATTGAGAACATTTCATTGAGAACATCCCGTTGAGTGCAATTATAATATTTTATTACATCGCTCTCTCTCTCTCTCTCTTTCTCTCTCTCTGCATAAGTAGTCATTGCGTTAACTGGTTTACAATAATTGATGCAAAGTACTTTTTCGTTGGTTTAATCATGCACGTCCTCTCACCTCTCGGTTTTTTTGGTTGCACGATTTGCATTTGGGAATTACCCATGCATGCATTGATATGGTATATGCAATTAAAACAACATATGAACATTCTCCACTACCCACCAATTTAACATAACATATTTTTATGCAATCCATTTGCATTTGTTGCTTAAATTATTATCGTTCCATTGGGTAAATTATGGCTAATAAGCAGCTGGGCTTTTCCACTTTCCGGTTTGTCATTGGCAATTGGATGCGTTTTTAACATTTTACAACTTTGTGATCGCCTTAGAGAATGCAGTGAGTAATGCGTGAGTTATTTAATATTTTATTTACGAGTAAAACGATTTCATTTTGATGTCATTGAATTAATACCACAAAAAAAAAAAAAAACAGAGACTAGCATGGATACATTCCTGGATAATTGTGAGCACACAAATGATTTTCATGGTCACGCAATTCAACTGAAAATTTAATTTAATTATCATGATTCATTTCCAACTTATATTAAATAAACTTTAGTTCATATTTGATTGAATTATTGTGGCTGAAATGTGGAACAACATATGCCTTTAAGTTAAGTAATCAAAATAATATCACTAAGAGTGGATCAACAAAAAACGAAAACAACAATACAAATCGAGATATGCAGATATCAACCTGGAGTAACAGAAGAGAGCAAAGCCTCCATTTCTCTTATCTCTTATCATGATGTAATTTCATTCTTTTCCTTGTTTATCTTTGGTAAACGACTGAAACGATTTGGTAAACATTGAATGTAGACTGCTGCCATTCATCACGTACTTACACCTATGTATCTGGGAAAGCCGCGGACAAGGTCAGCCTTCTTAATCAACTTACCAGCGATTGGCATGCATAGAAGTCACAGAAGCTTGGGGTAAAAAATATCACAAGCGGGATGCAAGATGATATTTATCTCATTTTCCATCCCTGGGCGAATACCTCAAGTGTACAGCAGCCAGAACAGTCATCCGATTAAGGGAAATACAGTTTTGGAAGCATAACTTTTTTGGACAATCGTTTATCCTAAGCAAAGTAACACATTAGAAGCTAAGAGAACTACAGACTAAATCCCTCCTCCAGTGATAATAGAAAAAACTTCTTATCCATCATATACAGCAGACAAGAATGGATACCCTTAGGAATATGGGATAAGTACTGCGGTCTTGAACAGCGACGATCTAAAATTCAACACTGACGTGTCTAAGACGGATGATTGAACTGGATGTTGGGTCTTTTGCAAATCGCTGAAAATCACAGAATCGTATAAACTCTCTGATTTCTGCGGTATTCTGCCAGCAGAGACCCTCGCTATTGGTAAGGCTGCTCAAGATATTATCGCAAGGAACCTCGATCCCTCACAGATTACTATCTTTGTGGGCAGCCAAGCTGCATTAAAAGTACTAGACAATATCATCATAAGATCCAAAGCAGTATTAAGCTGATTCAGTGCGTTTCAGGCAATAAGCAATACCCATCAAGTAAAACTGGATGGAGTTTCTGGACACAGAAATATTGAAGGAAACGACTAAGCTGATGAACTACCGAGAAGAAAAACAACCTTAGGTCCTCGAAATGAACTGGAGTCATTAAACATACCCTTAGGAATATGGGAGAAGTAGGTCTAGACCAGAAAGTGAAAGAAATAATCAACAGGTAAATCAGGTAGGACTGTAAGATAGTCCAAAGCCTATGGGCCATTCATGATAAGAAAAGGAATCGAAAACAAACTGCCTTTGTCTGGAGAGGAAACATGCTTGAATTCTTGCTGTAGTACTCACAGGCTTCTGAACTATCGGTACTGCCAGACATACGGGTTTATCAGTAGAAGTACGGATTTACGGCTTCATGGGAAATTTAAAAAAATACAAATTTCATACGTTAAAAAACTATACTTGATTCTCGTAAGATCTATTATTTTTTGCTCCTAAATTTGGCGAACGTATGTGACATTGTTTAAAAGTTTATGCTTGTTTGTTGTTACTTGTTAAAACTAAAGCTGCCAGAATTAATGAGCACAACATGACACATTAAAACTCATACATATGCAACCACAGTAGCGGCGCAGCAATGATGACGACTAAGAGGAAGAAGAAGAAAAGCTGGGAGCAGGAAAGAAAGGAGAGAGTTAATCAGTTATGAGCAAATGGCAGATTTACATTAATGTTTCCATGTAAAACATTACCAGAAAAGAGAGACAAAAATAAATAACAACAATAACATGGAGATGTTATCATCGCTCTCGTGTCTCTCTGGATATATGCATGCATGCATGCATGCATGCATTGGGAGCGTGCGTATTTAAGCGGCGTTATAATGCTGACGGTGCAAATTAAAATCAGCAACACCAGGCACAGGAAAAAAAAGCAGCATAGCGTAAAACAGTAATTGTTAGTATTTGGAGAGGAGAAGAGAAAAAGGAGTGAACGGCAAGAGGAAAAATGAAAACTGATTTTTGGAAAAATTATAAATGCCAAAGAATTGAGAATTTTGCGCCAACTCATTAAGCTTATATTAGTCAGAATATATAGTACTGATGTAGTTAACATCTGCGGCCTTTACATCATTACTACTTTGCTTAACACAAATACAATGTTACACTGTGCTGATGTATGAATGTATGTGTACAAAAACACACATACACATGTAGAAGGAAGTGCGCTATTGCCTAATAATGTGTTTTGCTTTACGTACAACATTTTTCAGTTTACGTCAAATAAAACAAATGAGTTAAAGGGTTTTTTTTTACGAGTATTATCCACTGCGCTGCTGCTGGTGCTTCACTGCTGCTATAGCTACAGCTTTCTTTAGCTTACATACTTACACCTACATACATAAACATGAACGAGTATAAATATAATGGCGCATTATGCGCGCATACTAATGTAGAAATGTGCTAATATGTGAGCGAAGAAGGGGAGAGAGAGAGAGAGAGAGAGAATGCTTGTGCTTACGTGTGTGTATGTTACATACTCGTACGTCAGCTTCTCCTGTGCAGCATTTGTGAGCTAATGACATTATAAACATGAAAACTCCATTAATAATTTTTCACAATTCGTTTTACACATTTTTCTCATTCACTGCAACAGCAACAGCAACAGCAGCGGCAGCGGCAGCAGCAAATGTGTGATTGTATCTGCGAGTATGAGAGTGTAATGCCGTTGAATGCCTCTGTGTTTATGTGCATGTGTATGTGTGTTAAGGGAAATTCTATTTCCTTTGAATAAGGCGACAAAAAATAGCAATTCAAATGGAATATGAATAGCGGCAGCAGCAGTAGCTGCTTCAGCTATGTCACTTCTAAATGTTGTTACCTCTTTTTTCTTTTTTGTATTGCTGTTGCGCCACTCTCGCGACTTGTATACGTGAGTATGTGAAGAGTAGCAAACAAAAATCGCAAAAAAAAAGGAAATCTGAAAGTATTCTTATGTAATTTTTTCGTGCTTTTATCAGCCTCCCCTTCTCTTACCTTCTTCTCTTCCATACTAACTCGTTTGCGTAATAACATAAATTTGAAATTAACCAGATTTTGTGTGAGTGCAAAAATGTTTGATAAAAATTATCTTCCCAAAATAAGCAAAACAAGCAAAAGCAACAAAACATTGCTTTACATTAGAGAATAAACGGAGGGAAATACATAGCAAGTAAATTGTTGCGGTTGCTTGTTGCCACATTCTTTTTCTTAAGCACTACAGCGACCCGATAACCCGACAACACTAACGCCAACGCCAACGCCAACGCCAACGCCAACAACGACAACGGAAACGGAAACAAAACTTTACTTTAACATTTTACTTCCTTTTTCGCTACCTGCAACTAGAAAAAAAAAGTTTTGCGCTCTTTCTCTCTTCTACTCCAACAACAACATGAATATCTTACGCTGCTGCACTTGACTTGAGCTTAAGCATTTTGCCAGTGACATAAAGTCCATAGCGTAGTTGTTGCCGTACTTTTGTTGTTGTTGTTTGTTTGTTTGTTCGTTGCCACTTTTTCATTTCGTTTGGGCAACGCTTCTAAAACATTATGTCCTTACTAAATGTAATTTTCCGTTGTTGAATCTTGTTTTAAAGTTTGTGTAAAAGTTCAAAGTAAACAAAAAACAACCAAATAGAGGGAATGAGCGAGAAAGAGAAAGTAAGTGAGAGAAATTATGCAAGGGGGGGAGGGGGGGCGGGCTAAACATTGCTAGTATTGCCGGCAACAAGAGCAAAAACAATGCCAGCAACTGCAACAGCAGCTATTGGAGTAAAACACTCAATGAAAAACCCGCTTAAAAGTAAAGTAAATATTAGAAACTGTGTGGGAGGAGGGGTGAAAAAGTATATAACGACAGCAACAACAACTGAGAATGAATTTCTACACTAGTAACAAAAATCTAGCTTGGTACTCACCAACCGCCAGCAAAACACCGCCAGCTTAGTGCAGTTGATTGTTACTCTTTGTGCAGGCAGTAGTTTTGCTTATTTTATTTTCTGCTGTCAACTGCATGTGCTTGTATGTTGCTGGTTTTTATTGCTGTTGTCCTGCGGTTTTTACTGCAAGTAGTTCGCGTGACATGAATATGCGTTCAAAAAACTAGAAAGAAAACAAGAAAAAACCTGAGCTCCTTGCTGTAAGCAAAACTTTGGATGCCTTTGCTGTTTCGCAGGTGTTTTTCAAAAATATGCGAGCAAGAATTAAAGTTTTCTCTACCCACGATTTTCGTAGCCCAGCAGTGGCGCAATAATTTCATGAGCCAGTGTCCTTTGGTTCTATCCATTTTCATTTAAATCGCAGCTGACGATGCTTGAACGTGAAGGACTTTTAACTTGGAGCTTTCGGGTCGTATGAGTAATTAATGCATTACAAATATGCATGTGAAATTTGGATAAACCTTCATAGGCAAAGGTTGCCGATTTCAGCAGCGTTTGTTGGGTTTTGAAAACTTTTGTCTACATCTTCTTGGGTGTATGGAAAATTCATAATATTCATAATTCATATATGAAAAATCAGAATTTTTTACCTTGATGCCCTCAAATATGAATTCATTCTATCGATGACGATTGTTGTGTGTGTTTAATTCTTTTGATTTGGATTCATATAACAATTAAAGTCATAACTCAAACAGAAAACCACAAAAAATATGTAGCTGCTGAAGAAATTCAACCCATAGTGCTTAAACTTTTCAACAAAACTTTTCTCGTCAACTACCGCAGTGCATAATAATAAATTTTATTCTATTTTTTTCATCTTCATCTCTGTGTATAGGTGTGTGTGTGTGTGTGCAAATCATAACCAAAAAAACGAAAAAAAAAACTCTACCAAAAGTAAAACCAAAGTTACTACAAGCCAGCCAGCACCAGCACCAGCGTGCAGTAGCAGCAACCACAACATGTCCAACTTCGAGAAAGCAATAAAATTCAAACAATAATTCTAATTGTTGAAAATGCTGCAAAATTAATTCATCTTTTTCACACTCACAAAAGAATGAACAACAATAATGGCAACAGAGAGAAAAAGTTATTTGTCGTTTTCGTTGTTCTGTGTTTTGTTGTTTGCTTGCTTGCTGCTACTGTTTGTTTGAGTGTGGCGGCCAAGGAATTGCATTGCCTTCGAGAATGTCGCCAACCGAATGAAAATGTCTTAGCACCTAGAATGCATACGACACACATACACACACACACACACACACAAACAAACACTCACACACAAACACACACACACAAATACACACACACAAATACACACACACAAACAAATCATCAAAACAACAACGCAGCAAAAACAACACAAGCGTAAATAATTACTTCTGTACTCAAGTTGTTTTCTACGTTTCTGTTGTCCTTTTTGATGTTTGGTTATGTTCTTCTGTTGCTTCTGCTAGTGCTTCTTTTGAATTTACTGTTCTGTCCTGTCGTTAGATATTTTTTGTGCTCTCTTTCTCTCTCTCTCTTTTTATGTTTAACAGTTTTAGCTGTCAACTGTCAACTGTCGTCGTTCGCTTGATTTTTTCATCTCGCTCTCTCACACTTATCCAAAAGATCCCAGAGCGAGAGTGTGCAGTTGAGTGCTTCCTTTCTCAGCTGTTTCTCTTCGTTTTGTGCTTGCTTGTGTTAATTTCATTTACCTCGCTCGCTTGCCCACACATCTTTCGTGCATTATTTATGTTTGGTTACAACTCTTTTTATGCGAAAACAAAATACTGTACAAATGTGTTATCACATCTCTCTTGGCCTCTCTCTACCTCTCCACATCTCTCCACATCTCTCTTCCTCTGTTCACTACTGCAGCTGCTGTTTTGCTACTTTATTTTTTGCGACAACTGCATTTTATTCAAATTGTTTAAATGTTGTTTCCCTGAATTTCAAGTTAGTATTCGGTTGCATTTCTTTTTCTGCTGGTGCTTTCACTTTGCCTTAAAATTGTTTTTGTTGCTACGAAATTGTTAATGGCATGTTCTTCATTTCATGCAATTTTGCCACTACATGCTACCATTTTTTTTGAATTCGTTTCTTTGATTTACTATTTGTGTACCGTATTGTGTACTATATATGCCGACACAAACATTTCTGTTGATAAAAGTTCGTTAATTTGAATTTTCCACTTCAGCAGCAGCAGCCGTAACAGAAGCAAAAGCAGCTACAAAAACAAGAACACAAAACAAGGTGTGATCTCTCTGTGCTGCTGCTACTGCTCCTGGCAGTGGTTGCAACTTAGTATTCTGCAAATTATACACATTGTGTCTAAGTATATTAAATTATACACAAAATTGGTAACAGCAAAACAACAACAACAACAACAACAACAACAACAACAACAACAACAACAACAACAAAATTAACAAAGAACTGTAAATTAAAATACTTGGCATACAAAAAGTCCTAGTGCTTGGAATAACGAACGATAGCAGCAAGAAAATGAGTAAGTACTCGTAAGTTTCCCAAGTGTTTGGCATATGACAGCGAACTAAAATCGGGTTGCACTTGTTCCTATTTCTGCAATTCATTGTTGCTGTTGTTGTTGTTGCTGTTGTTGCTGTTGTTGCTGTTGTTGTTTACCTTTTTGTAAGCAATTCTCGCTCGCAATTCATACTCATAGTTGTTCCGAGGAGCCGGCAAACGCTCTGCCTCAACTGAGTGATTTTATAAATGTGAAATTCATGTAGTTTACTTTAATTTGTATTGTTGTTTTTGTCGTCTTGGTGCTGCAGAGTCGTGTTGAGTTGCTGCTACTAGAGGCGTTTACTTACACATTACATACACAAACACTACAGCACTCGTTACACTTAATGACTTTATATGTATGATGTATGTATTTAACTGCGAGTGTGTGAGAAATTGTTTTGTTTTGCTGTCATTACTGCAGCTGCTGCCGCTGCTCTTAAGCATGTAAATTTTATGATAGGCGTAGCGAACATGCTTCATCACTAGCTAATGCTAGGCACATAATGTTCAGAAGGAGTAAAGTGGTACCATAAAAACGACATTTAAAAGGTAAAAGTTACACCACAAACAAAAACAAAAATAAAATATTCACCAGCATTAAATTATATGAGTAATGAGCACGTATAGCATAGTTCCCCTTTTGAAAGATTGTCGAGTTAAGGGCGAGAGTGCGAGATAATAGCAATATTCATTAAAAATGTTCGTTATCGAAACTGCCAAGGTGTGTATGAGACATTTCACTAAGTTTGATCGGATTGTATGGGTCAGGTCCTTAAGTATTAATATGGCATATACGACAACTTTTTTCTGGAATGAAATATCTCGCAAACAGTTTTGCAGTTTGAATGACGTTAAACTCGTCTCAGAAGACCGAAGTTTTTAAAATAAAAACAATAAGGTGTCATATTCAATGTCATATACTCTTAATTGCCATAAATTTTCTCATTTCTCATATTAAATATTACGTCACTAAGAGTATAATAATACGGCAAAATAAGATACTTTAAGAATATCCAAAATACTTATGTAAAGTACTTACCTCTGATAACGCGTTTAAATCAGTTTCGGTCAATTTTCATTTTCCTACTCCCTTGTGAAAGTGGAGACTAACTCTTACCAACAGGTGTTACTACGGGTTTAGTAGGCAATTGCGAAGTAGAGCCCTCTCTCGACCGATGAAAATAATGCTCTATAAGTCCCTCATCCTTCCCGTTCTAATGTATGGCGCAGAGACGTGGACATTGACCATTAATGATGAGAGGCTGTTGGCTGTTAGGAGCGTTCGAGAGGAAGATACTCCACTCCGTAAGATTTACGGTCCAGTATGCGTGGACGACGGACGTGTATCGAATAAGATGGAACGATGAGCTGTATGAGCTGTACGCCGACACTGACATAGTCAAGCGTATAAAACTCCAGCGCCTTCGCTGGCTGGGTCATGTTGAGCGAATGGAAGAAAGCGCTCCGGCTAGAATGGGGAGGGTGTTTTATTCGAACCACGGTGGAGAAACACGCAACGCAGAAGGGGACGTCCTGATCTCCGTTGGAAAGACCAGGTGCAGGGCAACCTGACTGCACTTGGCCTTATCAACTGGCACCAGCGCGCGCATAGCAGAAGTGACTGGCGAAGCTTTGTAGAGGCGGCCAAGACCGATCATCGGTTGTAGTGCCAGTTAAGTAAGTAAGTTCTCCTGTCTGGAACTTTTTGGACTTTGTATGATTTCAAACCTGTATTGGCTTTAACTTTTCGCACCAAATAGTCAGAGTACTGGGCTAACCGGGCAGCTTTTCTAGCAGATGTGTTTGGAGATCTTTTTTTCAATATGCTTTCTATTTTCTTGGCTTTCCCAATATCATGTGGTCCTTGTGTTCTTCCCGAACCAGGTTTCCTATCTATGGTCAAATTCTCCTGAAACTGTTTAATAACATTGGAAATAGTTTGACGGCAGACCTTCAATTCTTTAGCCAATTTTTTGTAGCCCAATTTGGATTTTTTTGAAAATTTTTAATAATTTTAAGACGTACTTCTTTTTCTTCACTCATTTTGATCAAACTCACAATATATCAACATGTTTGTCATTAAAAATAATAACTGACATATTTTTCAAAGATAACTACATAGATCAAAGAAATTTTTAAATTTTACACCCAAAAAAAATTATTAGGTAAAACGTGTGGTAAGATTTTTTCAATCTCAACCCTTACTACTACTATTTGCTACTACTCTTTTTTAATTTAAAATATGCTCAGCTTTTCTATATGAAGTGTCATGAAATATTACAATGTTTCGTAGCTTCGTGTATATTTTAATTGAGCTTATCATGTGAAATAAATTAAGGTACGTCTCTCTTTCTCTCTTCCCAAAAAAAACCCAATTATGTATGCATTGCATAATGCATATGTATGATTTTACGAAACTTTTCTAATAATATTGTAAAAGTTCTAATGCTCTGTTTCGCGAAAATATTTCAATGAATCCTACTGGCATCACGTAGCTACTACATCAAACTGCGCTTGAAAACTTTCCAAATAATACAAATTTAATATTTTAATACATAATCGGTTTGAAAATAAGTTTTAAAATTCCTAAACTATGTGCTCTAAATTTTATTCAATTTGTATTTGTAAGTACGAGTGAAATTCAAACGTTCAACTTCAATGAATTTCGCATAATACTAAATTGTGTTGCATTGAACACGTTGCCGATTTTCATTGCAAATAATAAATTTAGTAGCAATTCTCTTAAGAGTTGTATAGTTGCTGTTGCTGTTGTTGCTGCAACTGCTTCACTTGTTCTGTTGGTTTCTATTTCAGATTTGCTTTTAAGCCAAAGAAAAACATTTTAATCTGCAAATGTTTGTAGCTTTTAACAAAGCGCTTACGTTTAGATTGCGTGTGCCGATTCTTTTATTTTCTATTTTGTTTTTGTTATTTTTATGAGGTAAATACGTGAGTGTGTGTGTGTATGTGTGTGTGTGCATGTTTCAATAAGTGAATACGATATTTGTTATTATTGCTCGTGTGCTTTTGTACTTTGTTGAGAAGAATTCTCAATAATCATGCAGGAGAAGAAAAGGAGGAATAATAGAAATCGATTTGAATGGTTGCACAAATTTGTGCAGACATTTTATTTTTTAAGATTTTTATAATTATTAAATTCAATTCATAACAAAGTCGCTGCTGCTTGCATCAAATTTGATTTCAATATGAATACAGTCAACATTCAGCACCCGCACCTGCAAGCGGCACGATAATATTAACAACGAAAGCAACAATGCCACACAAAGAAGCAGAAGAAGCTGAAGCTGCAGATGAAGCAACAAGAAATCCACTTTAATTTAGTTGCATTCCTTCACGCTACAAGGCGCACGCATTAACGTGCTTGTGGTCAGCAGCAATGTGCTTAAAAAGAACGTACACAAATCGACACAGAAGCAGTGCAGCTGCAAGAAGCTGTGGCCAAAGTGTAGAAGTGTAGAAGAAATCAAAAAAAAAAAAAGTACAAATACAATATGAAATACCACTACAGCTATAGCAACAACAACAACAACAACAAGAAGAAGAAGAAGTGTGCTGAAACCCACCAACACACACATACACACACACACTCACACACACAAAACACACATATTCCCACATAAAAGCTAACACTAAACTAAAGCTAAGCTTAATACGAAAACAATATCATAGGAAAGAAGCAACAACAATACCAAGCAACAACAACAAAAAATTACAAAAAAAGGAACAACCACATACACATTTAAGTGCTTCTCTACGTGCGCACTTAAGAAATCTCATAATAAATTGTAGAAAATGTGCGCGTGTAGCTTCAAAAGCTAGGAAAAAAAAAAAACTAGCAAAAACCAAACCAACATTTAGTTACGTATGCGCTGCTGCTGCTGCTGCTGCTGCTGCTGCAGCTTCTTCTTCCATTTTCGGTTGCGCTTTTCCTGTTGGCTTCTCTCCTAAGCATGTACCATATGTAAGTATGTACTCGTATGTGCGTGTGTCTGCTAAGTAGTTGTTGTGGTATATGTAAATGTATGTGCTGTATGCTTATAAGGTTCCTTTTTTCTTCGTTTTCCAAATTTTATTTAAAACATTTTTACTAAATTGCGTTATTTTTTATATGTTGCTAACATATTTTCTACATAAAGTCTGCCGCTGCAACTATTATGTTTCAGGATGTATGCAATGTATGATACAGGGTATTTGGAACGACAGATGCCAGGTGGTGGGGAATTCTGCAGAATTAACTTGGGTGGAGTAGAGATGTGGAATTTTTAACATTTGTGGAAAATTCTTTATGCTTCAAACATTATTTAAAAACTTTGAAAAAATAAATCTTTAAACTTTGTAAAATGTTAAAAATGTATAGTCGTAAACATAAGGACCGCTTCCCTTAAAACTTCACTCTGTTCTCATAGAAGTTGTGTGATTTCCCCCGAATGCCTAATTCAACTTTGCGGGTAGTTAATTTCAAAAGAGTAAAATGGGAAGAAAACTTTGTTCCAGTTAAATATTCATTTTTTTAGTTGCTATAGAACAAATTATTATTACAGTGTTGAAAATAATAAAATATTTTCGATTTTTCTTGCTCTTATTACCCTTCAAAATACTTACACTTTTAATTGTGTAGAATTTTTTTGAAATCGGCTAATTTGAGGATATGATTTGGGGAATTTGATTAATTTCATCTGGCAACACTGTTTGGAACTGATAAAATTTGAGGAATTTTCAACGGCTGATTTAGGAATGACTGACTGACAACGCTGAACTTTCCCAAGACTGATGCCGCAGCTGTTGCTCCTACAATTTCCATTGCATATTTTTAGGCCCTAGCAAATTTGAAGAATGAGAAGGGAATATTTCAGAAATGAAATTCCTATATAAAGTGTATCCCTATAAGAGTGCAGTGCAGTGGCGTAGCCAGGGGGGGACTAGGGGGGGGGGACGGCGAAAAACAAATGACTTGCTGTTTCGCACTGATGAAGAACTGAATATCAATGCAAAAAAGTTGGCGTCGCACTACGTGCACTAAGTGAAGTTGTAGAAGAAGATCTTAAGGTAAAAGTACAAAGACTTCGTAGACAAACCCAGGCAGCAAACATTGAATTTAAAGTCGCAAGTAAATGGACTACGCTTGATATTCTAACTTTTATTGTAGAATGGAACTTTATAGAGTCTGTTTCAAACGTATCCTTAGCTCTTCAATTGCTCTTAACAGTTTGTGTCTCTGTGGCTTCATGTGAAAGAAGTTTTTCAAAGTTAAATCTAATTAAATCATATTTACGCTCAACTATGTGTCAATCTAGTTTTTATGCGATCTAGCCATTTTATCAATAGAAAACGAGTTTTCTAGCAAATTAGATTTCGGCAATGATATTATAGAATTTGCTGCATAAAAACGCAAAATTTTGAAAATATTTTTTAAAAGCTTCATATATTGCAATGTAAATTTCATAATTTAAATATGTACTCACATAGATACATCAATTTCCTACAACAGCAATTAAATAGTCATTTAAAAAACAAAGTTGTATGTAAACAAATATCTTCCAAGATCTTTAAGAAGAACATGCTATAAATAAAAAATGTCCCTTATTGGTCTCATACTCGCAGAGGTTTTAACTATTTTGTGACTTAAATTAAGAACGTATTAATTTAACTTCACTCATCTTTATGGATTCCTGTTTTATCTACTTACTTTTAAATAAAAATAATCGTACCTACCTACACATAGTATAATTATTTCAAAAGAAGAGGGGGGTAGGGGTATTATAGGGTGACATCATTTAGGGTCACCGCGGGTGTCAACCGACCTGGCTACGCCACTGGTGCAATGGCGATATTTGTATTGCATTTTAAAGTAGACATGTTCCGTTTAAGTATGAAATTAAATATCCTGCAAATGGCTCCCGAGGCTCTGATCAGAGACCCTTGTTATTTGCTTGAAATTTTCGACGAAGTTTTGAGAAAAATGTGGATCTATCTAACCGATGACGCGTTGGCTCTCAGCCTTGAGCTCAAAGAAAGAAATCAATCACACGATCTTGGTGGCCAATTGTCATCGGAATTTCAGCAGATGATTCGGTTTGGATGTGGTCGTTGCTCCAATAGAGCGATTGTTTCATGAGCGGTATGGCAGGTGGCGTTGCTCCAATAGAGCGATTGTTTCATAAGCGGTATGGCAGGTGGCGTCGTCGTCCTGCTGAAACCACATGTCTTCCAGATCCATACCGTCAAATTAAGGCCACAAGAACTCCGTTAACATGTTCTTGTTGTAACGAATGCCATTCACAGTCACTGCATTCCCGGGGCCTCATTTTCGCAATGATAATTCATTGTTCATTTGTGTAGCGCTCCATTTTTAAAAAATCTAAACAATTATCCATGACTGCTGTTAAATTTCATTGAAGAAAATGCCACAAAATTTAAATTGTGTTCTCTTATTGGGATACCCTATCTAAAGCTAAAGCCTGACGCCAATTCATAAGGTCAAGTGCTCAAGTCAAGTTCTCTGGCGCCTGGTTATCCCAATGGTCATTAGGCCTCCACTTCTTTGCATTCCAATGTGAGTGGAATTTTCTTTTTTGAGCAAAGAATTTCCCTCTTTCACGCTGTATATTTTATGTATGAAAAGTATTGCCACGAATTTCACTCTCTCCTTCTCCGTCTCTCTCCTTAATATGCCAAGAGTAGAATAGTAAAGTAAAGTGGAGGGAGGACAAAAAAATTATTAAAAATATGAAATATTTCGGGTTTTATTGTGTCCTGCTGTTTTTTGTTTCTGCTAATACCAGCTCCAACTACGTTCGCTAACGTTGGCTGCACATGTAGTGGTAGTTTCCTACTTTGTAAATAAAGCTTATCTGACCACGTATGCCGGTGTAGAAAATTGTTTCTGAAATTGAAAAAGTGCACAGTGTAGAAGATGTGAGGGTCAGTTTTAGTCAGCAGCGCAAATCTTCTGCTTGTTTATATACACATACAGATACACACATACATACGTGTGTGCACATATAAGTATGTTTATATTCTTCTATTGTCTGCAAGTAGAATATTGCAGTTGTTTTTTCTTGCTTGCACTGTCCGGCGCCCCATGCTCATTTCGAATAGAAATGGAAAAATCTTTTCTTTTGCTTAAACCGAAAATATCGCTGGGATAAAGTGAAATGCAAAACTGAAAATGTTGGCATAAATTTATTTGCATGAGAAAGAGAATAATGGATTTTTGTTGGCATAAATTGATTTGCATTTACATGTGCAATTTTGGTTGTAACTCATTTGGCCGAAATCAAATTGCACGGCCTCCAACCAAATGGAAATAAGTAAATATAAATTAAAATGTTTTTTGGCTGGAAATTATTTGCCCTAATCAAAACCAAAATCAAACAAATATCAGACAGAACAGAACTTTGCAGCATTTGCATCATTATCCAAGTGTATCTCATTTACGCTGGTAATTTACACTGGCACCAATACAGACACACAGTTTTTGCTTTTCGTTTCATTTAATGCGAACAATTAATTCGGTTACACTTTATCGCGTTTTCGAATATTGTGTAAATTTGAATTTCAGATTAGGAAAATAATAATTGAAGAGGCATCAAGTTAAAAATAACCTTTTCACTGCACCCACACTCACACACGCTCACACACACATACAATAGCACACCCACACAGATTCGTTTCATTTACGTATTTAAAATAATTGCAAATTGACAATATTTAAATTAATTTTCATCCATGTTAAATAGTTAGATGATAGTTAGCTACGTACAATACCAAATACGCAAAGCAAACCAGATGGAAGCGCTTTCGATAGCCTAGAAAGCCGGAGGGAAGTTGGAGGCGAGTGAGTGAGTTTGATGTGAAAATGCAATGTAATTTGGAAAACGCACGCAATAAGCATCAATAATGTCAGCGAACAGTGACAGCCAGCCAGAAAGACAGAAACCGTTCCTGAGTAAGGTGGTGCGGGATGTAAGGTCGTTAGGAAATTTTTGCGAAAAATGGAACTCAGATGAGTCCAAATGGGAGTGTGATATAGAGAAAGAAAACATATCGTTATTACATGGAGAAAAAACAATGAAAGTGATGCAAAGAAATTTTATGAGAATACCATAGTTACCTAGTTACATAGCAGCAAGTTTTTCCCCACCAAATAATGCTCTCCCATTGATTTTCTCTCTGTGTATTAGATCAAAAAAGTCGTTAAAATAAGAGTTTTTACAAAAGAAATTTTCAAAAATTTTTTGTTTTCTTTTCGATTCACCCAGGAGATTAGCAATCTTTAAAGATGCCAGTAGCCCGAATTGTTGGCTTGCACGATCCGCATACTGACTGGAAATGCTCAGTGCTCGTCTCAACCATTAACCCCGCGGCACTGCCATTATGTATTACTTCGGGGGGCAGGTTAGCCTTTAGGCTGTATTCATCAAAGACGTTCACTCCTAAGACGTTCGATTCTCCTTAGATTGTTTTGCACGTTATTTCTGCCCAGTCTACCTCCTACCGGATCATATGCTCACTTATGCTCGAAGGACTTGGCAACGTTGTATTTTCGATGTCCGGTTCACAAAGAAAACAGTGAAGCACGGAGGTGGCAGCTTAACCCGATACCATTAACCATTAACCTTCGCACAGACGGCCATTCTTGTGTACGCTAGAGAACAGTATTTACCCGGGTAAATATCTCAATTTTCTTTCATTAATAAGTTCAAGCTCAGTGACTAAATTGTTGATTTGTTTCACGAAATTAAAAAATTTCTTTATATTTTAAATAATTGTTTACACAAGTGAACGGTTTTTATCCGGGTAAATAAATTAATTTCAATGGATTTGTTATAGCCGGTTTAGAAATCTGTGAAGTAAAATACATAAAAACTATAAAATTGTTGTAGTACTACTGTGGGCAAAAGTTAGTAAGACTTTGTTCATAATAATCAAATTTTTTTATTCATTCTTCCAAATATATTTCGTCCCCTTCAAAGTAATCCTCCCCCCGGCCCCAATACACTTGTGCCAACGTTTTTTCCAATTCTCGAAACAGTTGTTAAAGTCAATTTCCGGAATAGCCTTCAATGCGCTTAGCGATTCATGTTTAATGTCTTCAATTGACTCAAAACGGTGTCCACGAAGCGGTTTTTTGAGTTTAGAAAATAGCCAAAAGTCACACGGTGCTAAGTCAGGCAGGCGAATAGGGTGGTAGGGTGGTTGCGGAACGATATCAGTCGAATTTTTGGCAAAATGGTCTCGTAAAACCAATGGTCAAATGGTCTTGGAACCAATCGTGCATTCACTCGTGCATTCTTAGGCCCAAATGATGTTTTAAAATGGTTTTCACTGATCCTTCCGATATTCCAACGATGCCAGTAAGGTCTCTGACTGTTAATCGTCGATTCTCGAGCACCAATTCCTTGATTTTATTGACGTGTTGATCATCAGTTGATGTTGATGGCCGTCCTGGACGTGGTTCGTCGTCAACGCGTTCTCGACCATCTTTGAACAATTTGTACCAATCAAAAACACTTGCTCGCGATATACAATTATCACCGAAGGCCTTTTGCAACATTCTGAACGTTTCGGCACCAGAAATTTGATTCCGCACACAAAATTGAATGGAACTTCTTTGTTGAATAATTTCACTCATTGTGAAAATCGCCGAATGCACTTTTTGTACTTCAGAAAGACAAGCGTTTACTAAACACTTATGATTATTTTGATGTGACATTTGGCACAGATGTCACCACCGACAGTCATACCAACCTTAAAAAAATAATATTTTGATGAATGGGTTTCCGCGCGAAATTTAAATTAAAAAGTCTTACTACTTTTTGGCCCACAGTAGTATGATTTAATATTTATGTTTTATTTCAATATTTTATTGTTTTTCTTTAATGGGTTATTATGCGTAAAGCTATGTTCTTCACAAATTGGGTTTTTTTTTTGTGTATTTTTGCAAACGTTACGTTTACTACGCTTTTTTTTTGTTTAGTTCGTAACATAAAATGCACGCTCCTTTGACTCTCTTTCGGCCAGTGGAATCACGGTCATCGTTGCCATCAGCCGTGAATTCTTCATTTTCTTCATTCAAGGCATGAAATGGTTGGCCTAAAATGCATTCAACTGCATTTCTTATGGAAACATGTGCCATTACTCATCAATCTTGTGCTCTGGATTTTATTTGAGGTTCACATAAGAGCTGGCCTAATGTCTAATGTCTTCTTCTTTTAGTTGGTTCCCATGACAGTGGTTTTTTATCAAGATTTTTATTGTTCATATAATCTCATTATAATCTTTTTCGGCCCTATTATTACCTTACTATTCTACCTGCATATAACATCTTGAATGGCTGAACTAATACAGTAACACAGTAAAAAGTATCCTTTTCAGTTAAATTTTTAGTTGACGGCTTAGCGTCTACGAACAAACTGTCTCGAAAAATATTACGCGACCTCTGGTGTTGCGTTAGTGGTGGATGCTTATACCACTTTGGTCCGGAAGTCGATGGAAAATTGTCACCTTAATTACACTCTACGAGGTATGATCAAAAAATAACCGTTATTTTTTCAAAAAGTATTTATTTATTCATCAACAACTATCTTGTCCCCTTCAAAGTAATCCCCCTCAGATATAATACACTTATGCCAGCGTTTTTTCCAATCCTCGAAACACTTCTGAAACGCGCTTTTTGGTATCGCCAACAGCTCCTATTTCGATTTTTCTTTTATCTCCTCAATCGTAGCAAAACGCTTTCCTTTCATCTCCTCAATCGTAGCAAAACGCTTTCCTTTCATCGGTGTCTTCAGTTTTGGGAAGAGTCAGAGAGAAAAAGTCAGCGGGGGCCAAGTCCTGTGAATACGGTGGTTGAGGCATGATAACGGTTTTGTTTTTGGCCAAAAACTTACGCACAAGCGACGTTGTTTTTGCTAAAAAATTTAGCAATTTTCGAACAATCTTCGCTGCCGCACGTTTCATGCCTAAAACATCCGTAAAAATTGCTTGGCATGAGCCGAACGATATGCCAACATCATCAGCAATCTCTCTCATAGTGATTCGACGATTATCCAAAATCATTTTCTTCACTGCGTCAATGTTTGTTTGCGTCATCGGTTGTTGACGTGCTCGGGCGACCAGGACGAGCATCGTCATTGACATCTTCTCGGCCTTCCTAGAACCGGTTATACCACAATTGAACTTGTGTTCTGCTCATAGTAGACTCGCCAAAGGCCAAAGGTCACAGTCAACATTTCAAATGTCCTTGCGCATTTAATTTCATTTTTTACACAAAACTGAATACAGTTTCTTTGATCCATTTTTTCGAATAGTAAAAAATCGAAGAGCACACCAAAACACGACTAACCTTTTTATCTGTCAAAAACAAATTGACAATCCAAAATGGTTGGTATTGCCAACATATATAACAGACATGTGTACCAACATAACAGAAAAAAAAAATGCGAAATTCAAACGTACTCACGAAATTTGAAAATAACGGTTATTTTTTGATCACACCTCGTATGGCACTGTTTTCAATATTGTCCTCCTCGTCAGCTTCAGACTCAGTAGTGTCATTCAATTCCATCATTTCATCTTCTTCATTCTCTTCGGCATCAGCATCAGCACTTACTTTCTCTGGCAAGTAATCTTCATCGGATTCAAAATTTGCATCGTCCAGGTCATCTTCTGATTCAGAAACGGCTGCTGCAAAAATTCTTTCGTAGTAATGCTGTTTGTCCTCAAATGATAATCTGAAAAGGATCTGTAAGCACACGTAGGCGAAAGACCTTACTGAACAATACACCTGAACACAGCTGCTGCAGAATATCTATGTTCTTGGATTGTTGTTCCATTTTGTTTATAAATTCCATTATATGAACTTATTTTTTTACGCAAGGTTGCATTAGATTTTATTGAACATGATAACCTCATAAACAAAAAGGAGAGAAACCTCACTTTTGAACAGTAATTCAACAGATTTATGCGGAAAATGATTTGATGTAAAAATTTCAGTACAATTGATATGAGGAAGAAAATATTTACCCGGGTAAATACTGTTCACTAACCTACACCAGAATTGCCGTCTTTGCGAAGGTTAATGGTATCGGGCTGTTTTTCTTGGCAAGATGTTGCTTCGATACATCAAATTAATGGCATTATGGATAGATTCGTGTATAAGGATTTGTTGGAAACGGTAATATTACGATATGCCGAGGATAATATGCCGCTTTTGTGGAAATTTCAGCAGGACAATGATCCTAAACATTCATCGCGAGTTGTCAAAGCATGGCTCCCATAACATAATGTAGTCGTCCTTGAGTGGCCAAGTCAATTACCCCCCCCCCCAGATCTAAATCCCACTGAGAAGCTCTGGGGAGAACTTAAACGCGGAATTTCAAAGACTTTTTGCCAAAACAAAACGCAGTTCTGGGAAAATATTGAAAAAATTTGGTACAACATTCCTGTAGAAACTTTGGAAGTCGGAAGTTGATATCGTCAATGCCCAGAAGAATCGAAAAAGTCATCAGGAATAATGACAGATATTCTGGGTATTAAATTCGTTCTTACTAATTCAGTAAAATACGGGACCATAGCTAGCAAAGTTTCAATATTTATTCCTAAGTTTTTTGGACACGCCTATTATTCTGTCCAATCGAAAATCTGTGTACTTAATGAATTAACCAAAATTTAAGTTATTTTTTAGAGTTTTTTTTAAACCTTTTATGTTGTGTTATAACGCTGGAGTATGTTTATGTTGAAAATTAATCTATTTTTTGAAAGATAATACAAAATTTATGAAATCCAAGATTTTTTAAAAAAAATATGTTCATACCTATTATTTTGTCCAGGTGTGTGTAGTAGGAAGTTTGTCTATCCCTGTTTTTCATATTTATTTATTTATTTATCTAAAGATTGAACCTTTAGAATAAGTGCATACGTCAAACTGCCATGGGAAAACTCTCCCATCTATTCTGTCAAATGGCTAATGAAGCTAGGTTTTCTTCGTTTGTAATGACTGGAATAGCCAGCTGGAGCCTGATTTGTGTTCCTTTTGCAATAGACTCTTTTCATTTCATTCGCTAGTATATCAATCGGTATCATACCAGCTACTACAAATTGTCCGAAAACCACGTACTTATTGTTCTTAGGGCACTTAGTCTGAATACAGTTTCCGTATACACTTCGTGACAGTTTCTTTCGGCAATCCTTTGTCGCCAATGCTCTGGCCCAGATTGGGGCTGCGTAAAGCAAAAGACTGAGCTTACTATGCTAGACAATAACAATCTACGCCCACATTTTCATCCACATACATTTGGCAATATTCTAGATAGACGCCTTCTCTTTTACACAGTCCAAGCGAGCTTTGACGTTCAGTCTGTTGTCTATCATCAATCCCACATATTTCATTGACGACTTTGATTTGTTTATTTGGTTGCCTACTTGTAATTCCGCATAATCGACAACCTTTCTACTGCTAATTAGTACCGCCTCGGTTTTTCGTGCAGCTAATTCAAGCCCAGCTGATTGTAGCCATTGGTTTATTGTGGCCACCGCTTCGTTAGTGACCATTTTCATTTCCTGGATATGTTTGGCCACTGTAGCTATGGCAATATCGTCTGCGTATCCCACTACTTTTACTCTAGGTGTAAATGGTAGCCTTAATATTCCGTTGTACATGATATTCCATAGTAGGGGTCCTAGTACAGATCCATGTGGAACACCTGCCGAGATGTTGTTATTATTTTACTCCCTCGTCGCTTTCATAATCCAGCTTTAGGTTTTTGAAGTAGCTATCAATTATCCTTCGTATATATTTCGGTGCATTCATTCTGGTCAGAGAGGAGCCTTTTATTCATCCTTTGCATCGAGTTGGCAGAGTTAAATGCGTTTTTTACATGTAGTTTAACCACGGCACAATATTATTTCACTCCTCCTCTCCATCTAGCGTCTTCTATAGCCTCCGCTGCAATGTCTACCACCATTTTAATGGCATTTACAGTGGATCGAGCTTTCCGAAACCCGAATTGACAATTTGACAGTGCTCCGTTCTCTTCCGCGAAGGGAAGTAACTTATTGTAAATTACACACTCCAGTATTTTGCCCAATGTGTCAAGCAGGCAGAACAGCCGCCGAGATTTTGTAGTATTTGAATCCCTCATCGTTTTCATGTTCTAGCTTTCTGTTTTTGAAGCAACTGTCAATTATTCTCCATATATTCATTCTGGCCAGAGAGCCTTTTATGTGCATCCAGTTGGCGGGGTAGAATGCGATTTTTTTTTCATCTAGTGTAACCACTGCACAATATTGTTTCGCTCCTCCTCTCCATCTAATGCCTGCTATAGCCCCCGATGCAATGTCTGCCACCATAAGAGTTAAAAGTGATAATTTGATTTTTCGGTAGTACGTTGGACTATTGCGGACTATTGAGTGTCCGGGGTTCGAAGAAAAAAAAAAATTTTTCACTTCGCCGAACGGATTTGGCATAAAACTGTAGGTTCCTTCCTTTCATTTATGTTCAAATATAACACGCACTCACAACATATGTGGATGGGGAAAGCTCGGCCTTTGGCGCTACATGCGGTCATCCTTCCATCCATTTATGTCCAAATATAACACGCACTCACAACATGAGTGGATGGGGAAAGCTCGGCTTTTGGCGCTACATGCGGTCATAGTCGACACTGATAAAACTGAAGTTCATTGTGGTTAAAGACATTACACTTGCCACAATGGCTGTCAATCTCTTTATCGGCATCCTGTGTGATTGCATTCCCTCTGTCATAATCTCTCCTTCGTCCTTCCATCATTTATTTAACAAAGAAGGGAAGAAAATAGCGCGTAAGACTGTAAGAGTTTTTAAAGACTTTTATTTTGTTTTCAATTATTTTTAAAAGTCTATGAAGACTTACATTTTTTGGAAAACTAATGAAAAGTTGTTACAAAAATAGAAAGAAAAACAGTAGAAAAAGTAGTACAAAATTGTTGAAAAGTCGTATAAAAGTAGTAGACGCAAAAATAGTAGTTTTTAGTCAGCCTTAATTCAGGCTCTGATTAAAAGTTGTATAGAGAGAGAAATGTGATGTAATGCTCTCAATTGTACTAGGCAGCAATTGAGCTTTATAAATTTGTAGTCACAATTATGCAGAGTAAAATGTGAGATAATCAATTGAGGGGGGAAGAAGAGAAGAGAGAGAAATAACGAAAGGTTGACCTAGAAACATGTTGACTGAAAGTTTTTATCTTATTCTTTCTTTTAATGGCACAACAGCCCATGGAGGACCTAGGCCGAGCTTTTCGCATCCACTCATGTCGTGCGTGTTATATTTCCACATAAATGGAAGGGACCTACAGTTTTATGGTATGCCGAATCCGAATGATGAAGTGAAAAGTTTTTCGTAGACAATTTTTGCTCTTGTACTTAGGTTGGCCATAGCCTGCCAAGAGGTGGTGCTGCTTTAAAAAATTTATTTTTATTCTACAAATTGATTTTACCTCTGTCGAGATTCGAACCCCGGACACTCTGCATAACAGGCCAATGCAGTAGCCACTACGCCACAGCAATCACTATTTCACTTCATGTTATACGAATATTTATTACAAAATTCCTACCTGCCCTTTTGGTACACAACTAAATGCACTTCGCTTGTATGTGTGTGTGTGTGTGGGTTTGTTTATGTCTGTGAGCATGTGCCTGAATTACATGCAAACAAAGCACAAATTGCTAAATTTTCAACAATTGTGTGTCATTGTGGTTGAATGATGATAATTTGCTAAAATTGCTATGATTGTAATTTGATATTGTATTTTTCCAAAGGCTAAAAAAAAAACAACAAAAACAGAAAAATTGCAGAAAAAAAAAACAACAAAAACAAATTTGCGGAGGAAGAAAAACACATGATAGCAAGCACGGCGATGACCATGAAGCGACACGCAACTTTCGCTTGCTCGTTTTTTCTCTCTCTGACTTTTGTATGCAGCAAATAATTGCAACAACTTTTTCTGCGTGCAATGAATGTGCAAACAGTACATGTGTATGTTGAATGACTGAAATGACTGAGTGCGTGTGCATGAGTGAATGGCGGATTAAATAAATGAGTGAATGGATATGGACAAGTGGCGCTGAGCTGCGCGGCGCACAATGGCGTTTCAATTGCATGCCATTTACTTATACTCCCAACACTCAGTCGGCGGCCGGGCTCTGTCTTTCAGTCTTCCAGTCTTCCAGTCTCTCTGTTACTCCCTCTTGACCACCAATTAACGCATGTCGTCGCATCCGGAGCAAAATATAATGTGGCAGAACTTTTTTGCATGCACGTGTGTGTGTAAGTGTGTGTGTGTGTGTTTGTTTGTGTGTGTGGGCACACATTGTGCGTGGTGCGGTTACAGATCGCGTTTGTATGTTTGCGTAAGAGAATGCAATTTAAATTGCGTTAAAATTGATTGCATTCACTGGCATTGCATACACCACATACATTCACATAAGAAACGCCATTTTGTTGTGTGTGCACGACTGTGTACGTGTTTGTTTGTTAAAATTGAAGTGTGTAAAGAAAACCTAAAAGTGGGCAATAAGAATTTAATTAGCAGGCGGTTTTTGGCAACAACAACAATCGATTCTCACATCTGCGGCAGTGTAATTGAAAAGTTTTTAATTTGAGGCATGCTTTTAGGCTCGTTTTAAATTTGCTATTGTAAATTAACTACAATTGTAGACAAGCAAATTGGAATTATTCAAAGGAGAATATCAAAGCAAAGAATTGCAAAAATATAGCTGAATGTGGTTTTGGGGACCTGATTAATTTGTACCAGCTGTTTTTGCAGGAATCACTCACAAGCAACGTACCACACGTAATAAGAATCACTAAGTATTAGCCTAAACAGTGTAGGGAAGTATCATGGAGTGGTTTTCATTCCCAAAGCTGGAAAAACAAGCCACATTACTGCAAAAGACTATAGACTCATGCCAAGCTAAAATGTAGAGAGCGCACTGCATGGAGTTGTTGGAGTTATTAAACTATCACTAGAGCACAAAGAGTATACAATGGCAGACTTTCTAGAGAAGAAGAGAGAGCCTTTAACAACTTAACAATGGCAGACTTTCTAGAGAAGAAGAGGGAGCCTTTAGTAACTTAACAATGGCAGACTTTCTAGAGAAGAAGAGGAAACCTTTAACAACTTAACAATGGTATACTTTTTAGAGAAGAAGTGGGACCCCTTAACAACTTAACAATGGCAGACTTTCTAGAGAAGAAGAGGGAGCCTTTACTTAACAACGGCAGACTTTCTAGAGAAGAAGAGGGAGCCTTTACTTAACAATGGCAGACTTTCTAGAGAAGAAGAGGGAGTCTTTAACAACTTAACAATGACAGACTTTCTAGAAAAGAAGAGGAAACCTTTAACAAATTAACAATGGCAGACTTTCTAGAGAAGAAGAGGGAGCCTTTTAACAACTTAACAATGGCTGATTTTCTAGAGAAGAAGAGGGTACCTTTAACAACTTAACGACGAAACTTATTAAAACGCCCCTAACGAATTTCGAATTAGGGGAAACTATCACAAACTGGATATACCATATACCATGTAGGGTTATAAATTCAGCTAAAGGCGATAGCTATAAAAGGAAACTAGTAACCAGAGCAACCCTTCACGGAGTTGTCTTATCACCCTTTCCCTTCGTTTGCAAATCCTTAAGATCTTTGAAAATAAACGCAATAATGTTGTGGCTTATGCTGACGATGTAGTCATTCAAGGTCATAGGCAAATTTCTGTCAACTATCAGCGTGATTACTGAATCTTCGACTATGGACCAGCTGGGAGTTAACCATTTTAAAATTGAACTAGTTCTGTTTACACGGAAGTACACAGTGAGTAGCTTCATACCACCAAAACTATATGGACTAACCCGTCCAGTGTAGAACTGAGGTCAGATACATTGGAATCATTCTACATTCCAAACTACTATCGTGGTACCGAAATGTGTCCGAAAGGATTGGGGAAATAGACTAAATACTCTCTATGCATGTAAAGGGACGTTTGAAAAGAAATGGAAATGGCCTGCAACCATATACTTGTACATATCATTCATTGAATGTCTACTGCAATCACAAGGTCAACTATTCCCTACGTGTTCATGGTCTGATGAAAGGTAACACGCGTTAAAAGCAACTTGACAAAAACTTGGAAAAGTTGGGCAGAACTGGAGTAAGGAGCAGTAAGGAGCATATCGCAAGCGGGGCTAGAGATGATGCTCCATCTCTTAGCTCCCGATCTGTATATAAAGAGAGTAGCTGTAAATAGAGCTATCACACTTAAGGAATCCACCATCAACTATAGACACGCGGCAATCCTTAACACAATCGAAGACGAGGAGAGATAATTCAACTCCGAAAGTCTTAATACATAACTATGAATTTACTATTGACATTCCATTTTTATATCCCAGCAGAGATAACTGGAGGGCCAACAAAGAAGCGGGAGCCGAAGCTCGGCTCTTCTCGGAAACACTTAACAGGAAGAAGTGTTTTATACTACCTGACATATTCAGTGTCTTCATAGCAATCACCATCCTTCGGATGTCACAATCTTCATGGCAGCTATCAAATCGATTCAATCAGGTATAGTCCACTCAAATCGGTATCAAAATTTCGAAAAGCGCTGCACGCAATACGACCTCACAGGATGAGGTGCAGGGTTACTGAGCAAAAGCAATTAAGCGTTTACAATATGAAGCGATTAAGGGACCATTAATGAATTGAAAAATAATATTTTCGACATATTAAATTTGTAGGTTTTCTTAGCACAATCAATTGGAGGCTATTTAAGTGATAAAGAAAAAAGGAAAGTGCCATTGGGGACAACTTCTGAGAAAAAAGCGTAGCCCCGGTGACATCAAAGGAAATCCGAAACTAAATAAAACCAAATTCAGTGCATTGCGATAAAATATTCTTTAGAACAACGGACACGCTTGTTACTTCCCTGTCAAGTAAAATCAACAAATGAAAATGTGGTAAATAATAACCATGCCCCTTTTCCGAAAAATGCAATGAGGTATTTCTCATAAGAAGACTGCAAGGCATATAAGGTTCTGGGTTTTATTTTTTGGGGTATTGTGTTATGAGTGGTTGTTGTTGTTGTTCTTGTTTTGACATTGTGTGTTTTTTGAATGCATGCATCATTTAATAACTTGCTTGCATACTTTTAGGCCCATTAATAAATAAATTATTTAAATGCATTAACTGTGGCTTCGCTGTTGTTTTTCCTCTTGGACTAATAATTAAATGAGTTGATTTTTTCCACATTCGCTCGACATGTATCTCGATAAAATTGTATGTGAATTGCATGCAAAATTAAATGATTTAATAATATTTAAATAAATTACGCACACTCTGACGTTCACATAAGTGTTGTAATTGTAAGGTGTGCAGTTGTGTTTGTGTTTTCCCCACTTTTGAATGTTGTTGGCTACTGCGGTTGGAAATTTTTGCAACAAAATGCTATAAGTACTTATTGTAAGCATCGTAATTGTGCATGTGCCCCTGCAATTATGCTATGTATTTTGCAGTTACCATACATTGTTGTAAACAATTGTTTCTCTCTCTCTCTCTTAATTTTGTTGTTGCAGTAAATGGAGACTGCTGCGCTAATTTGTGCTGTGAGAGCGCGCAGTCGAAGTGATTAATGAATAAATGATTAATTATTGCTTATGAAAATCGGAATTTGTAATTTGCCTCACGCTTCGCAATCGGTTCACTTTTTATTGAAATTTCTTTTTATTCAATTTTGTTATTTCGCTAAAGAGTTTAAGTTTTAATTTACTAGTGATTAGTGAGAATATTTATTTGATTAATTGAGATTTGATGCTCATTCCAATTTTCTCACTGCTCTGCAGTGTAAAGAGGAAATCTCTTCACATATAATATGGACAATGTACATATTTATATGATATGTACATACATATATTGTATTTGGACAATCTCATGTATGTACAGGGTGTTTTTTTTAGAAGTGTGGTTTTCGAGAAGAAATAAAACGCATTTAACTTAATGTTATGACCAAGAATTTAGCTTTATTATAAAGATAAGGATTTGCCATTATGTTTTAAAAACGATTTCGGGCAAGTGGCCGCCGCGGCTGGTTCGAATAAATTCCAGCCGAGAGGCCTAATTTTCGACCACTTTTTGCAGCAATTGGGGCCTGGCCGTATGCCAGTAATAACGCGCTGAATATTCTCTTCCAAGGCGTCAATCGTCTAGGGCTTATCTGCGTACTTAGACAAGCGACTTCACATAACCCCACAAAAAATAGTACAGCAATGTTAAATCACACGATCTTGGAGGCCACGCCACAGGCCCACGACGCGAGATAATGCGCTCACCAAAAGTTTCCTTCAATAAATTGATTGTTTCGTTGGCTGTATGGCATGCAGCGGCGTCTTGTTGGAACCAAAGGTCGTCCACACCAACATCCTCCAATTCACAATTCAGGCACGAAAAAGTCATTAATCATGGCTCTATAGCGTTCCCTATTGACTGTAACATTAGGACCGGCTTCATCTTTGAAGAAATATGGACCTCTGCCCATAGAGCACACCAAAACAGTGACTTTTTGAGGATGTAACAGGGTCTCAACAATGGCTTGTGTGTGTGGATTATGATCACTCCAAATGCGACAATTTTGCTTATTAACGTACCCATTCAACCAAAAGTGAGCTGCATCGCTAAACAAAATTTTCTTGTGAGAATCGGGAATGGTGGTGATCTCGTTTTGGGCCCATTCACCGAACGTGTGATGCGCTTGATCATCGTTTGGCTTCAATTCTTGCACGAGTTGGATTTTGTAAGATCGCAAACCAAGATCCTTCCGCAAAATCTTCCATAAAGTGGATGGGCACAGCTCGAATTGTTGCGCGCGATGGCGGATAGACTCATTCGGGTCTTCTTCAATACTTTGCTCCACAGCAGCAATAGCGTCTTCGGTGCGCACTGTACGGCGTCTGTTAGAACGCGCATTATCCACTAGAGTAAACGTGGTGCAACACCGATCCACGGTTGCTCGAATTACCGACTCTGCTGGACAATTTTGTCGACCGAATATTGGATGCAGCGCGTGATGCGTCGCGCGAACCGAACCATTATTTTGGTAATAAATTTCCACGATTTGCGAACGTTGATCAGGCGTAAGTCTATTCATTATAAAATGGTAAACCAAACTGAGCATAAATCAAGTGACAGCTGTCAAAAAGACCAACTCCGAAAAAAGTATTGTCAAATTGAAAACCACAATTCTAAAAAAAACACCCTTTACAATCTTAAAAAACAGTGGAACATGAAAAAATGTGTAGTAGTTTTGGAGCGCTTATCACGAATCTATAGTTAATTTTTCTCGATCACGTCCAGGTCTCACGCAATCTTCTCCTGAAGTTGGAAAATTGGGCTCTTCAAGGACCCCAAAAGAAAAAGAAAATATACTTATCTTAACAGACAGGAGCTTTTTACGCCTGAAGTAAAGTTGCTAGCAGAATGATTTTAAATCTTTTTGTAATGACATCTTCTCTCGAAGATCTAACAATGTAACTGCCGTTAACAATGCGGATTTGTATCGACATTTTAATTAAAAACCTGGGAACCCAGCATAATTTGATCTTCTGAGGTCGTATTACGTGCAGTGCTTTACGAAAAAAGGCCTTTTCAAAAAGAAAAAGATATGATATCTTCGGAGAAAATGTTCTTTGTTACAACTAAGTGTGGCTCCTCGAACATCAGAACCACCTCCGTGGTTCACATTTCCGATTTTAATGCATTTTATTCTAGCTACAGTGAAAAATATTACCATTTGTTGTTGTAATTAATTAATAATTTTCTAATAAGCTCATGATGACTAGCATCACACTCATCTTCAAATAGATCCTAATATAAAATAGCAAGCACTGAGTTCAACTTGTTGCCACAGTATCAATTTATGACTTATAGTAACGCTTCCATGAAGCGTTTGTAAGGGGGCCGTTCCAGCCATGCATCTTTCCTTTAAAATTCATTTTCTGTATGGAAGCGTTTACCTTGCTCCTTAGAGCTGGTTTTCCACTCAAATTGTTTAAGCCATCTAACTGATGTTATATGTAACTAAAACTACTATATATATAATATACAAATATGTTGATTTTGTACAAAAACAAAAAAATTCATATTACAAATTCATTAGCCCATACCATTCCTTCCATGTCGGTGCTAGCTTCTGCCACGAAGCGACAAACTTCGGTTCGGTTGCCACACTGTTTTGACCCGGCAGGGTGGCTATCGCCTGTTATGAAACGACCGAAAATCTCATACCATCAGCTCTGATTGGCAGGCACGGATTGAGACTAATACATGGAGTATTCCATCCATACAAGAAACAGCTTCTTAGAGAATCTTTCCGTCATAGACAACAGCGAAATCCCTGAGTGGAGGCAGTCCTCGAAAAATAATCAAGTTCAACTTCCCGAACTTTGTTACTTGCAGAAGCTTACTGTGCTTGCCTCTTGGTCTCACTCAGGAGAAGGAAAGCTCCGATCCTCGTCTCCTGGTGGCACAAGTATGGCGGCCCTCCTGCAACCAATAAGCCTTTCGAAGTTAACACTCTTCTTAGCAGTTTCACACTTCAAGCTCTATCTCTGATACTGAAATTCAAGTTATCAAGACATGAATTTGTGGCCCTCTGTTCCTCCTTCCTCCCTGGAACAAATTACCGAAATTATCTACGAGAAAAGACATCATTACTCTATGCAAAGCCTAAAGAAAAGAAAAGCACTCTTCTCGTGTTAAATCCTTTTCTAGACAAGGAGAATATTCTCAGAGTCGCTCTTAGTTTCAACGAGAATTTTTAGTCCTTTTCTTTTTTTTTAGTCCTTTTCTAGACTCGGAGAATATTCTCAGAGTGAATGGCCACTCTTAGCTACAACGAACGACATCCTATCATCATTCCAGAGAATTCTCGCTACTTCATTCTATATTTGGAGTTTCACTACAAAAGGCAAGATTATTTCATTAGTTGCCTAAAATTAAAAATCAAGAAGAGCATATTCCAATGCAAAGCTTGTACTAACTACAAGCAGACAATGCGTACCCAAATTATGGCTGTTCTCCCCCTTGAGCGCTGTAATTTACCATTGAGTGTTTCCCTACTAATCTGTGCATCTTTCCAGTACTCCACAGTTCCAGTTCACAGACGAAGGTTGTGCAATACAGCTCAACATGACTCACTCCACAGTGGTGATCACTGCTCCCGGTCAAGAGATTAATGTTCGCTAATGCAACTCCAAAGACCAGCCAATGTCATCGTTTAGGACAGTCTTCTAATCCGTACCATCCGCACTCTCGAGACGTCCCACTTCCGAGGACACAGGGTCAAGCAGTTGTTCGGTGACGTTACAGGGACCCTGCACCGCCTCAAGGAGGCATTTAATTTAGAACTCTTGCAAGGGGGCCGTTCAAGTCATCCTAATGCAACTTTCCTTTAAAATTCATTTTCTGTATCCTTATTTCATTTTAGTTCTATATTTTGCTTTCTTTTTCGGCCTCTTAGTTCTTCTCTAGAACCAATTAACACCGGACGGTTGGGCTCTTACATAAATTTATTAATCTTGTTAAATTAAAAATACAAATTCCTTGTGTTTTTGGTATCTATATAATTCACTTCTGAATTAAACACTGATGATTCTGTTGAGTGTTGACCGGCGTCCTCTTTCTCCTTTAAAGACTTTTTTCCGCTTTCGTCTTTCCTCCACTTACCTGTTTTGTTTTTGTTTTTTAATCCTTTTTTGTTTTCTTCTGGCTCATTTGATCTTAGTTTCTTTCCAGTTCCTTTGGCACTCGTTGCTTTTCCTCTTTTTTTTAGTCCTAATTTTGTTCTTCCTTATCTCCTATCTACGGCTTCCTTTCGTTTTCCTTTCACATTCCTTTCCATGTATATACTTTCGTCCCTCATTTCATGTTTCCTTTTGCGCGTCCATCTGCCCATCAACTAGTCCCTCATTATCCCCCAGTTTCTCCTTCATTTCCACCTTTCTTTCGCCCACGCTTTGGGCCTTCTTCTTCTTTTTCTTTGTTCCTCTTTAAAATCTCTCACTCCTACATTGAATCCCACAAAACCCGAAAATTTTGAGGAAAATACAAAAGAAGAGCCTTTAATCATTTGCATCATTGAAAACTGTGTGCCACTTTATGAAACTGGTTAAAAATACAACAAAAATAATTGCTCGCATGAGCGCTTGAAAGCTCAAAAAAACAAAATTCTCGAAACAATAAAACAAAAAACTTACATCAAAATTATACGCTTTGGTCACTTTAAAATATTTCTCGATAGCTTTTACTTGAGAAAAAATTTATAAAAATTTTCACCTCCGGGCAAAAGTTTTCACAGCGAACTCTCCAAAAGAAACAACAACAAAGAAAATACTCTGCAGCTTGTGGCAAGACGGCTTCAGTGTGACAAAATCGACGAAAAGGCAGCAGCAACTTGAAAGAAGACGAAAAGTTTCTCACAGGCAACATGAACAATAACAACAAGAACAACAACAACAAGAACAACAACAACAAGAACAACAACAACAACACCATCACCATCACCAGCAACATAGTTTCTATGTACTAACTGCGTTTCCGCTTTTTGTCCTTGCTTAAATATTAAGCATATACTTTGCTAGCTAGAAATAGAGATAGAGGAATGAAATATATCCGAGCAAGTTTTCCTCAAGTATTTGAAGCCAAAACCGAGGAAAGAAAGAAAAACTCTTTTTTTTTGGTCATTTCATTTTCTTTTTGGGATGGAAGAAAAATGTACTTCATCAGTTTGCGATGCTTGTCGTTGTCGTCGTTGTAGTTGTCGTCGTCGCACAGCATCATCGCTCAAGCAAAACTAAAGTTTAATTTTCAACAAACACACACACACACACACACACACACATACTCACCCACACACTCACTATAAGTGTGCATCACTTGTATGAGAAAAAAAATTGCGCAAGAGGGGAAAAGTTTTTTGTTTTTTGTGCTTTTTTGTTTTGGCTTTTTTGTTTTTGCAACAACAAACCAGTAATGGAGGTATTTTATTCTTTGTACTTAGAGAATAACAAGAAGAAACACATACTTCAATAACATCAGCAATATCGTCATCAACGATTTCATCGTCCCCATCATCATTTTCATTATCCATAACAGTTTTGCTGATGCAGCACTTGTCAATACTTATGCTGCTCCTGCTCTTCTTCTTGCTGTTAACTGCAGTGCAGTGCAGACTTATTATCCATAACGCTGATGGAGATGTATATCAACTACATGCAGTAGTACATGGACGGAGGAAACGGCACAGGGAAGAGCATGAGTTCATTTAAAAATCAGTAAAAATGTCACTTTAAAATATTACAATATTTACTCGGTATGGCAAAGTAATGTCTATAGGGGTCACATGTACACTTATGTTCACGTAACTCAGCACACTTACACACACACACACACACACACACACACACACACACACACACACATGGATACATTCATACATACATCTGAGGTACCCTAAAATAAACAAACATAGTAAATTCAACAGCAGAAGAACAAGAAAAACACACATACAAAAAATCAACAGAAGAGAACAACAAAAAATTAAAAATTGCTAAACACAACAAATTTGGAAACAATGACGACCAAAGCAGCAGCAGCAGCAGCGACAACAGCTAAGGAGTTTTGCCAAGATTGTGCTTAGCGAGTCGTGGTGGGTAGCTTCAAGTGCTTGGGGATAGGCCCTTGGCTACGACCGCTCGTACTTTTTGCTCATTCATTAAATTTGTATAAACAAATTCAGTTGGAATAAATTTTCTACCTCAAGTCACTTTTGGCTTATGTGCTGGCGTTACGTTGCGCTGCGCTGCGGAGTCGCAAAGAACAACAACAACGCCAACACCGCCAACAACGCAAACAACGCAAACAATCCAACCAACCAACCAACAAGCAGACGCTGAAAAAATTCACAGCGGTGCATTTTTATTTGTTTATTTTTTTATTTTTTTTATGTTGCGCTTGAAAAAGAAAGTAAAGTATTGTTTTTCTGCTTTCGGAATTTCTAATCATATACAGGGTGTTGACTACCATATTTGTGTGTCATCACAAATGACCTATCATTTGGAGCTTCAAGTGTGACAAGAATCGGAAATGGTGAAATGGTGGGAAACTATGATGGCAGGAAAACTATGGGCAATATCTATGGAATAGTGGACAAATTTAAGATTTAGATAAGCTGGAAGGTTTTTGGGGTTTGAGAAAGAAACTTGAGGGGTGTGGTTAAGTGCAGCGGTGAAAATTAAAAAAGGTGTGTGGAATCTTGGAGTACTAGAGGATTACATTGTAATTTCTATTGATCGAAATTTTCTTCCAACATATTGTACTTACCCTCAATCTCCAATCCCCCAGACAAAAGTTCCTCTTGCTATGAAATAGGCTCCTCATGCTTCCAGATGGTAGCTGTGGCGTTGTGGAAATGCTTTGGACTGCTACGCAGTGTGCCCGGGGTTCGAATCTCGGCACAGGTAAAATCAAAAAGTAGAAAACAAAATTTTTCTACACGGCACCACTACCACCTCTTGGCAGGCAATGGCAAACTTATAGGAGTAAAAATTGTCTATGAAAAGCTGTTCACTTCGCCGTTCGGATTCGGCATTAAATTGTCAAAGAAGAAAAACTTCCACTTCGCCATGGCCTAGGTCTTTCATGGACTTGTTGTTGTGCCATTAAAAAGATTCCATTTCCATTCCATTCATGTACAAATATAACACGCACAACATGAGTGGATGCGAAAAGCTCGGCCTAGGCCCTCCATGGGCTGTTGTGCCATTAAAAGTAAAGTAAGTAAAGTAAATAAGTAAGTATATCCCTCTTTTTCAATCCTTAAGGGGGCTTCCATACTTAGGTGACATTTTTATGAATATCGACCAGTCATCCGACCAACTGGTGCTAGTCGCTGTTACACCGAATTCAATTATTATTCATTCTCCAACATTTTCCACGAACGTACTTACTTGTCATCCTCAACCCCCATAAAAAAGTAGCTTTCTTATGAATTGGGCTCCCCATGCTTCCAGGTTGTTCCTAGAGGGAACATCGAGTTCCATTAATTTTCACTCAACAATATTTTTCTCCAATATACTAACCCACTTTTAGCAACTCTTAAAGAGGCGCCCCCATACACAATTTCCTTTTGTTTTTATGAAATACGCTCTCCGTACTTCCAAAGTGACACTAAAAAGGAAAATCGTAAAGCCGACCACCAATAATTTCTTTATTATATTGACCCTCCGATTCCAACCCTTTAAGTGGACTCCCATAACAAGTTGACAGTTTTGTGACAATCGACCAGTCATCCCACAGTCACGATGAACACTGCACGCTAGAGGGTTAAAATCTAACACCAACTTCCTTTAATTTTTACTCTCCAACATATTTCTTCAATATACTTACCTCCCATTTCTAGACCTTAAATGGGTTCCCATACAAAAATGGAGTAAAAATTACCTGAAAACTTATTTGATTTACTTTTGTATGGAAGCTCCATCCACCGAAAAGCTCAGCCTAGGACCTCCATGAACTGTTGTGCCATTAAAAGAAAGACTAGAATTGGGTGCTCCTCGAAGGGTTGGAGACGGGGGTAAGCACGATCGGGGAATATATTGAAAGTGGAATCAGTGGTCGCTGTGGCGTTGTCGTAGTGCGTTGGACTGCTACGCAGAGTGTCCGGGGTTCGAATCTCGGCACAGGCAAAATAAAAAGTAGAAAAAATATTTTTTTTACACGGCACCACCACCACCTCTTGGCAGGCAATGGCAAACCTACAAGAGTAAAAATTGCTAAGAAAAACTTTTCACTTCGCCATTCGGATTCGGCATTAAACTGTAGGTCCCTTCCATTCATGTGCAAATATAACACGCACAACAACACGTGGATGCGAAAAGCAAAAAGCTCGGCCTAGGCCCTCCATGGGCTGTTGTGCCATTAAAAGTAAAGTAAAGTAAGTAATCATTCAATGGAGGTCGGACTTACATTTCACCCCTCTAAGATCACTTTGGCAGAGGAACTCAAGCATGCGGCGACTATCATAGAAGAAATGGCTAGTAATGATAAGAAGAACGGATTTGTAGATCGTTCGTAGTCTTAAAAGCATGTTAGGTACATCTGAAAATCTACAAATTGAAGCTATGCATTTCTTTTATCCACACATCGTATGAGTAACATTTTGATGACAGATCGTCCACAGATCGTATGAGTAACATTTTGATGATATTCAGTTGAAGTTATTCAAAATAACTCATACGACTAGCATGGCATAATTTTTAAACCAAATATTTAACAAAAGTTATTAATATTATAGCATTCGCTTATGCCAACACACCCTGCGCCACAGGCAGAATAAATTTAAATATTATATGCATGTGTGGTGCATTCCATATTACGGATAACCATGAAGTTCCTTAAGCATTCACCACACAAAAATCATCGTACAAAACATACTTTTTAACGCTTGGCGAACATAAGTCTACTGCTAACGCTACTACAAGCAAAAATAAACAACAAAAAAGCATTAGACTCACTCAGAAACTTTTTTGTTCGCTCTTTGGTTAGTTATACTTTTGTTCAAGCTGCTAAAAGAGACCACCAGCACGATGTCGAAACGTGTCTCCAGACATGAAAAGAACGTTTCGAAAAACAAACAACAAAAGAAGTTTGTAGCTTAAAATCGGAAGTCATACATGTAAACGTTAGAGACTTCTTGCAGAACATTTAAAATACTTTCAAGAAAAAAATTGACAAAAAAAGAAAAAAACTCAACCATCTTATGCAAATTTATGCAGAGCTACAGCGAGAAAGAAGAAGCAAAAAACAATAGCGAAAACAGATAATACGAAAAAATGGAATAGATCATGAAAATGCTTTTCGCAAAAATGCAAAATGCAAAATGCTTGGATAATAATAATCACATTGCCAGTTTGCGTGGTATATTATTTATTTATACTCCTTTCTAAATTTAGTCAATTACAGTTTTTTATTTTATTGTATTTTATTTTTTTTTTTCGTTGAGAAATAATTGAAAAAATTAGTCCCGAACTCTTCGGCGTAAGATTTCAATTACATGAATTCCTATTTAAGTAGAAATATTAATTCATAAGTTAAAATTACGACATTTATGATAATCAGTCAATTTTAGTGCAGTAGAATGTAAAGAGAAGAAACAAAATTTTTGTATAAATTAGAATCATTGCTGAAGAAAACTTTTCGCAGGAGCGAAAATTCAATAAGCGCGTCCTCTACTTAACTCTTTCTCTCTCTCTCCCTCTCTCCCTCTCTCCCTCTCTCTCTCTCTCCCTCTCTCTCCATCTCTCTTCTCATAATTTCTTTTCTACATTTAATATTTTCGCATTATCGCTTGCCCAAACGCTGAAGTTCAACCAGCATGGAATATTATAGCAAGAAAAATATTCATTAAAATGTAAGTAGCATCATTCGCCTAAATGTATGCAAAGAAAAAAAGAAAGAACGAAAAAATGCAATGGAGCAGTAATAAAAATTATACATAAAAGGAATAGTTGAGATTTTCTTCTTAAAGCAAATGGAAGGTTATTAATTTGAAAATATTATCTAATTAAATTTCAAATGGAAACTTAAAAAAAAATATAAAATCTAAATTTATACAAAAATTGTAAAACCTAAAAATAACAAAATTTAGGAAACGTCTTTTGCCAAAAAAGAAAAAGTCTAAATCATTTTAAGTATACAAGGTATACGAATATGTTCATGCAATTCCAACCAACTTGTGTTTTTTCTTTTTCTTTTTTGCTTGCTTTCCTCTTGTGCTTTACATTAATTTACAAATGCAATCAACAGGACGAGAAAGGAATAAACGAAGTGTTGCCACTTTATGCTAACACATGCAGACAAACGCTGCTCACATGATTGCATGTATGTAAAATGTGTTTGCTGTTGCTGCTTTTTTTCTTTCGTATACATCTCACTATCTGCTGCACTGTCTGCAGTTGCTAGTCTCGTGTTGCTGCTGTTGTAACTATAAGCTTACATACTTTTCGCTCGTAGATGTTGATGATCATCATATATTAACACAGCTTAACTGCATGATGTGTGTGTGTGTGTGTGTGTGTGTGTGTGTGTGTGACTGTGTGTCCTTCAAGTGACCGTTGCTGCTTGCACACGCTTAAATTTTGACACCACCATCCTTAACAGAACATGCATGTGTATGAGTGTATGTGTGATTATATTTTTTTTTTTTTTTTTTTTTGTTGTTGCCAAATATTCTCCTCCTCGGTAGATCCTTGGCTGCACACACTTCTCAGTTTAACCAGCTTACAAAATTTATTTTTAGATTAACTTTTTGATGAAATGCTGAGCTTGTCATTCTAACGTCGAGATTTGTCTCATTCTTTCTCTTCTCTCGCTCGTTCGGTACGGTTTGTTTACATGCATGTATGTGTGTGTGTGAGTGTTTGTGTGTTCTGTGTAATATGCACTTCATTGCTAGGTATATTCTCTGACAGCATGTGATGTGTTTTGATGTGCTGATGTGCTTCAAGTTGCGTTACGCTGCAATGTGACTGTGATGTGCTGGGATGATGGCATGGAATGTTACATTTCTGTGCCCTACACAGAAATGTAGGTATGAATATATGGCGAGTATATTTGTGAATGATCTCTATATACGATAGCTCGATTATAGCTTAAGCAAATGGGCATGCTACAATATAAGTGAAATTTTCAAAACACGTTTTTTTTTTAAAGAAATACTGAATAATATTAATTGGTTTCTGTATCAATTTGCTTGGTAGACTTCGTTGAAGAGATGGAAACCACGCCCAGCTACCGCTGAATGCTACTTACAATGCATTTCGCATTTGATGTTGTCTATAGTTCGACCTTGACCGATCATAGCCTTTGAGATTTGAGTTGATATTCTTTGTTGCAATTTTCAAGGAATGTGTTTGAGCAACTGCAGCAGCGCCAGAAAAAAGCAAAGCTCACAACTTAAATGCTTTTGCAACCGCGCGTCCATGCCGCAGAATATGTTGCTTTAGTTTTGTTCAAGTTTTTACTTTACATTGACAGTGGCTGTCAAAAGTGGTTCGTGTGATTAACTTTTAGTTGGTTTCTGTGCTTAGTTTGCCTTAGAAGGAGATGAGATGAGAAAGCTGGCACTGTGATAGATGAAGATGCTGCTGAACTGGTTAGCGTTGTGTGTAGGTGTGGCAACTTGCGGATAATGAAAATGACTAGCAGTAGATTAGAAAAAGCGAGAACTTCATATGCAAGCACATGGAATTATTTAAATGCACAATAAAACATAATTGAAGGAACTGCATGGCAAAACTCGTAAACAGATCCAGTTCTAAAATATAATGGAATCCTTACTCTCCGTATCCCGTTCCATATGTTTTGTAGCACATGACTTCATTGCGGGTAAGGCTTACTGAGCGCTACGCCAAGAAAGTAAAAGAAGGTAAAGAAAAGCATTAGCGTTTAGCCTTTAGCTGCCTTAGGAGGCTTAAGAGGAGCCTTACATGTAGCTCCCTTTAGAAAGTAAATAGAAGCCTTCATTTTAATCGACGTAGCTGCATTCCATATACTTCTTTTGTGAGCCTTCTCTTGTTTTAAAATGGAATTTAACACAATATTCTGATTTCAAATATGGACTTCTCATCGCACTCATCGTAGCAATATTTGAAAGCTATAAAAAGTAAGGTGTTAAGGATCACATAAACTATTGTCTTTAAGTTTTGTTGAGATTGTGAAAGCCTGTTTTGCTATGAAACGGTTCCATCAAATACCTGAAATATTTCTTTTTTCTGTTTTAGGTCACAATATTCTCGAAAACTGTGGGTGATATAAAAATGACATTTTCAGATTCGTGTTCAGCACCGAAAAATCTATAAGATCCACTTAAGAAATAAAAGCCGTGTCCTTATTACTTTACAGTGTTATTGATCCAACCAAAAATGTAGAACTGATCTGAAAACGAAATTCACTCCATTATTACAACAACGGTAGATAAAATTTAAAACAAGACACAAGAAAATTTCAAGTGATCGAGAAAAATAACACTTCTCTGAGTATTTGTTTCGACTGAGCTCTTCTGCTTGTAAACTTTCAAAAGCTCTTTTGCATATGGAGCTAAAGCTCTCCTCGGTGGCTCTCACTCTCTGAGAGAACTTCATTGAAATCGAGAATATTCATTGACGTTACGTTTTCAAGTGAAAAATGTACTCTCAAAAGTTCACGTTACGAGCATAATTCGCTTCATAAGTCAATAACACAGTTCTTGAAATTGTCAAGTAAATTTTGTAAAATACAATAATAATTTAACAATAAATATTTTATTACATACAAAATATTAATGTACAACACTGTATATATTGTATATACAACTAATTTATATCATATCTTTTTATCTTCCATGTTCTTGCATTGCAATGTGTTATTGTTCGTTGTTTTTGCTAAGTTGCTTGGGTTTTCTTTTTTCATTCAGCGCTTAATGACGATTAATGATTGTGTCCTTAAAACGATAGTTCAAATGAAAAGCAAATAAAGCAACAACAATTGACTGCCTCTTTCATTAGCCAAGCAGAGCAATCAAATTCCAAAATCTAAACCGAAAAAAGCTCATTAAATCACATGAAAGGGGAGTGACACTTAAAATGTCTGCATACAAGTAAAACAGTAAGTACTAGTCAGTAAAAAGGAGTGATAAAATGTATGTAGTTAACACAATTGCAAAAACAAAACAAATGGAAAATAATAAAACAAAAATAATGACAACAACAGCAACAACAATGACGTATAACAAAAATAACTATTACGCGCAGTTGTACTCAGTAAATGAGTGCACTCTTTGCTTACCAGAGCCATGCATGTGCAAATGTGAGTGAAAGCTTTCGAAAGATGTGTATAAGAGTTTAGCGTAGACTGCATTCAGCAAAAAAGTTGAAATAGATTTTGTGAGTTCGTTCTCTCTCTGTTGATTTTACCGGCAAAAAAGTTTTAGATTGTGATTAAGCGTAACGCGTGAAGAGCGACAGAGAGAAAACGTGCATATGAGAGAACGAAGGTAGGAAAAGAGTATAATTGTGAGTTATGGTGAGAAGTAGTAGAAGGAGAAGAAGTGAGCGAATAGAAAAGCATGAATTTCTGTTTGAAAATATTCGAAAAACTGCACAAAAGGAACTAACAAATTAAGTAACTTCAGAAGTAGGAAGAAAGAAGAAGAAGATTTTTGGAATTAGTAGTAAAAGATTTCTACATTTTGTCCTCAAATCCAATTCGTTTTTTAATTAATTATTTAAATAAGAAATTCATTGCCTTTGAACATTGTTTTCCTTTTCTTTGACACAGTTTTACTTACGGTCAACAACATTTGCTACAAAAATGTATGCAATGATATAATGTTTTATTTGGGAAAGGTCGATGTGAAGTTCGTGTGTGCTTTGCAAGGATTTGTCATGAATGAGTGTGAAGAGTGAGAGAGAAACAATTGAAATATAGTATGAAGAGAGCAGTTTCGAAAAACTTGAAAGTCAATTGAAAATGTTGCAATAGAGTTTATGCTAAATTGCAATGACTTATTTTTAATTGCATTGAGCACGTGATTGCATAGTATTTGAGAGACCATTTGCTTGTAAATCTTTTTGTGAATTAAAAAAAGCTTACAACCAATTTATATTAAAGCGAATCAAAATTACAGTAAAAATGTGTAAGTTTTATGAAAAATATCAATAAAGTAACTAATGATTAAAAATATTTAACATAAATAAAATAATTTCGAGTTTATAACTCCAACTATACATAATGCGCTTCCTTTCAATGTTACTACTTGTTCTCTAATTCTCTGCTTTCATTTGTACTCTTTTTATTGTAGCAAAGTCTTTCCTTTTCTTTAAGAGAGAGAGAGAGAGAGAGAGAAAGGGAGAGGCATTTTGAGCATTTGTATAAAAAAGCGTTTCGTTCATTTAAGTTTTTCGTTAAGTTGTGTTCGAATGAGTGTTTGCGTATGTCGGTGAGTTGCTTTCGCTCGTCGGCACTACGAAATGTTGAATTTCGAAATTGCGTTCGTTTTTCGCGTACGTCCTGAACGAAAAGCCAATGCATATGAAAACGATTGAGAAACTGAATGGAAAAATTCTTTAGTATTGAAAAGGTCGTGGTTTTGTGTAGTCGTCGTTTAAAGAAAACGCAGCGGTAGCGTTTTACGGTGCGTCGCGTTCAAACGATAGTGATGCTAGTGAATACAACACACACAAAATGAGAATAAAATAAAAGAAAATACGAAAAGTATTAATTAATCAACAAAAGAAAAGTTCGGCTGGAAAATAAAAGTAAATACTTACTTACTTGCTATAAAAATGTGTAAAAATGTGACAACTTTTGGGTGTAAATGCATATATGTACATACATACATACATAAGTAGTATAATTGAAATCTAAAGAAACTATTGAAATTCCTTCACTTTTTCATTAACTGCATACAAGTTTCTGTGTTGTTCGTACGTTATGTACAAATGTGTTTTATGTGTTGTTGTTGCTGTGAATTTTATGCAAAATTAAGCAATATCGCCAAAGAGCGAAACACGGAAAAGTTAAACATATCGAGCAAAGAATTACAACAACAACAACAATAACAACAATAACAAAAAGCGACTACTCGCACACAGCTTTTAAAAAAAAAAATGAGAAATATCAGAACTGATAAAGTGTAGCAAAGTGAAAGGCAAATTACTTAAAAAAAATGTAGCATACTTTTAGGCAAGCATATAAACACCATAAATGCTACAATATACGAGCATATAAAGTTAGATACTTGCATACTTAGACACGTATACTATGAAAACAACTCACATAAGTATGCAACATCACTTACAAGTAATAATGGCAATAGCGCTCGAAAGTATGCTGCTAAGAAGATAAATCAAAAATCGCATTATTAAGCTATAAATAAAACGGTTTGTTTCCCTTTTTTCGAGAGCGTTTTTTTTATTTCTTTCGTTTTGCTTTTACTTTTTGCCCAATAACCTATGTAAAATGTGTGCGCTATGTGCGGAGTATGTATGAGTGTGTGTGTGTGTACGTGCCTATTTATATGCAATGAACCCCTTGCTTGGTGGTGCTGGCAGCTCCGACTCAAACTATCCTAGCTGTGACTGTTTAAAAGTAATACGGGAATAAATTTTTACGAACGCGCATCAGTCTCAGTCAATTGATCCCTTTTTTTTTAATTTTTTTTTTTTTGTTTCGTGTGGGAATCAAGCACGCTTGCAAGTAGCGAAGAAAAAAATAACGAATTTATTTATGGTTACTTGCTTAAAGTGCAGCGCAGCTATAAAAACATCTTCATCATTTTCGTGCATATAACTTTACAACAACAGAAAGCATAAGCACGAACAAAAACAGCAATAACGCAACAGCCAAAAGGCATAAAAAGGATACTCCCTAGCTGGCTGAATGGTTTCGCAGTGGCAGTTTTGTTTGGTTGTTGGCATCTTATAGATAAATTCACACTCAAACCATACCAGAAAAGGATACTCGCTTCGCTGCTGTTGCTAAATGGTAAGCATACATATTTAAAAATATTGCTCACTTACGCAGATATTTTTTACCCACTTGTCGCTATTGAAGTCCTTGCCACCATCCTTTCGTTACCCATTTCTCCTTGAACAACTTATCTGGCATACTACTTTGTATGTACTACTTTATGGCATTAAGAACAACTTCAAAAAGAACTTGAAATATATTTAAGTGTGCTCATCCCTCCCCGAACTCGTCGCGTTCTACAAAGTGCTAGGGTTGAATTCAACAAAAAAAAAACAAAAAAAAGTCATAAAAAATATGTACAATAAAGTAAAAATACTTTATTTTAACGTTAAATATTTTGCTACTGGGTGGTAACCTACTTCCACATATACTCTCTCATTCATACATAAACGCATACTTACGTCTACTTTGGCTTCAACGTTGATGATGTTTCGCTGGCATTACTTACTAGAAGCATACTCGTGCTGCCACTGCAGAGCCGTCACCCAGCCAGCGGGTATTCGGTTTAGTTTTACGTGGGTATGATGAACGCTTCCACAGCTAAATGTTCACTTTTCCCCTATTTTGTACACTGCTTCCTCTTCATCGTCGACTTTCCTCGTCGTGGCACTGCTGCGTATGTATGTATTTCTGGCCTGACTTGGCTTGCTTGGCTTTTATTTAATTTTGAAGCAAATGTGCGTTGCATATGTGCTGTAAATCTTTTTCTTCCTACTTACATTTCCTTATGGTTTTCTTCATGTTCTCTTTCATTTCACATTTCCTTTTTCTTTTTGAGGCCAAGTTCATTTTTTGTGTTCCAAAAAAAAAAAAATAACACATAAAACTTTTGTGTTACCATTTGTAAGTTGATTTAAAAGTACGAGCTCATGAGTAGTAATGTGGGTTAGTATGTGTGTGTGCGTGGATGTGTGTGTACAGCATAAGTTTTGGGTATTGCTCGGCATTTTTATTTAATTTTGTTTTATTTATATATTTTTTTTTTTGTCCTGTTGAGGTCTTAAAGTTAAATAATGCTATAAAGTTTAAGTAAATTTTAAAAAGCATTAATATTTTTCCATGTGACTGGTGAAAAAGTTGTAGTTGTTGGAAATTTCGTATGAGTGATTTCAAAAATCATTAGGGAAAAAAATGTTTAGACGTCGTTCTCTTAATGCTTGGTTAACCAGCACTTCAATCGACGGGTAACAGAACAGAATTGTCGGTTAAAGTTCTGATAGTCCTTGACCGGACATAGAGAAAACGGCCCTAAGTTTTGCTTTGTGCCCGATTAGATAGATTAGATTAGGATCAAGTCAAATAAACTTAAAGAAATCCAAATTTTGGATTTTACCACTGTCAAATTTGGACGGAGGCATGGAGAGAAAATACGGGAAAAAATATGTTCACCTTAAGCGGCTCTTATTTGTGAAAGGTGCACTTGGAGCTTAGTTTTCTGGCGTTAAAATGTTACTTCTTCTAGGAAATTTTTAAGATTTGGACACCAAATTTTGAAAAATTCATTTTTAATTTTTTCCCTAAACTGTTTTATATTTCTACATGTTCTGGCTTTCAAATAACATTAATATAATCTAAGATTATTATCCAAGTTTTATTAAAACGCCAAGTAAACAGACAGGCTTGTTTGGATAATTTACCGACTTAATATAGAAACTGTAACCATCTCACTCGTCACCATATATTTTTCAGAGACTACAGCTGACCAGACTTTTGTAAAAGTATGTCTATCGAAAAAACGGCAAATTTCAATATTGCCAAATTTTGCTTTTGAAGTACAGAATGTTCTTCCCTAAAAAATCAGGGCCTAGGAGGAATCGACTTGTTCCTCAACACTCGTTAGAACTGAATATGGAGTTCCTTTAATCGGATAGAACTCTCAAGCTTTCAGATATTTAAACCAAAAGAGTTTAGCAATAATAAGAGTTTAAATTCCGAAAGACAATCTTAACTTACCTTCTTCTATGTAATATACAAAATCAAACTTTGATAAATGTTTGGCCAGAATGGGCTCCTAAGTTTCTCAATGCAATTCGATGAAATTTTGTATTTAAATTCTCTTGTTATGTAGCGAGGTTATTGTTCTTAATTGTTAGGAGTTTCTTCAATATAAACCGATAATCTGACCAAAGCCGGGTTTTTAATGAAAGTTAAACACTTAAAGCCAAATCTACCTAAAAACTGCAAGTGGTACTTTTAAATTATGTATGAATAGTTTATATGTAAGTAGTATATCTCATCGTTTTCTTCAGAAAACGTAGAATTGAAAAGACGCTACTTTTTCCCCCCATTTATTTTTAACACGCTTCTCTCTCTCAAACTTTTTGCTATTTATTATTTATTTATCGTAAGTGGCACAACAGAATGCTTGTCTTCGAGAATTTACGTGTTACCAAAACTTAGGCAGAGCTGAGAAGCAAAGCATAGAGTTCAATAGAGCCTCTAATAAATAAGTTATAATTTGATTAGGAATTTTAACTAGTCGCCTCCACTTGTGTTGGATGATGACGTCTGCCGCGTCTGCAACTACCTTATGGGTTACAGTCTACAGCTGCTCTTGTGATATCTTCATGAGGATTACAAGGAGGGCGTGGCCGATCCATTTCCACTGGCGTCATCGAATTTCAAGATGCACTGTTACCTGTCTAGACACAGCTCAGAGGTAAAAAATTGTGATGATGTTGGGCAAAACATCAGAGGTTGTCTCGCAGTTACTAAGGAGTGCGTCGAATAAAATTGTCTGGTACAAAAATTATGAAATCTTTTGAACCAGTAGTTTCTTATAAGTATGAAATAAAATCTTTACCACTGCTTTTCTGAATGTTTTTCAGAAGTCTTCAAGTATATTTTTTACTTTTAATGGCACAACAGCCCATGGAGGGCCTATGAGCTTTTCGCATCCCCTCATGTTGTGCATGTTATATTTGTACATGAATGGAAGGGACCTACAGTTTAATGCCGAATCCGAACGGCGAAGTGAAAAGCCATTTTTACTCTTCTAGGTTTGCCATTGCCTGCCAAGAGGTGGTGCCGTGTAGAAAAATTATTTTTTCTACTTTTTGACGCCACAGTGACCACTTCAAGTATCACCATTTGATTTTATTAAAATTCAAATAACTTCCCAAGTCTGTTATGCTTGATATCTCGCATTCATTTTTCTTTGTTCTTCGCGTGTCTTTGATTTCATCTCTATCATAGTTACCATAAAATTTCTATGTACATAAGCAATTGATGACAAAAATAAATAAATAAAAATAATAAATACTGGGATACTGTGGTTTCTGGGCGTAGTGTTAGTGCGTTGGACTGCTGGGCAGAGTGTCTGGGGTTTGAATCTCGGCACAGGCAAAATCAAAATCAAAAAGTAGAAAAAATAATTTTTCTACACGGCACCACCTCTTGGCAGGCAATGGCAAACCTACAAGATTAAAAATTGCCTACGAAAAGCTTTTCACTTCGCCATTCGGATTCGGCATTAAACTGTGGGTCCCTTCCATTCATGTACAAATATAACATGCACAACATGAGGGGATGCGAAAAGCTCGGCCTAGGCCCTCCATGGGCTGTTGTGCCATTAAAAGTAAAAAAAATAATAATAAATACTGGGATATTTTTGAATTGCAGTATTTAAAACACATCTACTAACTAAAAATCACAATAAAAGGCACTGCAAATTCCACTTCCAATTGCAATTGTTTCATGGTTGCGAGAGCAACAACCAACCCAAAGACTATAAAATTACATAGTAAAAGCTTTAGAAAATTATGCATAAAACATAATAGCATTTGAATAAATCAAGTGTTGACCACAAAATCAAGTAACAAAAACGAAAACTAAGTTGCAGCTAAAGCAAAAGATTAAAGTATTAGAGTGCAAAAGGTAACCGCTGCCACCAAGCTCTAGTATTAATTTTTTATTTAATTTTTTTCCCCATTTAACAATGAAGCCGTAGTAAAGTAGAAGCAAAATTAAACTATTTGTAGTTAGTTACTACGTACCTGGCAATAAAAATCAACAAAGGCCAGAACAAAAAAGGGGGCGAAAGAACGAAAAGAATCAACTTGTGTATACTTATATACAATATCCAGTTGGAAGTTTAACACACACAATTCAGCGTGTTAAACAGCTGTTCGAATGTGTGTGTGAATGAGTGTTAGTGAGTGTGCATACATGCTTAGACATTAGAAGTACAAATACGAAAGTGTATAATTTATTGTTTATTCGACTTAATGCCACTTGATGGATTGTCTTGCGTCTTTTTTTTTTGGTTTTCTCTCTCTCTCTCTCTTTGCTTTTCATGTTTCTCCTAGATTCGTTTTTGTGGTGCTATTGTGTAATTCGATACTATTTGCTGCTTGCTACTTATGTTTAAGCATTTGATTGCTGCTTCTTCATACATACATACACACACACACACACACACACACACACACACACACACACACACGCCATACAAATACATGCACATGCATACACAGAGTAACTAGTAAATATGTTCAACAGAAATTGTGAAAATAAGAAAGAGTTTGTTGCTTGTTGTTACCAAGAGTTGCTGTCGTTGCTGCTGCTGCCAGAAACAACAACCAGATAAGCTTGCAATTTAAGTTTTCGATTCGCTAGAATTGTATTTATTGCCTGCAATTTGTTGCTGTTTCCATTCATTTTCATTTCCATTTGATTTCGAGTATAGTATTTTATCGGAAAGCAATAAAATATTAGCAACAGAAGTAGAAACATACGAAAAAATTTCAAGATTGTAAAGCATCCATGTGTGCGGTGTAAATCTTCTTAGAAATTGCATTTTTATTATTATATATTTTGCTGACGGATTGCCATAAGTCTCCTTACATTCTTTTGTTTTCTATAAATGCAATAAATTTAAACACTTGGTAATATATTTACTGAAAATTTAAGAGCACGTTCATAAGACATTGTATAAGTTTAATAAATATTTCAATACAAACCTTGTAAGGAAATCGTGTAAATTGAAACTAAAGAAATTCTTGCAAAAACATGAAAGGAGTGTACAATTTATGTAAGCAAAACCTTTACTCAGAGAAGTATGAAAATATAGAAGGAATTTTTAAATAAATATTCCAGATTCTTATCACTCTTATGTTTCTTCGTCTGCCGGGGAATATCATTGACTATTCTCCATCGTTTTGGACTGTCACTGACTGCAGCACCCTGTTAAGAAATGATTACGTTTGAAAATTATGAAAGTGATTAATTTGTTTTGAAAAATTTCCTGGTAACAATTTTGGATCCATTTTTGATTTGTATATCCATTTTTGAAACTAAGACGAAGTTTATTTCTCTTTTTAATAAAACGCAAGCATTCGTCTTTGATCTGATATGAGGAAATTCGATTTTTGTGTATTGTTTTATGGTGTTATATTCCTTTCTCTGATTTCTTCTGTTGCTTCCGACTACTTTTCACTGCATATTTGTGAAACTGACTCTTTCGTATCTTTCTGGCAATAAATGTCTATGGTTGCCTCTGATTTTCTCTGACTACCTCGGCTCATCTCGTACTAACTAAGTATAAATGCCTGTGTGCTTATAAATCGGATGTTTTATTTATATTTTCTAAAAACTTTAATTACTGTAACTAATGAAAATATACTCAAGTCTGAACAATGGCTCAGCTCACAGGAAAATTGTAAATACGTTCGAATAACGCGCAAGTCTGAAAACAAACAAGTTGTAATTACGTTCAGTGATGGATAATTGTGGTCGCTGTGGTGTAGTGGTAGTGCGTTGGACTGCTAAGCAGAGTGTCCGGGGTTCGAATCTCGGCACATGCAAAATCAAAAAGTAGAAAAGATAATTTTTCTACACGGCGCCACCTCTTGACAGGCAATGGCAAACCTACAAGAGTAAAAATTGCTATGAAAACCTTTCCACTTCGCCGTTCGGATTCGGCATTAAACTGTAGGTCCCTTCCATTCATGTACAAATATAACACGCACAACATGAGTGGATGCGAAAAGCTCGGCCTAGGCCCTCCATGGGTTGTTGTGCCATTAAAAGTAAGTAAAGTAAAGATGGATAATTGTTGCCCTCCTATTTTTCTGAAATTTTGTGTACCATATCTGGATTCCATTTTTGATTTTAATTTCAATGTTAAAATTATTTCGAGCACAACTAAAACAAAAGGAAAATTTAAAATTTTCCCTTTACTAGAGAGCCATCTCTGGTAATGCGTTGGACAGTTACTCAGAGTGTCCGGGGTTCGAATCTTGAAACAGGCATAATCAGAAAGTAGAGTAAACAATTGTTCTACACAGCACCACCTCTTGGCAGGCAACTGCAAACCTACAATAATAAAAATTGCTTATCACTTTGCCGTTCTGATTCGGCATAAAACTGTAGGAGTGGATGCAAAAAGTTCGGCCTAGACCCTCCATGGGCGCCAGCTGTGGACCAATGGATTTTGTTTAAATTTTCAGTACTACGATTTTTTTTGGCCAATAAACCAATTTCTAACCATAATTTTCATCTCAAATTACTGACCACGCTCCGAGAAAAAAATGTAATAAAACAAGAGAAATTGGAAATTTTCCTTTTACTAGAGACCAACCGATTTTGATGAAATTTTGTGTAGCATCGTTTTTTTTTTGTTTTTTTTGTCAAAAAATTTAAATTTAACATTAATTTCTATCTCAAAATTATTCCTGAGTGTAGGCTCTTGGGCTGAACGTAGTAAAATAAGACAAAAGTTTGAGTTTTCCTTGTACTGCAGCGCCATCTATTATGATTAGCGCCAATTTCATTGAAATTCTGTACACCAGAGATGTTTGGAGAACGAAATTTAATTTCAAGTGTTGATTTTAAATTTTAAATTTAATTTCTGAGTCATAATCTTCAGTTTGAAATCTATTGAAATTTAAATTTGTTTTTTGTATTGGACTGCTATGGACCGATCGATTATGGACCGATCGATTATGGACCGATCGATTTTGTTGAAATTTTGAGTACAACGATTTTTACGCCAATAAACCAATTTATGACTCTAATTTTATTCCCACAATTATTTCTGAGGGGGCTCCTCAGATCAGAAATTAGTAAAACAAGAGAAACTTTAAATTTTGCCTTGTACTAAAGCGCCATCTATTTATTGATCAATCGATTTTCTTGAAATATTCTGTTCCTAGGTTTTTTTTTATGATAACGAAATTTTGTTGATCTTCATTTCGTTTTTAAATTTGTTTCTCTGGGCAGCTGCGGTAAAAATTCAGTCAAAATTTAGAAATCCAAAAATTCGGGGGTTACATTTGCAAAGAGTAAAAATTTTGGCATTCTATATTTACGCTTTCTTCTCAAAAGTTGCTGTTAAGTGCAGGGTTTACAAGGCCTCTGACAGTTTTTGATTACTTCCGGTTACTTTTGCCCGGCTCCAACTGCTTCTCATTAACTGCGACTACTTACTTCTGGATCGCTTTGATTAGCTTCGGTTTCTTTGATTGCTTTTGGCAGTATCTTATTCTAATGATTTTATTTTGATTTTGACTACTTCTGATCATCATCTGGATTATTCCTACATACTTACTTCTTTAGATTATCTCTGATTGTCTCTCATTTTCTTTGAAAGCTTCTGAATACATTCGAGTGCAGTCGACTACTTTCTACAAAATAATTATTTGACTTTATGAACTCTTTGTTTTATCGAATCCCTTTCCTATATCACAAGGTAGCTCCGAGAAGACAAAGAATAAAATTGCTGTAAATATCCGTAAGAAATAATAAGATTTTGTTTCGTAAGCTTAGCACCTCCAAATTTGAAAAATTTGAAAAAAATCATAACAACAAATTTTGCCATTACAAATGTGGCGAGCGATTTGTTGCTTTTAAGGCATATGACATTTTTTTTGTTTTGCAGTAGAAATGAAGAATTAGATTATGTAATAATTGAACTCATATGTACGATATTTAAATTAATTAATTACGAGAGCACCTAGAAATCAAGTAAAAGCCCATTCAATTTGCACTGAACTCTTCTCGGAGATTCTTTACTACATAATTGGAAATAGAAACGTCGATGATATTGGAAAGTAATCGCCTAAAAATATTATTCGAACTAATTATTCTAATAATTGTGTCTGTGAATATGAAATTAGTATAGAGACTTTTTGCTTTCCCTCCATTTGCATAAAATATTAAAATGTAATTGCGCCATCACACACACATCCATACACACAGCCATACCCACAGACAGAGAAGCAAAATGGTTGGAGAGGAGTCAAGTAAAATATGTATGTAAGTGATAACATTTAAAAGCCTTAAATGCTATTTGGCCAAAATAAAGGTCCACAAAACAAAAAGTTGCAATAAAGAAGAGAAATGCTTTTTACTTCACACACACACACACCCAACCCCACACACACACAGATACGCAAAAAAGAGCATACTTAAAATGAATACGAAAGCCGCCTGATGCTACTACTCCTACTCCTACTACTACTACTACTACTACTACTAACTACTACTTTCTATGAGCAACCTTGATGATATCAATTTACAGGCGTAGCAACAACAAAAAACTGCTAAATACAAGCAGCATGCCGCAAAAGCTGGCAAACTACAGAAACTTTATGTTTTCAATTTGTGCCATTGAAAAAACTGGAAAAGTTTTAAGGCTGCAATAGCAGTGGAAACAGCAGAAGCTGCAGCATTGCAAAAATTGTTATTTATGCGAATGGTGTATTCACAATTCTACTGCTATTTCCTACTGGTGCTATGCGCTACTACATACTTACATACTTTTTTGGCCTGCACAAAAATAGCATTATGAGTTAATTTTAAAGTTATTACGACTACGTACTTGTGTAGTTTTTCGCTTTTCCTATTATTTGTACTTTTTGTTGCGGCTCGTCGACGGCAGCAGCAGCAGCAGTAGCATTCCATTTGGCAATTTTGCGCACATTTCGTTGCCGCGTCCGTCGATGCCGTCGTTCAGTAACCTAACCTAAATTTTAAAGGCCGTAAGCATTTTGGCATCCTTAAATGTGCCGCTGTCGCTGCTGTTGCGGGCTTTCTCTTTTCAGTATTCTACACTTTTGCTGTTGTTGTTATTTGAAACTTCTCATATTGCACAGAAAAATTCTTAACAGCAGGCAGTAACTTTCATATTTTGTTGGACGTTTAAACTGATGAAGCATTTTTTGTTCTGTTGTTTCAATGTATGCACATCCATTTATGTATATGTGAGTATGTGTATGTGTGTGTGTATGTTTGTGCTTGTTTGTATGCCTTGTCGTATATATGTAAGTACATATTTGGGTCGAGTGTCTGCTGCTGAATGAGGTTCTTATTTTTTTCTACGGCTACTGTTAGGTTTGTTTCTTTTTTGGGTATGTGAATGTGTTTATTTTTGCGTACTTGTGTTATGGCCTCTTTCTCGCTCTCCTTCTCCCTCTTCCTCTCCCTCTACCTATCTCTATCTCCTTCCCCCTTACGCTCTTTTTGTATACACATATTTATTCTCTTTACTGTTTTACTGTTGTTTTGTGCGGTGCAACAACATTGAAAGTACATTAGCCTTTCAACAAAAAACTAACTAGAAATAAAACCTAAAAGACTTTAAATGCTTTTGAGAAGAAGAAGAAAAAAAGAAGAAGTAAACATACAAAAAAATATAATGCTTTTGAAAAACGCTAGTCAAGTATATGAAATATACTGTTTTTCATTGCTACTTTGGTGCCTCGCTTTTTTATGTATTTTTCCTTCACACTTATTTTTTCCAATAAATTACTTTTCATTGGCAGTTGTTGAGAAACGGGAATTACATGAGCAAGCGAGCGAGTGAGCGAGCGTACCTTTAACGCAGCCATTTCCTTTATTAAATTTCAAGCAGCATAAAAGTATGCTAGGATTATTTCAACTTTAACCCCTTCAATGTTATGCTTTACTGTTTCTACAAATTCCTGCTGCTTGCTTATTTTATAAAAAAAAACTTGAGGTCTTTCTTTATCGTTGCCCCTTGTTTCTTCACTGCTGTTGCTACTGTTCATTGTATTTTTGGCCAAATGATGTCTTCTCATTTGAAATTCTTCTCTTGATAAAATTTTCTTTACAAAAATTCACACGTCAACCTTACCATAGTTAAACTTCTTGCTCCTCCTTTCGATCTCTACTTCCTCGTCCCTCGAAGCACTGTGCTCACATAAATTATAATTCAAGCATTTACATTATCGTTAATTTCACTAAAATTTCCTTAGCTTGCTGCAGACGCTGCTTCTACTCCCGTCGTCTGTCTGCTGTTGCCAACATTTCATGCGTAAAATATTTAAGGTTTTTTCCATCAGAAAAAAAAAAAAAAAAACAAAGAAACAAAATTTGTTGCTTTCGGTTGTTCAATTTGTGCTCGGTTTAATTTCTAAAATAAATAAATAAACGTTGGTTCAGAAATGGGGGGCGATTGAGGCGATGTTTAATTTTAAATAAGTACATTGGAATCCGTTTAGGTCAATGAACTGTATAAAATATGCATTATGTATTATGTTTCAATGTAAACCTATGTCGAGCAATAGAAATTTTGTCAATGGAAAATATAATTTACACTTGAATGTGTGGCATTCATCATTATCATCATCGTTTTCATGTTTGAGTTGGAGATTAATTTGAAATATTGAATGTGGGTAATCAATGAAAAGGATTTGTGTAATAGACAAATTTATATTATATTTCTATTGAAATTTTATGAAACACATATTTCCAAACTCATAAAAGACGAAGCAAGCCACTAAGAAAAATTACGAGGATTATGGGCTGAACTAGAGTTTTTGAACTGGAATAAATTTGAGGTGAAGCGATTACTGATTATTTGTTTTATGTAAATATATGTGGAAATTGTTCCAATTATCATTGTGATTCATGTAGAAAAATTCATAATAAATAAAAATTAATTCTAGTATGATAAAAAAAACTATTGTTTAATCATTATTTTTTCTTTTTCTTGTTTCTTTTTGGATTAGTTTAAAAGAGTTACATGTTAGACCCTAAAAGTATGCTCTAATTTAAATGATAATTATGATGATAATTAGGTCGTGCGAATACGAAAAAAAAGTAAATGCACTTTACTTAAATTTATGGAACATTTTATTGATACATTCAACACACAGGGTGTACCCCTATGAATGCAGAGCATGTGTTGAATGGAAGGAAGATTGATAGGTGGGAGAAAGAAGGAGGGAGAATGAAAGAGGGAATGTAATCACACTGGACACCGATATACATAAAATATTGGAGTGTAAAAGTAGCCCAAGCCACAAAATTTTTTTAAATCTAGTTAAATGATTTACTAAGAAATACTTAAAATTTTAGCATTTATATAATCGGTCCATGCTTAATGTGGTCCACCACAAATCATTTCCATTTCATAAACTATAGTTAGCCAATATTTCACGATATTTTTTTACTGGCAAGCTTTGCCTTTTGAATATATTTCATAAAATGTTAATGGACTGCCATTGGATGTCAGTCAAATCCGCTCTTCCATAAACATGTTTTCAAATTGATGGCGATGAAAATTTATTAAAAAAATGTGGCTTCTGCCACTTTTGCGCTCAATGCCTCATTTCATGTTCAAAAAAAAAAAAAAAAACTGAGAAAAAGCATTTAGTTATTGTTTATTCACACGGCCAATAGTAAGCCAATTCTTCTGCATTGCTTTTCACCACTTCTGTTAACCTAAACGTATAAAAGAGGGTAAAAAATTTAAATTACATACATTAAAACTTGTTTTATTCTAAAATTAAAGGATTTAAATAAAAGTTATTTAACTTTGTGTACATAAATGCCAAGATCAACATAATTGTATAGCCAAAATAGGTTAAACAAAACTTAGTTCAGATTTATGTTTTGGTATCGTTAACTAGTTGACGATATTTCTTGTATGTACATACATCAGAGCGCTTTTTCTAATTTTGTTCCGTAGGTATATGGGATCAAATCACTGTGCTTCACAAGCAAGGAGTGACAAAGCTAGGAATCGCATGCAACACCCATTGCAGAAGTTCACAAAAGTTACACGAACTCACTCCCATTTCCTCCACCATTGCCCTGCTGTTGCCCAGACCAGACTGAATAGATTTCATGAACCTTTCCTACACAACATAACAACTGATATGGTAACAGCAAAGCTTATTGAATTCTTTAATCTCACAACGTCCGTTGATAAGTGAAGAGCTTAAGCGCTAATATTACTTCTACAGCAGAGGGACTAGCCACGATATCTATATAAATTTGGAAACATTTTGTTCTCACCGAGTCTCTCGAATCATTTTTCGCAGACGTATACTCGTACACATAAGTGTACGCAGATAATTGTAAATTATGCTACAATTTCAATTCTTTTGTACTTTATCATTTGTCTTCCTTAAATTTTATTCAAGTTAATAAATTAACATTTGCTATTCAGGTAATATAAACTACTTAAAAAACTTTTCAATCCTTACCATATCTCTACCTGTATTTGCAGTTTGTTTAGAAAAAATCTGAGACTCTAAATTCCATAAATATAGAAATCAGTTCCATGGCCTACTCAAGTTCAACCTAAGTATGTAATACGCTTGGCTTTTATTGATATTTATTTGTCAGCAAGAATGAAAAATTCTGTAATGATTTGCTTTTAATTCGATTCTGTCAAGGCTTCTGAATCTCAAACCAAAATCTACTTAATTATAGTAATCTCTAAAGCGAATCATATACTGTAGTAAAGTAGTTCACTCACGCACGTGAAAGGTCAAAGCGAACGCAGTACCCGCAACCGCTGGAGAATTTCATTTATGCACCCAACAACGCAGGCCAACACCTAAGTCATGAAATAATGTGACAGCTTTGATTTATGTAAATAGTCGACCTAATGCTAATCCTAATGCTAATGCCTTACATGCACACATTTGTACATAAACAAATATGTAAATAGATAAATACTAGAAAATATGTTTGCCCAACTTGAATATGAATTACAATTAGTAAAATATCATTAATTTTTATAAAAATTTGTATATTGATTTATGCATTACAAATTGCGCTATTATAATAAACTGTCCTTGTTAAAGTCTAATCAAATATCGTGCATACATACATAAGCATTTCACACATACAATTACAATTAGATGAACATGAACACATATACAAAACTATGCACTTAAGTATGTACCACATGTATGTATGTAGGTGAAGTAGAAAGTGTGAGGAGTAAAGAATATCAATATCAAATTTAACTAATATTGAAAAATGAATTGTTTATTAGTTCTATTTTGAGGCAATTTGGAGTATATGAATATGAATGTTGCTATTATCCATATTTGAGACACAACTACATACATACCTACATTCAAGTACACAAATGCATACATGCATTAAAATTAAATTATATATGTATGTATTGTATGTATGTAAATATATGCCAATGTATGTAGATGTAAATGTTTGCTTATGTGAAAAGTGTTTTGCTGTTAATTTAAGATAACTGTGATGAAACACTTGAGAGAAATGCATAAATCCACTTATATTATATAATAAGTATGTTTATGTATGTACATACCCTGTAGCGAAACCAACTGGTTTAAATTTAGTCGATAAACTGGTCTCAAGCAGAAGTCCAGACTTGCTAGTCCAGACTTTCTAGCATATCTTTTCAACTAGTTGGTCGATAGATGTTTTTCGAATATTTTGTGGACTACTTAATCGAATTGTTTTAGTTTTCCAACTGGTTGTCTATGGAAGAATTAAATGCATTTTTCCGTTCGTGACTAGTAATTATCTATAATTTAAAAATGTCTGTTCTTGTTCTAGGATTAATTGCTATATTAAATAAATAATAATTTATATATTTGTACCTAAATATATAAAAATGAGCTGTTCGTTTGTGAGCGATAAACTCAAAAACTACCCATCCGATTGACCTGAAACCTACACAATACATTTGTTATGAGGCTTGAAGTGCACGTCCATATACGTCATAAGGAGGATTGGAGAAGTGGGCGTGGTACCTCCCATACAAGCCTGATTTTTCACCTCATGAACTGTTTGTAGTACGATACTAAGATTTGATACGAAAGTAATTTTTGTTTACGGCATTCTGTGGGAAAAATTATAGTGGGCGTGGTACCTTTCATGCAATTCATATGCGTATTTGAGTATATCTCTGTACAACGACGTTGTTTGACAATGCCATACTACAGTGGGATTTGAGTCGGATTGAAAAGCGAGGTGTGGCACCCCCAAATAACCCCAATATTCATTATGATATATCTCAGGAAGTATTTCAATAACGGCTCCGAGATTTGGTATGCAAGTATTATTTATGAATATCGAGGTTATAGTGCAGTGTGAGTTCACAATGACAAGTGTGCGTGGCACCTCCCATACAACCTGAATATTCATGATGAGATATCTCAGGATCTATTTGTAGTACGGTATAGTTCTGGAATCATGCATATAAGTACTGAAATTTTGTGTAATGACTTTATTAATATTTTTTTTACTACTTATTTTACTCCTTTTTTAGTAGTAGTTTTTATTACTACTTGATTCTTTTCTTTTTTACTGCTATTTTCTATTTATTTGTTATGAAGTAAGAAGTGCACGTAAATCGAAAGTTTTCAATAATCCTTATGTAATAAAAATACATTTTAAGTAATCAAAACAACGGACAGTGTAGCGGAGCGGAAATATTTTGCATTATAAAAAAAATTGCACTTTAAAAAAAACCAAAAAATTTGTTTGGAAGAAATTAAAATTTTGTTTTTACATATTTCATTTTCATAAATATCAGTGACCTTTGTGACATTTAAAAATCCACATAAGTGAAAAATATTGTAAAGTAGATGAGAATTAGAAAACAATATTTTTCCTGCAATGTATTATTAAGGTGGTTCCTCATTGCATCTGTTTTCAACAACTTTAAAATGTGGATGTTGCATAATATTTGACAAAATGAGTAATTTTGTGGGACCAGACTGGTTGTGCCCTACACGGTATGTACATGTGCTCATTTTATCACATTTACCTAGTTTATTTTTATTTGTATGCATACATACATATACCTACACATTTACATATTGTGAATCACTTAAAACACATTTAAATTTTATATGATAAGTTTTCAATACCAATTTATGTAGCTATACATATATACATGAATATTTATGCATCTAAGTATGTATGTATGTATGTGTAATCATACTCGTATTTGATATGACCTTTAATTTATATAGAAACTAATACTTTGCGTTAGGGTTACCAACTCTAACTCTGTCACAGCTCAGCTCCAGAAATTATTGAAAAATATTATTTGGTTTAACTAAGCAATCGGAAAGCTAAGTTCGGGTGCGGCCCAATTTGATATACCCTACAACAACCCTGTGAATAAAAACCCTTTTTTGCACACAATTACTTTTTGAACTACTACTGAAATATTCTTTTCTTATCAGTCTAACTTATTGTACCAAATATTTTTATATGGGAACTAAGCGTGAGGATGATTTTCACATTAATTATTTTAGAAGCTATTTTAATTATGTAGTTATATATACCGAATTTGGTTCCATATGTATTGGAAGTAGCAGTGGCTTTTGCACAAAGTTATCCAGTTTTACAATAGTTGTTTAAGATACCATTTTAATTTTTTCCAATCGTTTTAGAATTTCTTTCAAAATCTATCATTCTTTCTTTGAGAGTTTTACTGGTAGGCATCCCACGCCCACTTGTCCGATTTTATCCATTCCAGAACTTAACCTCTTCCTGACCATAACAAATGTCTGTACCAAGTTTAGTTGAGATCTCTTAAGTTCTAATCGAGTTATCACGTACACAGACAGACAGACAGACGGACTGACAGACGGACGCACTTTATAAGCCCTTTTTCGGTATAAATAAAAATGGTTTGGTTCAGAAACTAGTAAAAATTATTACTTTATTACATTGGGTATAATTGACCATAAGACAGTTATTGAAGATTGAACTTGTGCGCAGGCCTTACGAGTAGCGGGCGGTGATTAAGTGCCTCTGAAAGTAAAATTTGAATTTTTTGAAACATTTGTTATTTCTGTAAAAATTTGCCTATTTTTCCATATGTGTTTAATAGCGTCAGCTGTAGCCTCGGAACAAAAAATGGGGTACCTCCGAATTTTCCATATCAAATGGAAAATTATTATTCTGCGGACTTTCAAAACTACTTTTCAAACAAGAATTTTTGTATATCTGACTTCTTAGCAAGGCCAGAAGGCTTCTCAGCAAAGCTAGAATATTTATAAATTTTAAACATTAGTTTGGGAGAAGTTTTTTTAATGTTTTTACGATCGTAATTTTCAAAATTGCTGCCCGAAAAATCGTATAGATGTTCAAAATGGCTAAATGGCTTTCAGGAAGGCTTAGATTAATGTGCATATTTCAAAGATGGCGGGTGTTTAAGATGAACATACTCTTCTCGCCACGGATCCGAATTTACTCTCCACTATCCTGCTTTGCATAATAGAAAGATTATGCCATAGTCGGAAATTGAATTCAAGACCAATGCGGTGACGTTCTAGTATACATGTGGTCTAGCTACATGTGGTCATAGTCAACACTGATATAAACTGAAGTTCATTGTCACAATGCCACAATGGCTGTCTACCCTTTTATCGGTGTCCTGTGTGATTGCATTCCCTCTCTGATTCTCCCTCCTTCTTTCTCCCACCTATCAATCTTCCTTCCATTCAACACAATGCTCTGCATTCATAGGGCTACACCCTGTAACAATAAAAAATTAAAAATAATGAGAATATTTTTTTATTGGATTGAAAAAAATCATTTATTAGAACAAAATTAGTTTGGTTCACTGAAAATACTGTTTTATTGCATGATTTAGTTCAATACGGTTCAAAATTGGTTTGTTTCAACCAGTTTGCATCTCTGATGTAGGGCACAAAAATTCCAAAGTATAAATTTGAGAAAAATTTATTAAGAAACATATATTAATTGCATATATTTTGAAGAAAAGATAGAAAGATCGATCCCTTATTCAACCATTATGGAAAATATTTTCATTTCGTTAGTTAATGTCTAATATAGCTTTTCTATCTTATTGACTTACTTATACACATTAGCAATAGAAGCTGTACACATTAGCACTAAGAACTAAATAAAATAGTTGTCTTCTTTGCAGTTTTTGAGAACAAATCAGGAAAACTCATGTAAAGGTACCGAGAAATTCGAACTTAAAACTTTTCCTTTCAACGATCTATAACATCGGGGTTAAAACTGGTGAAACAAAAGATCTTATTAAAATATTATATGAAATCAATCATAAAGTACATAATTTTGATCGAAGTAACTATTGCAAATTTAAACGGAAAAACTATAAGAAAAAAATCTCTTCTTTTTATGAAAAACTCACTTTATGAAAAATTTAGCATTAAATCTTATGTAGCATTCCAATGATGAATAAAAACGTTGTCAAAAAAGTTCTGCCTAAAATTGTACGATTTGAACATTTTAGGACTAAATCTAAATCAAAAGCCAAACTGAGAAACTTTGAAATACTTGGAGTAAAAATACAGTAGTTGGTAACCCTGTTTTAAGAACACATGTCACAACCGCACACACACACACACACACACCACTAACACAAAGTGTCAAAAGAATTTTATTATTATTATTATATATTTACATAAATTATTATGCATTCATAGTAAGTGATATGCAAATGAGTTGTAGTTGCACTTGGCCTGCGTTTTTGGTCTTTAAGTAATTTGCATGTTCCAGATAATTATTTAAATTGTATTTGTTAAGCACTTTCGTGAATCAGTATCTCTGGAAGTATCTCTGCTGCAGAAAGAATTTAAATTCTTAATACTTGTATGCAAAAAAATAAAAATTATTCTAAGTACTTCAACTTCTCTTTCATTATTACAAATCTTTTTCATTACTACAAATCACGGTTTGAATTTATCGGTATGAAATTGTGTAACTTTGGGACTGATAACTTTCCCCAAGCCTCATCAATTCCTTCCAAAAATTTCAACAGTTGTGCCTCATTAAATTATCTTTTCAAAATCTTTTATCAATTTGCAGCGCACACGAGTATCAATTATTTTGGAAATTCTTTTTTTTTCGCTTTTCATGCTTTTATTCATTAACTTGCCTTAAAAACCGTCAAAGAGTAAGTATTAAAAAAAAACATTTCACGCTTTCATAATAAAAACTCAGTAACAAGCGATAACAGTAGGAAAAAATAAGAAGGAAGAGATTGCGTGCCAGATTTCACACACAAAAAATTACATATACTCGTAATAATGAAGAAGAAGCAGCAGAAAATTAGGTACTCAAAAAACATACAAACAAAGAATCAACAGAAAAATTAAGAAATACTGAATATTCCTCTTTGCCACTATCAAGTGGCTATCATCCACTATCCTTTCAAGTTAGCCACGATTCGACTACGCCTCAAACTCAAAGTGGCTGTCTGCTGCTCTCAATCGGTGTATGTTTCTAAGCATGTTGGGTCATGTTGTGTGCTTGTTGGGGTTACCTTTTAATAAGTCGGCAAGCGTTTTCAATGTCAGCCTAGATAGAAAAATCATATGAAATACATTGGAATCATCAGTAACAGCAGCAGCAGAACATTTTTGACCTGTCATACACGTTGATAAACAAAACACGTAATAAAAGAGAAAAATTCTTCTTTAAATTTGCGTCTGTCTTCTACTCCCTTTTCCTTTCCGCTCTCTTTCCTTGATTCTTTGAATATGTGTGTGTGTGTGTGAGGTATTTCTATGCGTATATGTGTGCTTTGGTGTCCTTGTATGATATGCGTTGATTGCATGATTTTTGGCAACTTTGACACGCATATTCGAGCTTCAGTCTTTGTTTGCTTCAGTTTTGGCTTTTGCTGCTTCTGGAATTCATTTATTTATTCTATTTCTTGTGTGATCAATAATCAAACTATGCTTTTTATTTCCATTTATGTAGATTTCATTTACCATCAATTCGAAGCGACGCTGATGGTAGCCAATTTTATTTTCTCGGTAACCGTTTTGTATCTCATGTGAGTGTATTTGATCTGACCATAAATGAAATATTGCGTGACTTCAGTGTTGTGTGTTTTGTGAGTGAAGATAGAGAAATTGAAAAGATATTGCTTCTAATAAAGGGTGATTTTTATAAGAGTTTAGTTTTTGAAAATGAAAAAAAAAAAAAAAAATTTTACAAAAGTGAATGAAATTTTTATTTGGATCAATAAATCAATTCCTGCCATTTACTTTGTAAAGATAATTTCACTTAAATATTGCCCGCGGCTGCGATTCAAGTGGTACCATCTGAAGGTCCCATTTTAGCACACTTTTTCACACATTTCGGCCGAAATCTCACCAATGACGCATTCAATGTTGGCGTCCAAAGCAGCAATCGTGTTTGGCTGGTCCCTATAGACAAGAGACTTAACATAGCTCCACAAAAAATAGTCTAACGGGGTCAAATCATACGATCTTGGAAGTCAATTGACTACACCAAAACGTGAAATTAACTGCTCACCAAATTTGCCTCTCAATTTATGCATGGTTTCGCGTTCAGTGTGCCATGTAGCATGTGGCACCGTCCTGTTGGAACCACATCTCGGCCGAGTCCAATTCTTGCATTTTCGGCAAAAAAGTCTGTTTTTATCGAACGGTACCGTTCTCCTTTCTTATCGTCTTTAAAGAAGTACGGCTCAATGATGCCGCCTTCTCATAAACCGCACCAAACAGTACATGGGTAGCTGCTGAATGGCTGTGGCTGGTCTTCACTCCAAATATGGCAATTCTGCTTATTCACGAATCCATTGAGCCAAAAATGAACATCGTCGCTGAAGACAATTTTGCGATAACACACATTTTTCACAGAGCACGAATTTTTATAATAAATTACAATAGTTTGCAAACATTGTTCAGGCGTAAGTCTATTCATTATGAAATGGCAAACCAAAGTGAGCATAAATCAGATGACAACTGTCACAAAGATCAACTCCGAAAAAAGTATTGCCAGATTGAAAACCACACTTCTAGAAAAAACACCCTTTATGTGAAATTTGCATTGTATGGTACATACATATGTATGGGTATAAATAAATAAATGTGAGTCGACGACATTAATAAAAGGAATAATGTGAAAAGATGTGCGTGCATGTGCTGTGCTCGTATGTAGCCCGCACTGGCTGGATGTATGGTTGGCTGGCTGGCTTGGCAAGTATGTGGCATGTTGCCCAATTATGAGCAACTTCATAAATTTCATATCGATTTTTCTTTCGTTCTGTAGCGTGCTACATAATTTGAAAAAAATATGTATATTCAAGGTGTACAAGCCTAAAAATTCATATTCTAATGCTGTCATATGCATAAATATTACATATCTTTCCATTGCCTTGTTGTTAAAAGAAACAGTGAACGAAAAAAACCCATTCTGCTCAACTTTTCAATATTCAAGTCATAAAAATTCATATCTCTAGCTAAAGCTATGCACATACATATAATTACAAATTCAAGAGATTGAGGAAAGGGTGTTTAGATTTATCGATGCACTGAAATTTAAAAACCAATGCCTCCGTATTTGTGCGGGTAATTTTTGTGTAAACTTTCATTAAATTACTTCAGCGTGTATGCGTTCTAAAGCAAAGAAACAAACAGACTGCGTCACTATTTCATATTGAAGCTTCATGCCAAGCCATACTATATATATGTAGGTAGATTTATAAGTATGCAAACATTTACTTTTCACCTTGTGCTCTTACACTCACACAGTCGCATTTACATCCATACAATTACTACATGCAAAACACTTTTCTTTGCTGATTTTTTATTAATATTTATGCATTGACTTTTGTTCTTATCCTCTTCTTTTCAGCACATTCACTCACACACACACATACTATTTACATATATACATACGCATCCATACACATTCATACCATCGACAGACAAGGAACTGAATGAGCAAGCATACCGGAAGCTCTTGCATATAAATAAAGTCATTTCCGCCTTTAATACGACAACTTTAACGAGTAATCGAAGCACAATTTTAATATGCACACGGAAGGAAAGGCGACAAGAAAAAATAAAGGAAGAATGATGTTAAACATTTCGAGGTTCTCTGCTGCTTCTGCTCCTCCAGCTTTTCTTTGTCTTCGTCCTCTGTCCATTCCGAAAAGCTGCAGCTAAAGCCGAAGCTGCTTACAAAAGTTATTCAGCAGAATCACAACGAAATTACGTGACTTTTATTTTGTAAAACAAACATATCCTTTGCTTGGCTTCGCCTTTGGCCCTTTTGCCGTTTGGACACATTGCCTGGATTTGCATGCATTTCTACGTTTACAGTTACTTGTTTTCGTCCTTCGCCTGATTTCAAAGGTGGTAAAATGAAAAAGTTTAGTTTTTCTCATATGCTGCAAATGAAGTCGTGCTAATGTAGTCGTTTGAACATACTACACACATACATACTTATGTACCATATATGTATACACAGCCATGCACACACTTACATAGACTTACTTATATATAAATACTTTTCTATATCTTATATAGTCGGCTGCCTGGCATTCTAAATCCTTTCAGATTCTTTCTCTGTCTCTCTCTAGCTCCATCTCTCTCTCTCTCTCTGTTCACAATTTAGTTCTATGCTTCTTCTTCTTCTTCTGCCTTGATACAGTTTCTCAATTTTATTTTTAGACTTGGTCTGCTTCAGTTTCTGCTGGTGGCTTCAGCTTCATTCTTTCGATTTTGCGTTTTTCTTCATCCACCAATACATGCGCTCTGTTTATGTATGTGTGCTTTACTTACCTTGAAAATTTTTCTTTCGGTTGCCGGGATTACTTATGGGAGATTGGCTTTGTATGTTAACAACTTTTTTGTTGTTCCTGTTGTTGATGCTGTGACTTTTGCGTTCTTTATGAAAATACGTGCTTTTGCTAATGCTCGTTTTATTTTTTTTGTTTCGGTTGTTTTTATAAGGAAATTGATGACATTGCGCCAACGTCAACGTCAGCATCATCCACATCGTGACTGTATTAGTTTAGAGGATATTCATTCTGTACATGTGAATATTTTTATATACGAGTATTTACTATCATTGCATGTAGTGTCGGAAAGTTTGTTTTAATGGATTTTGTGTTGAAATAATAAATACTTACATACAAACATACATACAAACATACATGCAAACATACACACAAACATACATACAAACATACATACAAACATACATACAAATATATAGTACATATATTTTTATTAAGTCTTATTCACAATTTTTAATGTGACCTTTAGATATTGAGTTTTTGTTGTCATTTGACATTTATTTTGTTGCTCAATTCGAATTTTTTCAACAAAAATCTGTTTAAAAAATAAGATACAGTGTTGCCAGAACTTTAAAAAAAAACCTGGAGTCCCTTAGGAAAAACGTTAAATGAAGTATTTCAAGCTAAAAAATAGCTACGATATAAAATGTACAAGTACAAGGTCTTTTGATTTAATATAAACTTAGTCCGGTTAAAAAACCAAAAAATTCAAAATGCCGAATGCAAAAGAAAGAATAGTTATGTAGTTTGTTTGAAAACAACAGTTTGTTAAGCGATGCCAGCCTGACAAAAATAGTATTTCATAAAGTCAGTTCCCGTACTTTTTAGGCAAAGTCTGTAAAAATACACACCATGAGAGATAAAAATTGCCCGAAACAAAACGTGAAATTGTGAAAACAGAAACTTGTCGAGACTATTCAAATTGTAGTCAAGAAATAGCAAACATTCATTCAACTTCTTGCATTTTCAAGTATTTTTTGAACATTTTCCAATTTAAGTAAAGCTTATTTTTTCAGTAATTCTTAGTCTTCTTCTCCACTAAGAGAGTTTTAACGAAAGCAAAACGGGTTTGTAAGCGAGAGGAGTATAAAGAACGGGGACGGGTATTTCGGTAATTTCTTTTTTGTGAAAGCAAAATTTCTTAAGAGCTCTTGTTGTGTGTGAAAAAGCAAGAGAGAGAGAGTTATTGCTTAAGTTCAAATTTGTAAGTTCACAAAAGAACTGATAAAAACAAAACAGCTGATAACTTGACCGTTTGTACGTTTCTCATCGACGCGCACATTTCCAAGTTGTTCGAGTACGGGCACGCTTTTAAGGCTATTTTGGGTGAACGTGTTAACCCGCGTTTTAGTACGGAAACGGACTTATAATTTGTAAATGCGAAAGTTATACGAGTAAAATAAAAAAGGGATATTTTTAAAACTCAAGTTTTTTATTTCTCCATATGACAAAAATGATCAAAATAAAATATTAGATGGATTTTCTGAAAAGCCTAAATTACATTTTCGAGGCTAAATCTAGCCCCAGAAAGGCTAAAATGGAAACACTAATTTCTTATTATCTAAGATTTCTTACTATCGTTTATATTTACTATTTTTCCAATTCTTAAATCTTTTCTCTTCTCCAAATACTTACGGATAATTTGTTACTATTGTAAATAAAGAAGCAATAATGGAACTGTGGTGTAATACTGATTTCTCATTCTCATTTACCTCACCATATTTTTCACTTATAAGCATTTTTGGAAGGAGAAACCGTGCTGGGTTCCGGAACATTCTTGTTCTATGAACGTGATTATTCTTTTGACATTAGTGTTCAGTATATTCGATTTATTTTAATTAAAATTTAATCATTTGTAGTTTCTTTGTTCGAGGTTTAATACGTAGGGTCTAATTACAAAATATTGCTTAAAATCAGAATTGCGTCCTTAGCTCAACTGCTCAGATTGAATAAGATTCAAAAGGAAATTTATTATTGCTACAAACTAGATTTTCTTAGCTAAAAAATTCTCCGGCATTTGCGGAGTTCAATTAGTTGAATCCATAAAGGCTTGTGTCATTCAGAGGATACCAATGCTTAACAAAACATGGTATTAATTTTCTGTTAGTTAGGGTCACTGTAAGACAAAATAGTCAAATAACAAGAAAAAATATTCACACAAAAATAATTTTATATCATGATGAATTATTTTTAAAAATTGTTTTCTCCTAGAATCTGAGGGCAACGATTTTTTTGTTGTTCAGTGACAGCAACTATTTTTTTTAAGGAATATTTATCTGCATCCATTTACATATTTACGATGTTGTAATTGATTGTCAAAAAAAAAAAAAAATATATATATATAAACCTTATTTTTTTTAAAAGGAGAGAATGATAGAGATATATAGGGGCTGTCAAACTTTCGTACCACCCGATTAAGTGTAGAAATTACCGCCTGAAAGTATGCTAATTTATTAGTATTTCATATGTTTTTTTCTAAAGTGAAGCTTGCTTTTTTTTTGGTTATTATAGCGAGCTTTTGTCATTTCACTCTCAAGTAAAATTTGTTCATGCCGCCGCATGGATGCTTACACAACAAATTAAATTTCTACATCCTATATAGTATATAGTTTACATTGCCGAATTGCCTGCATCATCCATTATTGCCGATGAAAACCTTATCGTACAAACGCGCATTTATGATCATGTCAATGAACTGAATTATTTATCGGTAAACATACGAGTACATCCATTATCATTGACATTTCCTGAGGATTTTTATCAAAGAGATGAGCTCATTTTAAGGGTTGCCCTTAAAAAAGAGGAATAGCAAATAGTAGTGGGAGAGTAGTAGGAAAAGGTATTGGAAAAAGTATTGCAGTAAAAATTGTGTAAAAAAAATATTAAAAAATTTGCAAAAATGGTAGTAGAAAATAATAGAATAAAATGGTATCCAAAAAGAAATAATAAGATTATTAGAAAATAGTATTAGAAAATAGTAGCAAAAAATAGTAGCATAAAATAGTAGTAGTAGTGTAGTATACCTACTTTACTTTACTTTTAATGACACAACAGCCCATGGACGTTCTAGGCCGAGCTTTTCACATCCACTCATGTTGTGCGCGTTATATTTGTACATGAATGGAACCTACAGTTTAAAGCCGAATCCGAACGGCGAAGTGAAAAGGTTTTCATAGGCAATTTTTACTCTTGTAGGTTTGCCATTGCCTGCCACGAGGTGGTGCCGTCTAGAAAAACTATTTTTTCTACTTTTTTGATTTTAACTGTGCCGAGATTCGAACCCCGGACAATCTGCGTAGCAGTCCAACGCACTACCACGACGCCAACGTACGCCACTACGTATTAAAAAGAGTAGTAAAAATAGTGTCGAAAATAGAGGTATATATGGTAGTAGAAATATAGTGGTAAAAAAATGTATTAAGAAATTAGTAGTAGGAAAAGTATTAGGAAGTAGCAAAAATATTAGTAGAGAATATAAGTATATACCAGGTGTACAAGTATGAAACAAGTAATGACATCTCTGTGTCGCTAGGTTAAAACTATACGATGTGTTAAAACAAATCATTTGCGCCATTTCTTCGCATTTACTTCTGTCAACAATATTTATTTCATAAACAATCAAGTTTCATACAACATAATATTTTTTTTTCGATTTTTCGCGTAAAAATTTCGAATTTTGTGCCTACAAACTACGATATGCGGCCATCATTGATTTGCTGTTGCCAATTGAAGAAATCTGTAATACATATATAAGTAGTAGCAGAGAATTGGAAGAAATATTAGCAAAAGTGGTAGAAATAGCTGTAGAAAATAGTAGTTTAAAATAGTAGTATAAAATAGTAGAATGAAATAGTAGTATAAAATAGTAGTATAAAATAGTAGTATAAAATAGTAGTAGTAAATAATAGTAGTAGAAGAGAAGTAGAAAAGGTGATAGAATATGTAGTAAAAATTGTGTTGAAAATTGTATCAAAAAAGTAGAAAAAATACAATATATACCAGTAGAAAAGTATAAAAAAATAGTTATAGAATTTAGTAGTAAAAATTTAAAAAAAAATAGTAACATAAATATTATCACCAAATTAATCTCAACATCCACTGTCCCCATCACTTTTTCATTTTTAAGCATTTTATATGTAATTTGTTAAAGAGGAGCATACTTTTTTGGTTATTAAATATAATATATCGAGCTTTTGGGGATAAGATAAAATTAGCCGCCATTTCACTCCCATGTGAAATTTGCTCATACTTTTTACACACATCAAAGAGAAATAAGACGATGTTGGAAAAATTTCAAAAATGCTAACTTTTTAGCTTGGAGGGAATTTAAAATCCAAAAATGGCTTAAAAGTAAATCTTTCAATTTCTCAGTATATGTAAATATTAAATTTAAGTTTACATGCTTAATTTTAATTGTAATTTAAGCAATTTACATTTTCTACGATTTCGTTAAAATTCAATTGCTGCTGCTTCATTTTCGTTTACATTTTGGCTGTTGCTGTTTATTAGGAGAACTTATTTCATTCCCTGCGCACTTCTATACCAGCTCGTTGCACTTAAATCTCACTAATTAATTAAAAAGGCGCTCATAGACATAACACTTATACATACTCGTATGTAAATGTAATTGTGTGTATGTATACATACATGTACGAGGAGTATGTGTGTATGAAGTTGAGAAACAACAACGAAGGCTGGCGTGTAAAACAAAAGCTACATTTCCTATACTGTCGTTGCCGTCTCTTTTCCACCAGCAACAACAACCATAACAATAGCAAAACAGCAACAACAAAAGAAGTGGAATTGAAACTCATTGCAGTGTAAAGAAACTCATTCACAGAAATATTTATACTTATAGAAGCAATATATGGCAGCAGGACCTGCAACAACAACAGCACCAGCAGCAGCAAATTGCGTTTCTTCTTCTCACTTCTCACTCACTTTTCTTTCAGCGCTTTCTTCTTGTTGCCGGCACTGCTCCATGAATACCGGCGCATTATTTTTCATCACTTCGAATACGAATTACGTGATTTCGTTTATGATTCCTTACTCTAAGTGCTGTTTTCTCTTATTGTGTGTTGGGTGGTGCTTGCTGCTGTTTCCGTTGTTAGTACTTTCATCATTGCTGCTGATATGTTGTTGATGTTACCAGTGATGCTGTGCTGGTGCTTGCTTCCATTGTTGCTGTTGTTATTGCAATAATAACAGAGATGATATTACTGTTTTTCTTTCGTTCGTTGTTGTTTACTTCACTTGCCAGATTTGCAAGTAAGAAATCTATTGAATTCCTTGTATACTTCTCTCACATCCGCATGCATACGAGTATGTGTGCGTGTTGGTGTATAATCATGTGCTCGCACACACACACGCAAATTGTGCTGTGTATTTGCAATATAAAGATGAATATTTATGTTTCATATTTAGAGCGTAAATAATAGAAGAAAAAGAAAAACGAAAGCAAAAACTTATGAAAATCGCATCGATTAATAAAACACAAAGTAGAAGAAGAAAGAGAATGAGAGAGACAGGGGAAGTGCTAGTGCGGATGTTATTGAGAAGCTAAGCACATTCTCTCTTCCTTGCCATTGGTGAGAAGGCAGAGTGTTTGGTGGTGCTTACAAAGATGAATTGTCTGTCGCAGTTTTGCTTCTTTTTTTTTAAGCATACAAACATGAGTGTGTGTTAGTGTGAGTAAATGTGAATGAATGAATATTTGTGATTTTACAAAATAAAAGTTGCAAAAAAGCAAACTCTTTGAATAATAATTTCTTCCTTGCATTTCATACAAATTCATATCATACACAAATAATCTACAAACGCTTCAATTACTTTTGCTGATGACGCACACACACACACATCGTTACTTGGTGGCGTTTTATGACATTACTAAGTATGTACTTGGGACAGCGTTTGTCTGCTTGCTTGCTATTGCCTCTTGCCTCTGCATATATTTTCATCATCATCAGCATCTTCATCTCTTCAAATACACACACACAAACACACACACACGTATAAACTCAAAGGAAATTATTTATAGTGTTAGGAAATTGCGATGTCAAAATCATCATCATCATCATCATCAAACACACTGTCTTCCAGTCACTTCTCTTCTCTTTTCGGTATCTCTTTCTCTCACTTTGATTGAAGTTGGAAAACGTTTGTGCTATGACTGTTTGTACTATATATTATATGAATAAAATTTCTTCAACATCACTAAATTCATTATTCTCTACCTATTTTACCTCTTTTACCCCTTCGTCGTAGAAAGAGGAAAAAGTAAGAAAGGTAAATACTTTTTCCTCTTTCTACTATTGTGAAGTTTTTCTGACAAGTTTGATTTAGGTTTAGAATGATATTGCAACATTTCATATTCCCTTTCCACTTTTTTATATGTTTTAGCTGTTATTTCAAATGATAAGTAGAAATAATAAAGATGAGTTGTTTTTGTTAATACCCAAACACTTCAGAACGGATATGGTTGCATCATGCGATATTTGGTACCTACTCGTAGTAGATAAGATATTTTCGCAATGATAATTGAATTTTTTAAATTCCTCTCTTGATAATACTTTATTGAGTTATAAGCACTTACATATACAGGGTGGATCATTTATAATTTGTAATTTTATTTTGGTGTAAATAAGAAACGAATTATTTTTGTTTTTCAATGTGGTTTTTATTAATCGAAAGTTACAATCCTTTCGGTTAATTGTGGAACACTATTTCATTCAAATGACTTCCTTGGCTGGCCTTGCTCTAGCCCATACGATCAATACAATTTTTCAGTACAGTTTTGGCTGTATCGAGCTGCGCTTGACCTATGACTCCTCTTAACACTTAATAACACTTAAATAATAGTACACAAATAAAAGTACAACGGAATCAAATCGTAACTGCATGGTGGCCAATGCTCATCACCAAAACGACTAACAAACTTCCCATGCAATAGAACGATTGTTGCACAGCTTGTGTGGCAAGTTGCGCCATCCTGTAGGAACCAAATGTTGTCTAAGTCCATATCTTCTAAAATAGGCCACATATAATCAGTTATCATTGTTCGCTAGCGCACACCATTCACTGTAACGAATCTTGCTTCTTCTAAGAAACAGCAGCAATTTTTTCAGTTGTGCACATTGTAGGAATTCGAGAACGTGTTGTTTTATCCAATAAAGATCTAGTTTCACGTGCACGTTTCACAAATTGAGGCGCTTCTCTTCTACCAAATTTTAAACGTAATTTTCTTACACTTTCGGTAGAAAGTATTAAATATAAAACTAATTTTCCATCATAATACGAATGACAGTGTGGTTACCACTCTCAAAATAACCAGTGATTCAAATTCCAAATATTAGATGGACCACCCTTTATATGTACATAAATACTTACATACATTCAAAAGTGTATGATTATTTGTATATAGTATGTTTTCCCGGAAAACTTTGAATGAAAAAATATGAAAACAATCCCTTGTCATCATTAAAAGCATAAAGGAGCTATATTTTGCATCTTAATTTTGTTATTAAATTAAAATGTATAAAAGTATTAAATTTAACTTTTTATGAGTTTATTTATGAGAATTCAATTTAGTAGATATTAAATATTTAATAATTGTAGCAAAGGACTTTGAAATATAATATGTTTATTTGTTTTTTAATAACTACTTATCTGATTTTTAGAAAATTGCGTAGTACTTCAATTCGGCTAATCGGAGGAGCTTTCAAGGAAAGGCGGATTGAAGTGGACGTGGCAACTCGTATACAATCTTAATGTTTTTTTTTTTGTATAAGACAGAACTGAGATTTGGTACAGGAATAATGTAGGTGAAATTGAAAAATATGGCGTGACACATGTTATACAACCTGAAATTTCATTGTAAGACATCTCAGAAACCATTTGTGGTATTATACCAAGTTTCGATACGAAGTTATCATTTGTAAATGTCATTTGTCTGTAGAAGCAAATGGGTATGGAAAAAGTGGACCATATAAACCTAATGCTTATTAGGGTACATATCCAGAACTACGTAAAGCAAAGAACTGAGATTTCGTACAAAGACTTTAACTGACAATGCCATGCTACAGGCAAATTATAGATGAGTTTGAAAAAGGGGGTGTGACATCTCTCATATACATATTCTGAAATTCCATAAAGGGATATCTGAGGAACTATGTATTTGTTGTATGACACTAAAATTTGGCATGGGGGGAATAATTTGTCAATGGTATTCTGTGGGAAACTGGGTGGACTTGGAAAAGTGGGCGTGGTTCCTCCATAGAATCCTACTGCCTTTTAAGGTATATCACAGGCACCATTCACTGGCCGGTACTGAGAATTTGCACAAGGATATTAGGGAAAAATGCAGGTATACAGATGTACATAATTGAATAAGGAGGTAGGGCACAAAATAATAATAATAATAAAAATATTGTATACTTTTAGGGAAATCTTTTTGAAAAGAAACTTCTTTAGAGATTGTGAATTATTTAATGATCTTTTGAATCATTTTGATGTGGTGTTCCCCTACTGTTCTACTACTTTTTTACCTTTATACTACTATTTCTACGTATTTTTTACTACATTTTGTACTACTTTTCATATGAATTCTTGAAAGTATATTAACTATAATATATTATTACATTTTTCTCAGGCAGCTAAGCGGACAAACAAAACTCAAGACTTAAACTGCTTCTGGCAATTTTATGCCGAATCCAAATGTCGAATTGAAACGATTTCTTTTGGGCATTGTTTACTTTTGAGAGTTTGTCCCTTTTTGCCAAAAGGTGGTCCCGTTTTGAAAATTTTTGTATTTGTTATTTGAGTTTTTTGGTTGCCCCAAGAGGATTCGTACCTGGGCACCTTCTTTTGCCCTTCACCGCTCCACCAACAACCGCACGGAGACCATTGATTTAGTATCCTCTCTTTTTATTACTAAAGCCTTGATATTGCTCTACTCCGGAGAACAGTTCATTAAAATAAATTGGCAAAGCGATGACGGAATTTATATAGCACTCAGGTGCAATCTGTAGCGATTTCTCATCCCTCGTAGATAGCAGATGATTGGGATTTAAGTAAAAAATCGTAGCCAAAATATGATCGCTAAACACATGCGAAACCCGCTATGACTTAGCCAGACAGACCGCAATCTGACATGTGGACAAATTCTTACATGTCCAGACCCAGCCTAAGTGGGTATTATTTGATTTCTGAGTTTATACAGAAAATCGCTTCATCCCATCCTCCTTGGGAACCTCTAGTAGGGGAAAATATTGAAAGATTTTTAGTAGTTGTAATTCACAGATCGCAAGCAGTCGCAGAGAGACTGAGAATTATTATACCAGGTCCCTTTGCATGCAGGCCTAACACAATGATCTCTTGAATGTTTGGCAAATCAAATCGAAGCCCCCACATAATCCATTTCGATTGCAGCATGTCCATGCCAATTTTAAAGTAGCACATATATTGTATAAGTTATACAATATTCTAAAATATTTGTTATCAATTGAAAAGGAGAATTCGCTTATAATATAAATCTTCACGAAAAATATTTGACTTTGCATTAGCTGAGCATATTTCATCGTAGTTTTTGCACATAACACTTGGCTGAAGTGTTTAGTTGAAGACGAAAAAAGGTGAACAGCCTTTTGGCATTATTTGCTGTCGTTTTGTGTAACACGCCCACATCACACAGAAGAAACACACTTGACGTTTTAGCTACACAGTGCCTATTTTTTCTAACACTCTAACACTCATGCATACACACCCACACCCACACACACAGATGCACAATAGATGGAGTGATAGATAGAGTATATGCCATGCTGCCGAGCTAGCCCCTTTGATAAGCTATACACATGCATACACACAGCAGCTTTAGGCACTCTACTCTCTACAGCATACACTCTACTCTATATCTGCATTCTTTATATATAGTGCCGAAATAACTTGAAAGTGTATATCGTCAGCTCAGCAGTAGCAATAGCAACATGAATTGTTGCTGTTATTGTGTTTATATCCTGCAGAAAAGATTTTTGCTGCCTATGTTTTATCCTTTTTCGTTTCTGTTGTAGGTTGCTGTTTCTTTTTTTACTAGTTTTTTCTTTTAGTGTTGGTGTTGCACACGTTGCTTTACTCTACTCCACTTCATTCTACTCAACTACACTCAACGCAAACTGATTTTGTTGATATGACACAAACTACTTCGCTTCCATCTGCTGCTGCTACTTTTGGCATCGGATCGCCAGGCTACGTCATACAATATGTGCAAGAGTGTTATACTTTGATGTTGACGAGTGAGTTTTAGCTAACTTGTAAGCTTACAGACACATATTTGCATGTAAATGTGTGTGTGTGTGTGTGTGTGTGTGTGTGTTTGTGTTTTGAATGTGTTGCGCAATGGCCTAGAATAACCCTTTTTCAATTTACACACCAAACCAATATTAAACTAGCAAGCAACAGAACACAACAATGACATGTATCCCAAGTACATACACACACACACACACACACATGCATACAAATTAATACATGTGTATGTATAAAAAAAAGGATACCCTGAATTTCACACTAGTGACTGCACACACAAGTGTTGCGGAAATAGAAATCAGCATATTGCAGATTCTTGTTTAACTTTTATGTCTCCTCGAAACTCCAACTCCGACTTTTCTTTAGCTCTTATGCTAATTTCTGCCACAAACCAAAAAAAAAAAAAAAAAAAACTTTTATACTTTTCTTTTTCATTTATATAAAAAACTTTTCTGACAGTTGCTTTAATTGAGGGCTCATCTAATCACACTCAATTAAGTTAATTTTCTGTACACTGTCCCCCACCCTACTGCCTCCACATTCTGTAAGCCCTCATGGTAAATTTGCTTCAAATTAACAGTTTCAACTTGCATTACCATAAATAAAAAACAAAGTAGAAAACTGAAATTACTATAAACACATATTTAAAACTCATCAATCATGCTAATCAAATAAATAAAGTTGATAATAAAAATCAACACAATGGACGTCAGCAACAAAATACTGTCATTGTATGTGTACTGTTTGTAGTGGAAGGTGGGTGCGGCGGCAGTTGCCAACGCAAACAAACAAAGCCAAGACAAGGCAAGGCAGCACAGAAGTTGAAGAGGAATGAAATTGGTTCTAAAAATATTATCGTTGTCGTTGGTGGAAGAAATCAATCAAAATCACAAAATCAGTAGAAGAGAATCTTTAAATTGAGTTATTGATTTAATTTAAGCACAAAATTGCAAATCGTTTTTCACTGACATCGGCATCGAATACACGCAAAACGATAGCGCTAGACACATACTTACACAAAGAGGCACACATACTTATGCCAATACAAACACACACTTAAGTGTTTCTTTATACATAAGCATAAATAAACACACATAGACACACACACACACACACACACACAGTATCACAGCAGCAGTAGAAGAGATTTGTCGTTGAAAGTGGAAGCGGAAACGGAAATGGTGGTACAACCATTTCAATATGCTGGCTGACTGCTTGGCTGACTGGCATTAACATCGGCATGGCATATATCCTGGCGATCAAATTACAATTTTAGCATAAGCGAGCAACAGCATGAGAAAAGTATTAAAAGGAAGAAGCGTGACAGAAGAAGAACGAAATAAATGAAACGAAATGATAAATACGCACACACTCATACACATACAACAAATTATACACAAAGCTATGCAAATATTCCAATACCTTTTCTTGCTTTATAACCAATACACTTTGGAATTTAATCGGGTATTTAAATGGGGATGTATACTCAGCTTGATTTGTTGCATCATACAGACACACACACACACTCACACACACTCACACACACACATACACTCCCTGACACAAATATGTAACGATATCACATACAAGCGTAAAATTAAACGGTATTCTTATTTAACTGAATGAACGTTTAGACATTACTGTTTTGAAATTTCGTTTAAAAGAGCAAAAGGAATATTCAAATGAAAATGTTGCGCTGTTGCTGTGTGCGCAGCTTACGTATGTATGCATGCTAGTAAGTGGGTTTGCTCACGTATTATTATATTTAAAATATGTTTGTATGTGTGCTTGTAAATTTGCTTATTTTATTGAATTAGAATTGATTTTGACGCCTAGAAGTATGTAATAAATACTTTAGCGATTGAATTGCGCGCAATGTTTGCTTAGGTGTGTGTGTGTACGCCGGCCTTTATACATATGTCTGTAATCGTACATAAGTGCGTAAGTGCGTACAGATATTAGGGCGTATTTGTATAGCAATAAATACTTGTATACCCGCAAGATTTAAAGTGTTGGCGTAGCAAAGAAACTCAAATCGACGCAAAATGTCGATATAAAAGTACATATTAAAAATAAATATTAATTATCCGCCATGAGTTACCGTGAATTTTGTATTTTTTGGGATTTGTGAGATCAGCGCACATTTTTGCGCTGCTACTGAATGATCTCGACTGTCTAGCGAGTAGAGGACTACACTTATAACCAGGCTTGGTTATCGATTTACTTCTCTTAAACTTCTTATATTCCGACCGATATGAAGTGAATGAGAATTATAAGAAAGTTGAAAAGTGCCCACCTCTTGGTAGGTAATGGCAAATCCACCAAGTGATAGTAAAATTTGATATCAAGTTGCTTCTTTTCTAAATTATACTTAATCATTTCTTTCATTTTAGGCATTTACTCTTAACCAAAATGACAATGAGATTTTCTTTCATTTTTTTGTTTTCAATGTTTTTAATCAACAAAATGCAATCTCATGCTTCGACCGATTATAAGTATTTTGTAACAACAAAAAGAGAAAGAATGTTTTCCTCCTTCTTGCTTTGCAGTAGCTTTGGAAAGTAGGCTTTTCATACAATGCAAACATATAAAACAGCCTAAATATTACATTCAATGTTGAGCTGAGCATCGTACCCGCACTTGGACGAAGCAGACATATACAAACAAAGATGATAATAATTCATAATTTTCACATTGACAATGACCAGACTGAAATTCATTTACTATATTTGCAGCGTTTGTCATTTGGGATTACTTTGTAAAGTAGAATTGAGTGTGTATGAATGTGTGTGTATGTGTATGTGTGCGTGTTAAAGGAAAATGAATTTTTATGCCAAATACAGCAAGAAAATGATGTAGACAACTTTGTAGTTTATAGAGGATACGAGTAGCAGCTTAACCCATTCAACTTGTGTGCCGAGGTGCTCCCAGTTCAGCGTTTGCAAGACCAACAAATTAACTGAAATATTATCAGCATTTATTTTTCATCTCCTTTTTTTGTTATATGAGTCGGTGAATATGTAATGTACATGTGTATGCAGACACACAAATACACCCAAAACTCAAGTCAAGTGAATGTCCTATGGCAGCAGAAGAGTCCGAGCCTGCCTGCTAAAATTATCTGCCTGGGAAATCACTAATAAATAAAATTTAATTTATTTTCTTCAACTCTTTCTCTTTGTTGCTGTTACTGTGTGTCTGCTATTGTCAGTGAACACACGTAGTATGTATGGCTGAGAATTGTTGTGCAGCTGCCTCAGCTTCGTTGCACAGTTTTTTTATTTTTTTTTTTTTTTATTCTTAAATGACTGCTACTTTTTTCTTCTCAATTCACATTACTTTGCTTTACAAAAACAAATAGAGGATTCTCCTATTTTCTATTTTGACTTAAGCTGTTATCCTTTCAGTTGTTGTCTATTTTATGTTGCTGCTGGTTGCTACTTGCTGCTGTTTATTGTCGGCTGCTGTTGTTATTTTTCTCTGCATTTTGTTGTTGATGTTGATCGTTTTTGGTGCATTGCAAAATCGATTTTTATTACGGTCTTTTTTCTTGTTACTGTTTTTGTTGTTGTCAACATCAATGTCCCTAATTTCATTTAAGTAAGTAAGGAATTTAATGACCCTATCTTTTTTTTTTTGTGTGTGTTGATTGTTTATTTATTTTTTCTTGTTATTTGTTGCTTTGGCAATTTATACTTTTATTCCTTCTTCTTTTACTTGCTCCTCTTTTTGTGTATTATATATTTACCTTTTAATGTTCTTTTGTTGCTGTTGTTTGCTTAAATATTTGTTGCCACTAGAAATGCTCACTGATATTTACCAAAAATATAATGAGATTTTTCTTTGTATTATTTGTTGTGAGTTCTTCGAAATAAAATTACGTTTACATTTGTACGGTGGAGTAAAATGATTTGAAATCATTCAAAAGTGTCGTTGCTCAGTTAAATTGTCGTTAGGGCTTCAGACTCAGCAATCTGCTTCGACATTTGAAGGTATCGGTTTACGTCTGAAATGTTTAGAGGCAAGTTTGATCAGGTTCACAATTAAGGTTAGGTTGGAAGTGATGACAGATGGATTTCTAGATGCACAGTGTTACCAAACATACTCTAGAGTCAATTAAAGCTATGAACTAGGTTTATACTGGTTCTTAACTAGTGTTGGGCAATGGTAGAGAATGTATTCCAAAGTCTCGTTAGTCATTACAGTTCATTCACAAGTCGTTTTCCACCAAACTAAGCTTTTTGGCATGATATTTTAAAAAGCAATGTCTAGTGACTAGTCTAATCAGTAACCGCATTCTCTCTGAGGAAGTGAGAGCAAAATGTCAGTTTTAGTACGAAAATATTGGTGCTAGAAGAGTTTTGATACACGCGATGAGTTTAGGCTAGTCCATCTTTTATTTGAGGTAAAAAAATGGTGAAATATTAGAGGGCTCTATCTTAAGGCATACTTACATTGCTTTGCAAGCTCTTCCGCCACCTTATTTTTCATTATACTAGAATGCCCTGGGACCCAGCAGATTAGTAGTTTCTTATTATTACTACGGTTTAAAAGGGAATTATAGCATTTTTCTACCGATTTAGAGTTTATAGTAAGGCTCTCTCAGGCCTAAAGAGCATATTAACTGTATGAATTAATAATTATTCGCAGTTCCTTAGCTCTGCCCACAAGTCTTTCAGATACCATACATATTCCTCTATTTCCGCTTGAAAAACAACAAAACTATCGGGGGGGCTTATTCCAAACTATGGTTATATCCGGTTAAATGACGTTGCACCTAATTCAGTTTTAGAATAATCAATGTCGACAGTTGTTATGTTGGCCGGATCATCAGACCTTTGAAGCCAGGAATCTTTGACAGAACTGTAAACATAATGCTCGGTCAAGACGTAAAGAGGGTTGTTGATAATCCGTAGAAGTATGTTCGATATTACAGTGTCCAAACGAGCCAACCTTGAAACAACGAACCAACCTTGAAAACACTTTTAACAAGAAGATCTATTGGTAATAGATTGAGTATAATATTGAGAGACACGGTGGAAGTGGGCCTCAGGGTCCCTGTGACACCTACACAGAATAGACGTTGAATACTTTTAAATTCCTTGAGCGTTGCTTTGCATTCTAGAGCTTTTCAACAGACCACTGCCCCACAAAATTAGATAGGCCTTACTAAAACAGTGTTTAAAATGTGGACATATTCCCCCCAATCATGTCTGAAAATCCTTTTATGTTACACGAATAATATACATACAATATTTGATTTTCTTACATGCTCGCAACTTTTAGGTTTCTAATTAAATTTACTATCTAATATTTTACATAAGCTTAGTGCAAAGTCATTTAACTGGATTTGCATAAAATTCGGAATATTATATTTCCTGGATTAATAGGAAAATCTCGAGTAGCTCACTCAAGGTGTCGAGATATTTGCCAGTTGTTATCAATACTACAACATCTGCATAAGATACTACTTTCAAACATTTCTATTGAAAGGCGACTAACAAATAATTAAGTGAGAAAATTCATAACAGAAGGAAAGTCACTCCCTCTTGATGTGTGCCTCTAACCACACATTTTGTCTTCGTGTAAGGTTGGCCTGTTACTTATACTATTGAAAACTCCCTCTATATCTAGAAAAGAGCATACAGCGAATTCGTTATTTTACTTATAATAGCACAACAGCCCATGGAGGGCCTAGGCCGAGCTTTTCGCATCCACTCATGTTGTGCGTGTTATATTTGTACATGAATGGAAGGGACCTACAGTTTAATGCCGAATCCGAACGGCGAAGTAAAAAGCTTTTCATAGGAAATTTTTTACTTCTGTAGGTTTGCCATTGCCTGCCAAAAGGTGGTGCCGTGTAGAAAAATTTTTATTTCTACTTTTTGATTTTGATTTTGCCTTTGCCGAGATTCGAACCCCGGACACTCTGCGTAGCAGTCCAATGCACTACCACTACGCCACAGTGACCGAATTCGTTATAGTTAAGGGATAATTCAATGGTTCTAATCACATGTGGGGCAGTAGTACTTGATATGTAAGTATGCCTTTCTCATAGGCATGCTGTGAACTTTAAATACAATGAAGGACAAGCTGTTCCTTATATAGAAATCCATGATGTTAGTCTTAGGGGTCTATAGTCCATGTCTTTGACGTGGCTGTTTTAAACCCCCTTCGGTATAAAAGAAACTCTCGCCAAACGCCCGAGCTTAGGAACCACATAAAACCTCTGATATCACTAGAAAATATTTTTTTAAATGGTTAGCATTTCACCTGCTGCAATAGGGCAACAAATAGCTCACTTGGATCAGGGGATTTGAAGGGACGGATTAAATGCATGGACCATTTGATTATATTGTTTTTAACTATATACGGAATCTCACTTGAATCATATGCGTTTGAGTAGGATACAGATATTTGACCTACGTTCGAGCATCACTGAACCATTAACCGAAAAAAGGGTACTAAATAAATATCATTTCCGTGAAGGAAGGTTCGAACTTTAAGATTTCAAGAGTCTTCATGGTTATACCAGATGTAAAGTATGAAACAAGTAATAACATCTCTGTGTCGCTAGGTTAAAGCTATACGCTCTGTCAAACCAAATACTTGGCGCCATTTCTTCGCATTTAGTCCTGTCAACAATATTCTGTTCATAAACAATCAAGTGGCATACAACAACATTTTCTCTTTGGCTCGTAAAACTGTCAAATTTTGTGCCTAAAAACTACGATATGCTGCCATGATTGATTTGAGAGGCATTCACAAATTGCCAGAGAGATGGTGAAAATGTGTAGCTAATAATGGCCATTTCTTTGAAGATTAAACGTGTATTTTCATAAAAAAAATTATCGTATCGTTTTCGGCAGAACTTGTTCAATTAATAATTTTTTATTTATAAGCGAAAAACGATGAATTCATTTGTAGTTCAGAAATTTACTCTTTCCATCACATTCTTCTGTCTACGTAATTCCCAGCCTTATTTCCTGTTTTATCTGTAATTTAAGCATATTGTCACACTGTACTTAAGGCATTCTTTCTCTAATATTTTCGTATTTCTCTTTTCCTTTATGGGATGTTGTTGTTTTTTTCCTTGTGCTTGTTGTTTATTTATTTGCTGTTTATGAGTGTGTGAATATTTTTTTACTTCTGGCAATTTTGTAAAGGATTTCATGTGTTCTATGAGAGACAATATAAATAAATTCTAAATATTTCTCAAAGTGAATGAGATTGTATTGGTCGCTGTGGCGTAGTTGGCAGTGCGCTGGCCTGCTACGCAGAGTGTCCGGGGTTCAAATAGTGTCGGCCCAGGTAAAATCAAAAAAGTGGAAAAATAATTGTCTATACAGCACCAACTCTTGACAGGCAATATGGTAATAAACCTACAAGAGTAAAATTGCCTATGAAAAGCTTTTCACTTCGCCGATGGGATTTGGCATAAAACTGTAGGTCCCCCAAGAAATACTTATACTTTCATTATACTAAAATATTTCGGTCTTGATATATTTGGAAATAGATTTTGTGGTTCCTTTACTGCATTGACCGGAAAGTTGCTTTCCCGAAATGATTTAGCTAAAGGAACTTTAATCTTCACAATTTTTGTTTAAGTTTAACTCAGGCATTTCTAAAATAAATACTCGTACATAAGTTTGATTAGATTAAATTTTAAGAACAATTTTTTTTTAGATATTTAAAGTTACTCTGTAGGCTTTTCCTAGGAAAAGGTGTAGAAATTTATTTGGCCCGATTTCCAGGGGAAATTATATCGCCATAACTGAAGAATGTTTTTGTTTTTTTTTTTTTGGTTTAAACTCCAAATCCTTCCGCAGAAGCAACAAATATGCAATGCGTATTCCCGAGTAAACATTTCTAAACTCATTCATAAAATCGTTGAAAATTCGCTAGGAAAACTTTTTTAATTCCATCACACTTACAAGTAATTTATTATACTCTACACACACATAGACATGAAATGTGATGTGCAGCACATACATACATACAGACTCATGCATTTGGATATGATTGTGAGTGTGTGAAAATAAAGTATTTTTTGCTTTATTATATTTTATGAAAAGCTGAGGCAGTCAGACGAGCGCACCACGCTAGTAAATGTCGCACCGAAATGAGAATTTAGGAAAAAATATTAAATGAAAAATGTCCTAATTTGGAGCGCAAGGATTATAAATCAAAATCATACACAAACCAAATAGAGAATAAAGTGAGAGAGACATGCAGAAAAGAAGCATGCAGTAATCAGTGAAGGGAAAAGAGGGGGGAGGGGGGAGAGAGAGAGAAAGACAGAGAAAGGGAGAGGGAGAGGGAAGGGACGAGAGGAATGTGAATTGTAGAAAAAGGTTTTGTGGCAAGCAGCTACGTGTAAGCAACAGCAAACAAATGAAATTGTTACTGAAAAATGTGATTACCACACATAATTTTTTTATATTTATTTAAATTTTCTGTTTTTATTTTTATTTATGGTATTAACGTAAAAATATTTTATGCATACGAGTACCCACTTACCATATATGTACGAATACAAAATGTAAATTTCTTAAAAAAAAAAAATATATAAATTTTTTGCTCTGAAATCCCAACATGAAAACGTACTGCAAAAGATATACGCAAAAATACTTAAGCTCGAAAAAAAAAATTACACATTTAAAGGGGTTTTCAATAGGAAAATAGCAGTATATTATAGATATCGGGTTGAATTGAAGGTGCAGTATACATGTTACATTTAAGCACGGAATTCAATATAGCTCATATGACTGCGGCAAGTACGTTTAAAGCGATTAACTCTATGGAGCCAATTTTCCACCTCTCTTCCAAACATATCGGGCGGAACGTTGCTAATTTCGCATTCGATATTGCTACCCCAAACTCCTCTAATGTTGTTGGCTTGCTGGCATAAACCAACGACTTAACGTAATCCCATAAAAGGAAATCCAACGTCGTTAAATCGCACGAGCGAGATGGATCATTTCTCGAGATTACATGATTACCAAATTTCTTTTTCAATAGATCAATTGTTCCAGCAACTGTTGGCTTCTGGCATCATCTTATTGGAACCACATGCCACTGATGTCAAGTCCATCCAATTCTGGGCAAAAATAGTCTTCCAACATCGGCACGATCGCGTTCTCTGTTCACCGTAACATAGCGGTGAACATGATCGCTCAACATGACCCAGCGATCGATAATTTTCATCATCGAAAAAATACGTTCCAATCATACCGCCGGCCTTTTGTGGATGCAATGGAGTCTCTTGAGGCACAAAAGATTTGACAAAACAATTAAGCCAAAAATGAGCTCCATCGCTGAAAATGATTTTTCTATGAAATTCAAGATTTTCGTCAAACTTAAAATTGCGACCATCAACTATAATTTCCAAACGTTGCTCATTCGTGAACTTCTCTTTCTTCTTTCTTAGCTGGCACCAAAATCGATGATCGGTCTCGGCGCCTCTTTTATGCACGCGCTGGCGCCCGTTGATAAGGCCAAGTGCAGATAGGTGGCCCTGCACCTAGCCTTTTCAACGGAGATTAGGACGACCTCTTCCTCGTGTTCCTCCACCGTGGTCGGAGCGCCTTCTCCCATTCGTTCAACATGACCCAGCCAGCGAAGACGCTGGATTTTTATACGCTTGACTATGTTAGTGTCGGCGGGCAGCACATATAGCTCATCGTTCCATATCATTCGATACACGTCCACTCTTATTGGATTATAGATCTTACGGAGCATCTTCCCCTCGAACGCTCCTAACACCGTCTAATCATTAGTGTTCAATGTTCGTGAGCTTCTGCATGATAACAATGTCGTTTTGGCATTGCCAAATAAAAATAGAATAAGAAAAAGGGTGCGTTTGTATTTAGAAAGAAAATTGTTATGTCCCTATTGAAAAACCCTATACATATGTAGATAAGAGTACACACATGAAATGTCCCTCTTGTATACAACATTTCAGATAGATGCATAGTAGCTCATACATGTGCACACACATACATACTTACATAAAATTATCTGTCAGTATTATACTTTTACTTATGGTGTTGAAATTAACCGAAATTAAATATAAGCCCATACCATACATACACACACACTCATACATACGCAATTCCATATTTGCGTGTTGAAAATGTTATTTAGCCACCACTGTAGATATGTACGTGGATGTTTCGATGATGTTACTGAGCTCGCTCTCTGTTGAGGTCTTTGGGGGAATTCAAAGTGCGATGAAAGTGCGTTGTTGTTGTTATTGTTATTGCTGTTTTATGTTAATTTTCATTAAAATTATATTAACTTATATATATATACTATATATGTACATATATGTATTGTATGTATAAAATATACTTATGGTAAGCATATACATAATAATAAAACAATGTATGCATGCATAACAATGTCACCAAATATGTTCTTGTTGGTTTGTTATGCTGAACTTTGTTGCTACTGTTGTTGTTCCTATGCTTGCTTCTTTTGTTCTTTGCTTTTGTTATATAATTTTCCGTTGTTATTTCTGTACTCTTTAGGGATATACATTATACATACATACATACAGACATATTTGAATTATTTAAATGCGCAAAATAATAAATTACTAATTTTCAACCAAAAACTATAAAGCGAAACAATAATAATAATGTGAACAGTAGCAGAAATTAATAGCATTTGAAAAATTGATCAAAACTTGTTGCAAGTTGGAGGGCATTTACGTATTGTACGAGTATTGTTATAAATAGCATACAACAATGAGATACAATTTTAATATCATTAAAAACGCATTTTATTAAGCATTAAAGTTAATTATCTAATTTTGAATCAAAAGCGGTAGATATGAATTTATTTTCGAGTTTTCATGGTTTCGAATAGCTTTTACTATGAGTGAAGTGACTGTACTTGGGCGATGACTGCAGCAATTACGCCCTCAAGAGCCCCAATCTTTGCGGGATGGTTAGCGTAACACTTAAACAATTGCACACAAATAATAGTGAAACGGAGTCTAATCGCAACTGCGATGTCGCCAATGCACATTTTTATTTTTTAATATTTAACTCAATAAAAAATAATAACAAATTGTTTTGTAAATATATCTTATAGAATCAATAATTCGCATCAAACTGTTGGCCCCGTGAAAAAATCGTTTAATTCACAAAAGTTTTGGTCCCCTCACTAAATCGAAATTCTTTCAATACAAGGTCTGTGTAACCTCTTATAAAACGTAATTGGTTGTTGACAATGATTCGTCTAATGATTCGTAACGCAATGTAAAATTCTATGCAACAAAGGCTGCCTTTATCGTTGATTTTTTTGATGAATTCTTTCGTAGTCAGTTTGTTCGTTGCTTCACCAGAGAGAGCTTTGTGAAAAAAGAGAGTATGGCGTCAAAATGGCAAAACAGCGCACGCATAAAATCATATCAGTGTGGGGAAAACAAAAAATTATTTCAGCCATTGATTGATTTTATGTTTAAATAAATTGAAAAATTGTTCCCTTGGGATTACGAATTATCAAGATTCTACTGGTTGCTTATTTTTTCTAAAATTTAAACTAACTATTAGATTTTTTTTATGAAAATAAAAATTAAAAAATAAATTTTTTTTTTCATCCAAAACTCCTATAATGATTATATATAAAAAAAGGCAAAATAAAATCCATGTACTCGTATAATATTTGCAATGAGGGGGGCTGAAACGCATATACCATATTTCTGTTTGGTCATCATTTAAGATTTAAGAAAAAAACAGTAGAACTCCTCATAATCCACTCCCTGGTTATGAGCAATGACTTTTAAATTCTATGAACCAGTTTGAATGCCAGCAATAACTATGCCTGACCGCTGGAGTAACGCGGTTTGTCCATCATATCACTGAACCCACAACGCATTTCATATTTTGAATGTCTGGGAGCCAAGAGCCAAATTCATTCGCAAATCGTTCTACAAAATTATGACTTGAATGATGAAAAATGTGCATGGACATCATGTTCTGCTTAATATAGATAAAATTTTCGTGGTCCGTGTATAAAACATTGAATATTTCTAAGTGCTTTTACTTATCTTTGAATATCACGAGGCCCTTCTCTAAACTCTTCGTTTAATGTATTTCCCAAAATCATTCTTCATCTCTATGCGGATTTCCACATTAAATATTATGGTAAACTCAAACGGTGTAAATGCTAAGCCACACAAGAAGAAGAATTTAGTTTGAAAGACTCTCGACAAAATTCAAGTTAAGTATAGTCGTTGTGGTAGCAAGTTTACTGAAAATGTTGCAGTCGGCTTATAATAAAATATTTAAGAATTTAAGCTTAGACGTTTGAAAACGTCTACTACACAGCAGTTTCGACAGATTCGACTCCTGACTTTTGTTGCAACATTTGCGCTCACCTAGAATTTGTTGTTTGATATTTTTTTTGGTGTTTTTGCTCTTTTCAACATTTTCATTTATGTACATTAATTAAACTCAGCATACATAAGTTCACAAACACATTTACATATTTATATATACTTAGTTAGTTATCTAAACGTGTTTCGGCTGCATGTAGATGGCGTTGTTGCCTAACACTTTTCGAAAATCATTAGCTTTTCATTAGAAAAGGAGAATTAATTTATTAATCCGGCGAGCAAAAAAGAAAAAAAAAAGAAAAAGACAACGAGACGAGACGAGATGAGATGAGATGAGATGAGAAGCCAATGAGAAACAGTGCCGTCGATGATAAATATAAATGTAGTGTAAGCGTAGAGTTGCGTTGGAGTTAAGAGAGAGACAGCGAGACTGAGAGAGATGGGGAGGAACAGAAAGGGAGAGAGAGAAAGGGAGAGAGAGAGAGGGAGAGGGTGTGGTGGACTAGGATGTTGCTGAAAGGATTAAAAGCACGTAGCTGTGCCAACAAAAATAGAAACGCCGCCGCATACTAGCACTTTTCTATTCGAGTGTGTATGTATGTAATATTATGAAGGTAAGGAGATAAATAAAAGTGTAGGCTAGAATAGGAACTAAGTAGGTGTGGGCGAGTGGGGGAGAACTGATGAGTGCTGGTAGAGCATTAATTAAAAATGCATAATTACTATGAATTTGAAATTTGTGTGTGTATGTGTGGATGGCTGGTTTTGCTTGCTAATTCTTCCTCACCCTCATGAATTGATGAGCGGATGGTGAGTGCTGTGGGTGCTTATGGTGCGAAGCTATATCAATGCAGAAACGATGATGATTTAAAATTCGTAAAATTCGGTTACGGCAGTGCAGATTAGACATAAGAGATACCAGCCAATATCAAAAGAGATAAACGTAATGAATGTAATATAGCAGGAAAGGATCGCGGAGTAAGGCGGGCAGTAACGGGTTTGATTTGAATGGCTGCGTGGCATGCCAACTGCTGAGGGCAGCCTGGTATTAATTGGAATTTAAAGACTTATGCGCTTTGTGCTACACGTTGGCAGTGGGTGTTACATTTGCGTATGTATGTTTGTGTACCAAATGTTAACAACGTGCAAAGTTTAATTTGCATGTTGAGAACGTATCTACATTTATTATTTTTCTGCCTTTCATGCCATTCGAAATGTATAATTTTTAATTGAAAAGAAGGCTGTCTCTTTTTTGTTGCCGCTTTTTTGATTACTAATTTTAGTTTCGTGTTGTTTTTTTATGCTTTTTTTTGTAGTTATGCAGGAAGGAAAAGGGTGACAAAATTAATTATTTATTATAAATGAACATACATATTTCCGAAACCAGAATCTTTTAAATTATACTTCTCCAAGTACTTACTTAGATTAAAAAAGAAGAAAGAAAATAATAATAACTCTGGGGTGAAAATGAAGAACAGCTTAAGTGTATTATGGTATTATGTTGGGCGAGTTTGATAACTTTGAATGGAATTAAGTATCATAGAAACTATAGAAATATCTCAAATCACTCTATATTCACTTCAAAGATCATTCTAGAAGTAAGTAATATATTTACTTTACTTTTAATGGCACAACAGCCCATGGAGGGCCTAGGCCGAGCTTTTCGCATCCACTCATGTTGTGCGTGTTATATTTGTACATGAATGGAAGGGACCTACAGTTTAATGCCGAATCCGAACGGCGAAGTGAAAAGCTTTTCATAGCAATTTTTACTCTTGTAGGTTTGCCATTGCCTGCCAAGAGGTGGTCGTGGTGCCGTGTAGAAAAATTTTGTTTTCTAATTTTTGATTTTGCCTGTGCCGAGATTCGAACCCCGTACACTCTGCGCAGCAGTCCAACGCACTACTACTACGCCACAGCGACCACTCAGTAAGTAATATATAAATTTAAAAATTATTAAAAATTCATTCCAGCCTGTTATTATGCCATATAATCTAAATTATCTGTAAAACTAATTTACATCTTAAGTCTACTTAAATCGTCTTTCATTTCACCGCAGAACTAATGATTTTTTTTTTCGGAACTGGAAGAATTAAATTGTATTGTCTTTCAACTAAAATCTTTATGAAATTACTAAAAATTAATTCTTTACGTAGTAGGGAAGAGGTTTGTAAGTTGCCGCAGCGTGGTTTCACTATGTGCTACAGGTGGCAGCACTGTACCACCAACACAAAACGTTAAGAATAGAATCGCCGTTAACTTTAATAAAGTTATGATATTTAACGGAAAAACGTGAGGCATCATAGTCGTTCGGACGCGTGATATTCCTAACAAGAGAAAAATTAAAAGTTAATGCTTTAGTTGACAGTGGAAATTTGGGATATTTTTGGAAAATTTTGAAGGTAAGGGCATGCAATTTCTTTGTTTAAAACTAAATTTTAAGAATTTAATGGCGATTGGGCAAAAATTGTCATTCAATACAACTTTTGGACATCACAAGAAATGGCGGAGTAACTGAAAGTTGCCCCACTCATGGGTTTGTAGGTTGCCGCACGTTGTTGTGCCAAATCGCTATTTTATGGTGTGACGAGGTGTACAAGTTTGAAACCGCAATTTTTTTAAGAAAATATACGTTTATTTAAGAAAAGTGGTTATATATTCAATCTTCAAAGCAATGCCGTTGCTAGATACACATTTTTCCCATCTCTCTGGCAATATGTGAATGCCTCGCCAAAAAACCTGTTCGTTTTTTGAGTCAAAACCAGTCATCGAGCCCTTTTTCACATTTTCGTACGAATCGAAGTGCTGCTCAGCAAGTGCGTGCCCCATTGATGAAAATAAATGGTCGTCAGATGGAGCCAAGTCTTGGGAATAAGCTGCATGAGGGGTGGTTGCCCAGCTGTACGTATCTACCAATTCCCGAGTCTGTTTTGTTCGATGTGATGGTGCATTGTCATCAAGAACAATCACTTTCTGTTGCCTAGCTTGATATTCTGGAAGTTTTTGGCACGAAGCACGGTTCAAACGGTTCAAATCGGACAATTGTTATTGGTAGCGTTGACCAGTAACTGTTTCACCTGGTTTCAGTAGGTCAAACACAGAGTATTGTCTTTCGTTCTTTGGCTTTGCTGTTGATTTGATCGGCGTATCGGGCTTAACATATGATCGTTTATGTTTGGGATTCTCGAAATAGATCAATTTTTCATCGCCAGTAACAATTCGATGAAGATACGACTTTCTTTTGTACCTGGTCAGCAACATTTCACAGGTGGTTTTTCGATTTTCTTGCTGTCTTTCAGTTAATTCTTGCGGCACCCATCTTCCCATCTTCCCACCTTCAAAATCAATCCAATGGATTTTAAACGTTGATAAAAGCATTGTTGAGCAGAATTTAATTGTTCTGCAAGTTGTTCTTGCGTTTGACCATCATCCTCATCCCTCATCGAGTAAAGATTGCAATTCGGCATCTTCAAACTTTTCCGGTGGTCTTCCACGTTCTTCGTTTCTCACATCAAAATCACCACTTTTAAACTTATTAAACCACTGGTTGCACTGTGTTTTGCCTAAAACGTGTTAGCCGTAAGCTTCCACAAGCAATCGATGAGATTCCAAAGTAGATTTCTTCAATTGGAAACAGAAAAACAATGATGTCCGCATTTCGTAGTTTGAAGGCACAAAATTCGACATTTTTACGAGCGACAAAAAAAAAATGTTCTTGCATATGTTTATAAACTGAGTATTGTTAACAATACTAAATGCGAAAAAATAGCGCCAATGATTTAGTTTGACAGAGCGTATAGGTTTACCTAGCGACACAGAGATGTCATTACCGATTTCATACTTGTACACCTGATATCAACTCTTAGTCATTTTAAGTGCATCTCGACGAAAATCGTAACTATTCTGAATGAATAATTTTTTTAAGTTTTTTCATGTGTTTCTTGGCTTTTTGTGATTGTTTATTTAACTTTTCGTTGTCGTACGCATCTAGCATGGCTGCACGCAGACCACGAACAACTGATTGTTGGAAGCAATTAAAGAAGTGAAGGTGGAAAAGGCAGCCCCGTTGGCAGTGAAAAAATGCCATCCAAAATTACAACCAAGAACTCAGACCGATGCCACAGCTATCGACAATTCATGATTACAATTTTTCCCCTAAACTGCGATTCCGGTAATGAGAGCGATTATGGAATTTTCGATTTGAATTTGGTATTTTTTTAAGTACCATATTTTTTTTTTATTATAGTATTAACCAAAAAAATGTTAAATGCCTCTAGCTGCGTGAGTTCAACGAATTTGGCATTTTTAATTCAGATTTTTTACTATTTCAGTGATTTTTCGTGGTGCTGCAACTTAGAAACCAATATTCGAAAATGGCCAATTTCGGTCATTTAGGTAAATGACTTGTAACTTTTTTCTTCTGAGCCCAATCCACTTGTTATCTTTAGCAGAAGTTGTAGCTGAGACTTCCTTCTTTCCACTTTACAAACATGTTGTCCTATTTGAAAAAAAGTGCGGCAACTTACAAACCTCTCCCCTACGTAAAATTAAAAAAAAACAATATTTCTATTTCCAAATAAAAAAGATATCCGCAATTAATCTGATTTAGAAGTAAAATTTTATTTAAGCTTGTCTAAATTTTTCTCTAAATTTTTGATAACATTTTTTTTTTTAGAAAATTATTTTTTAATTTCCATAGAAACTTTGAGCTTTAAGATTTTTGTTCGTACTTTCTGTTGAAAACAAAAACTGTGCACACGCCTCAAGCTAACGATACTCATGTGATTTCTCTTAGCTTCAATGTCAACATCAACATTAACTCAGGATTCAATGCGTATGTGAATGTAACACGCATGTGTGGATATTTGTGTGTGTGTGTGTGTGTGCGTATGTGTGTGTTTGAATGCAGACATTAAATAAATAACAGTTTATAGCTGTCATATATAATATATTCACCGCTATTATAGCGCTGACATTTTATTGCACATCTGTCATTATTGTAATTGTCAAACTTGCTACACTCGCACACACACACACACACACACTCGCAAACAATGACTGCTTAGTGTCAATGTTTGTTGTTGCTATCATTGTTGTTGCTCCCATTATAATCTATTTCACGCGCGTATTTTTTTTGGAAATATTTTTGTTGTGCGTTTTTTTCGATTCATCTATTTTCTTCATGCATATAACTTTGCCTTTTGTGCACATATGCCAGTCTCTTATGCGTTCTTGTGTGTTTGGTATATTGCTTCTACATACATGTGCTTGTATGTGCTTTTTGTCTTTTATTTATAATAATGCTTTATTAAGCGTGTTCGCTGATATGCTGCAGACACTCATGAGTCTGTATGTTTCATACATACGTAGCATGAATGTATGGGTTTTTTATTATACATATAATATTTATACTTTTATGTCTTCATAGATACATCGGATTGTGAGATGAATGACTGACTGTGTTTGATGTATCTGCGTCGCATACAGGCACATAAAAACAATGTCAAGAAATCGGCAACAGTAGCTGCAAAATGAAATTGATGCTATTTTTGTTTTTTCCTTTTTATGTTTCTTCTTTTTTAGCCAGCGAATTGGAGCAATTTGGAACAAAGTCTCATTGTTGATTGTAGTAAAAGTTAAAGCTGAAAATTTCAGTTGTGAAAGAAAATAAAATCGGTAATTCTCATAATTCTCACAAATTTAATTTCGACTGATTTTCAGTAATTTGTTTTTGAATTCAGTGGGACATTAATTTTTCATAAATTTTACCTATGTTTGTTATCGTTGGAGATCACTAAGAACCGGAGAGATTTTCAAATAATTTAGATTTTTTCTTATTTTATCTCAGCAATTCCCAAAATTATCACTGGCAAGTGGAAATGTCTAAAAATGTAAATAGATTTATAGGGTCCTCCAGGCCTCAAGAGCGGGAAATGGTGACAGGGGACTCCCCCTGCTCCCTACCCAATTTTTTAGAGGTTCCCGTGCTTCAACGTCTTCGAAATTTTTAAATATACTTAATATAACTTCTGCAGAAATTTGAATATTTTGCCCTTTGTTTTTTACAAAACTATATCTCAGCTATAATCTCTGAAAAATATATGGGGACCTGTGAGGCTATAATTTCTGAAGCAAGTTTATTAATTTATCCAGCTGAATTTTTCATTTCAAATGGCAATTAAATAATCTAATTATTATTTTTTGTTGATTTTCAAAGCTACCTTCCAAACAAGCATGTCTGTCTACCTGACCTCTGAGCACGGTGGGACCTAATAATTTATAATTGTTTAAATGCAATATGAAAGCCAGAATATGTAGAAATTTCAGGCAGTATTTAGTTTTGGGAAATGTTGAAAAATGTATTTTTGATGAATTTGGAAAATTGGTGTCCGAAAATCTGACATCTTACAGATGTGCAAAATGGCTTAAAGTTATAAAGCTTGAAGACTAAGATTTCATATTTAAAAAATTCAAGACCGATAGGATGAATATCTTCTTCTCTCCCCCCACACGGGATCCGTTTTTCTTTCCCCGTCCCTGGGTCTCTTATGGTCAGTTCTCTTATGCGCCAGACGAGAAATTTGCTATGCCTTTATCCCTAATTTTATGCCCTCCATCGTTGCTGAAGCAGTTATCAATTGAATTGCAAACTGATTTTAAATTATATATATGCAACATTCGATTGAGCACTGAATTTTTTCTGTAGGTTTTTCTGTAATGCAGCACAATTTAAATTTTGCTAATTGCTGTGCCATTGTAGTCAGCTCCTTTTAATTTATTTTATTTTTATTTTATTTGTAGCTTTTTCTTTATTATTGCCTCAAACAATCAACTTCAAGGTGAAAAACTATTAAAATAAAAGCAGAAAAACAGAATACAGTGAGTGAAGCATTGGAAATTCTTTGTGCCCGCTTAATTGTGCTTAATTTTTCCTTTTCTCTTTTTTTTTTGTTGTTCGTTGCATACTTTTTCCCTTTTATTGTTGATGCTGCTGTTGCATATATCAAGGCGCACAATCTGCAATTTCATCAAATTCGTTTAATTAACGCTCGTTTTTGAGCGAACTGTAACAGAGCACTGCAACAGTAACAACAAAAAACGAGAAGAGGACCCTTCATTCTGCTGCCCTCCTTCACTTCAGCTCCCACCTTCTTTGCAGTATATAAAATAAATCATAAAAAAAATGAAAATATGTATATGTGTGTATGTAGAATGTGTGTGCCAGTTCGTTGATATTGTATGTTGTCACACGAAAAGCACAACGGCTGCATCTACTACATGCACACATATACAGATATATAGACAAATACAACTATGAGTGGAGTAGCATCCATTCCGTGCTAAAAAGGATGCATTGGTAAATGAAAAAAAAAAATAAATAAATAAAAATGAAAAAAAACGACAAAAAGAATATCCTTTGTGCATTGCAGATGAGTTTGGCTGTCATCGTTGTTACTGTTGTCGTTATCGCTCGCTCATCATCAACAGTAACATTTTGTGTTGTTATCCAATGCGAAACGGTGCTCATTTCTTTCTTTTCACAAACCCCCCTCCCCCTCAATTTTATAGCTTTCTCGACTCCTGATGTTCAGTTCTTCCCCCAATTTTATTTTAGCAATTGCAAAAAGGATTCAGTAGAGCCCGTAATAAAATACATCGAGTGAATTCACTTACTTTACATACGCGCATACGCTCTGTGTGAAACAGAGAAAACGTAATGAAAAAGACGAAGCTCTACCAAACACGCAAAACTGTACTGCAATTAAATAAACGGAAATTGCGCCAAACGTATGAGAGCAACTTATATACAAAATATACACACACACACACACACACACACACACACACACACATACACTTGTTATGCAGTGCAACTGCAACACTCACGAATGATAACAGCATTTTATTGCCACACATTGTACTGCATACAGTAGCGATTAAAAAACAAAAACCAAAACAAAAAAAACACAATAAAACATAACAAAAACAAAAGAAAGTTAATTAAAACAAAACATTTTCAATTATACCGTTAAGCCTTGCAGCTACAAATGGTTATACTATTGTATTTTACAAACTACATGCGTGAACGTATCTGTGCATGTATTTGTGTGTGTCTGTGTTTGAGTCTCTATGTTGCATTTGACACTATATGTTTGTGTTGTTGTTGCTGTTGCTGTTGCTCTTGCTGTCGCTATTTGCTGCACTCACACAGCAAATGATTGCTGCTTAATTTGTATTGTTTTCAACAATACTCGTAAAATAATTTTTATTTTTTTTATTTTTGATATTTTTCACTTTAATCTTTTTGTTTCTAGTTGTTGTGTTTCTGTGGTGCCTTCTTTTTTTTGCATTTGTTATTTGTAAACAAATAATATGAAGCATAATTTTTTCGCTTTTACGCGCTCAAAAATATGCTATGCACTTTTAATATCTTTAATTATTTCTTTTTAGTTTCACGCTGTTGTTTTACTATTATTTTTAAATTTTGAACTATTCGGCATTGACTTCAATTATGTACTCATACATAGTTGAAAAATATGTTGAATTTTTCTGATATTGAGTTCGTTAGTAGTTATTTCATGCGATAGCGCATACTTTAGAAGGTATTTCTCCGCACAGGGAGGTTCCATTTTAGAGTCACGACAGGATATTTAAGATATTCGTGTAATTTTTTACAATTGTGTAATATTTCGGCATATAAAGCCTCGGCTTATGTTTAAATGTTTTTTTTTATTTTTTACATTCAACACAAAGGATGTTGATTGGAAGGAAGATTGATAGGTGAGAGGAAGAGGAAGGGAGCATAAGAGAAGGAACACAATAACACAGCACACCGATAAAGAGATAGACAGCCATTGTGGCAAGTGTTTACCACAATGAACTTCTTACTTTACTTACTTTTAATGGCACAACAGCCCATGGAGGGCCTAGGCCGAGCTTTTCGCATCCATTCATGTTGTGCGTGTTATATTTGTACATGAATGGAAGGGACCTACGAATCCGAACGGCGAAGTGAAAAGCTTTTCATAGCAATTTTTACTCTTGTAGGTTTGCCATTGCCTGCCATGTCAAGAGGTGGTGCTGTGTAGAAATATTATTTTTTCTACTTTTTGATTTTGCCTGTGCCGAGATTCGAACCCTGGACACTCTGCGTAGCAGTCCAACGCACTACCACTACACCACAGCGACCACCAATGAACTTCAGTTTTATCCATATTGACTAGAACCGCATGTAGCGCAGAAGGAGCTTTTTGCATCCACACATATTGTGCCTGTTTTATTTGTACATGACCACCAACTAAAGCTTTAGTTGAATTATTCTTTATTATCGTTCTTTTTAAAGCCTAGTTATGGTAGGTAGGGTAGGTATCGTGGCTATTTCCTCTATATTCAATTAGAGAAAGAGCGTCAGTTTGGTGCCACATCGGCATTGTGTCAATAGATGTTGTTTACACGGGAAAAAAATAGTTCATTAAAAATTAATGAAAAGCATTCATTAAAATAAAAATCAGAAAATTAATGTAAAACTTAATTAAATCAATGAAAAACTTCATTAAGTCAATGAAAAACTTCATTAAATTAATGAAAAACTGTATTAAATTAATGAAAAACTTCATTAAGTTAATGATATCCTTCATTAAATTTTATGAACGCATATGAAAACGTTCATTGATATTATTCATTAATCGGAGTGCCATAACAATTTAACTTAATCAATGATTCTAATAGATTTTAATATTTTCGTTCATTAATTCATTAATGAACACTTTCATTGATTTTGCCTAAGAATAATTTTACTTGATATTTTCTTTTTTATTAAGTAGAACTGACGACCTTGAGTCTAGAGGGTAATGCACTAGACACTCACCTGGAAAGTTTTGGGTTTGATTCCCATGTTGGTAGTTATTTTTTTATTTTTATTTTCATAAAACATTTTACATTCTAACCGATAAGAAGTAAAAGAGGATTATACGAAAGTGTACAAGTTTGCACAAATTTTTTTTTTAAGTATTAATGAACTTACATATTCGTTAATTTGTAAGTTTTCATTGATCCTGTTTCATTAAAAAAAAGTGTCAATGAAAGCCCGTTCATTGATTTTATGGAATTTTGCATGTTATGTTTTTTAACGTACCATTTCATTAATTTTTCATTGATTTTATGAATATTTTTTGTTCAATGTAGAGTTAATCTGTGAGATTGAGAAATTTTAGAAGCTTTACGATCGAAGCTTTGGCAATCTCGGTTATGTTGTCTAGGAAGGGTTTATAGAATGAGTTTTTTTCGTTGCAGCTCCTGCAGAGTGTGTGAGGAGTCTATTGGCGGCATTAGACCAAGTAGGTACCTGGTTATGCTGCTGCCAAATTTGATATTAAGATATTGATATTTAGCAGATTAAGAAAGTGAAAGCCCTAATTTTATCTTGTGCAATGAGTTATTTTCAGAGTTGATTCTTGTCTCGCTAATTCATCGGCCCTTTCATTACTTTCAATGTTCCAGTGACCTGGAATCCAGATAAGGGCAATAACTGCAGCCTATAACTGTGAGATGGACGCTTAACTCCCTACATTGGTTAACTAATTTTGAGGATACAAAGTCTGAGCCTAGAGTTTTCATAGTCGCTTGGCTAGTCTTCCTTTGACCAGTGCTTAGCAGAGTTCTCTGATCTCCGATCTACCACTGCCAGTAGCTACATTATTTTAAAGAACCATTTTGAGGCACATGAAAGTATTTCGATTTCAAACATATGTAAAATTTAATTCTTTATGATTGTTTTGATCACTTCAAAATATTCACATATGTAACTCGTACACTTGAATGTGTATGTATGAGCATAAATGTGTACTCGTATGCAGTAGTTACATGCCAGCAAATATTATTATTTCGCAACTTTATCGTACTTGTCGGAAAACCTTTGTGCAGTAAAGTAATATCGCTGCATTGCATACATCACCGTTGTTGTTGTTGTTGTTGTGTAACTAGTTTCTGTGTATCTCATTTAATGTGTGCCCTCATAATGAAATTAAGGCTATAAATTATGCATCCGCCCTTCATCTGTGCTTGTGCTTTTCAAGCTGACATATTCTGGTTGTTGTTGGGTCAGCTTGGGTTTGTGTAAGTGTTGGTGTGCGTGTGTGTGTGTACTTGAGTTCAGTCGATCGATCAATCAATCAATCAATCAATCAATGTGATTAAGTGTTGTCGATTTTAATTAACAAAAACAACTAGCAACTATACGAAGAACCAACGACAAAAACTTTCTGTAGCTACTTGCTTCGTGCATGCAACACAAGCATCCACCAAGTAGTTGAGTTGATATTGTATGTAGTTATGGTACTCAAGTGCATACGTACATACAAGGTGGGGCAAAATGTCACAATGTGAATGTGCCATAATTTTTGGAAATGATGACAAATGTCATTGTACTTACTTTTGATGGCACAACAGCCCATGGAGGGCCTAGGCCGAGCTTTTCGCATCCACTCATGTTGTGCGTGTTATATTTGTACATGAATGGAAGGGACCTACAGTTTAAAGCCGAATCCGAACGGCGAAGGAAAAGCTTTTCATAGGCAATTTTTACTCTTGTAGGTTTGGCATTGCCTGACAAGAGGTGGTGCCGTGTAGAAAAATTATTTTTTCTACTTTTTTTTTTGATTTTGCCTGTGCCGAGATTCGAACCCCGGACACTCTGCGTAGCAGTCCAACGCACTACCACTACGCCACAGCGACAAATGTCATTGTGCTTTGACATTTATGTTGTAGGCAGTTACAGAATTTGTTGACAGTAAGCAGTTCGGGCAACGTTGGAGATTTTGAGACACAAATTTCCGGACCGTGTGCTCTTTCGTTTTGGTGATTTGAACTTGCCGGTAGATCGCCAAATTTGGCTTCTTCTTTGAGACTTTTTCAAATCTCGGGTTTACCATATCAAACCACAAACCTTGCAAGTGTTGAAAGCTAACATTTAAGAAGAAGTCAGCCGTTTTGCGGGCGACAATTCAAAATGCCGTATGACGAGCTTAAATGTGCATAAACTCATAATGACCGATATCATTTTTTCAACTTAATGTCATAAATTTTACAACTTCAAATAACCTTTCCGTGGAAAGAGAATCCAATTTTCTTCATATCTAATAAACTGGCAGCCTATTCACATTATGACATTACTTTTGCCCCACCTTGTGCATACTCGTACATTTGTGCAAACATTCATTGGAGGATGATCACTAGATGATGCATGGCTGCCATTTGACTACATTCTTATACGCATCAGTAAGTGAGTGTGTGTGTGTGTGTATGTATGTAAGTACTCGAGCATGTACTCGTATTCAAGATAGTAGTTTATTTATTGCAAATTTCATAAATCAACAGCAACTACTTATTTTACGGTTCAAATTTAATGGGTGAACTTTACCTTTATTTACCGACTGCATTTTAAAACTTTCTATGTCATCTGCATTATTGCCACTGAACCTGATTTCCGATTTCATTTTACTCCTCTCCAACATTAAATCATCGTTATGATTTGGGTTTTTGAGATCCCAATATCAAATCTCATTTGAGAATTAATCAGCTTAATAACAAAAAATAGGAAGTCTCTGAAATTCATGTTCATGTATGTAGTTAATAATATCACAGAATAATTCATAAAAGGTGCTTGAAATTCGCTTCCACATATTTCATATATGCACTTAGTAGGGACATAAATACTGTTACATACATTTGATGTTATAAAAATATTATTGATATATATTGTATTCAAAAAGCAATTATTTATTCAAAATGCCCGCCTTTGGCCTTCACGCTTGCCACCAATATCTGCACGCACCTCGCGCATTGGAAAAGTACTGACAGCACGAATCAAATCAGTCTTCACAGAATCAATGTTGGGGTATCTTTTGTGGCAAACAATATCCTGTAAAACTGACCATAATTTGTTAGCCAGTGGGTTCAGATCAGGGCTGCCCGACGGCCATTCTTCAGAGCAAATGAAAGCTGGTAAAATTGTTTTTATCCTTATGGGCAGCTGGCGCAGAATCTTGCTGGCAGGAAAGTCCATGGCTGGTTTTGGGAACAGGGTTTCCCAACAGCTTCCAAAACTATTTCTTGGTAAATTTTGGCCGAAGTTTTGAGCCCTTGTTCGCAGAAATCCAAGGCAGTGACGTCATCGTAAGAGTCACCCCACCAAACCATGACTGAAGCTGGGAGATGACCCTTTTCAACACGTGAGATCAGTTCAGATGCTTCCTATGATAACCGTGCATACACCCTATCATTATACTTGTTAAATTTTTCCTGCACGGTAAAAATTTGTTCATCCAGTTCATCAACGTGCTTCACCAAAGACGTTTGGATTTTTCTATCCTATTTTTTCCAAAGATGTAGTCAACAAATTGTGGTCGCTGTGGCCCAGTGGTAGTGCGTTGGCCTGCTACGCAGAGTGTCCCGGGTTCGAATCTCGGCACAGGCTAAAATTAAAAAGTAGAAAAAATAATTTTTCTACACGGCACCACCTCTTGGCAGGCAATGGCAAACCTACAAGAGTAAAAATTGCTATGAAAAGCTTTTCACTTCGCCGTTCGGATTCGGCATTAAACTGTAGGTCCATTTCATTCATGTACAAATATAATACGCACAACATGAGTGGATGCGAAAGCTCGGCCTAGGCCCTCCATGGGCTGTTGTGCCATTAAATGTAAAGGTAAGTAGTTAATAAATGTCCGGTACGACATTTGAAGGCACCAAGTCCCAAGTCTTTTTTAATGATTCGACTCATGAATTTTTGCGTGTTTTCGGAGCGGATTTCGCTGAATTCTTGATTTGTCCGCTTTGATGACATGCGGCGAACTGTGAACTGTACATGGAAGGCCCGACCGGTGGCGGTCTTTGATATCTGTAGTCTCCTCAGTTTTATGCACCGGTACACGAACATGCAACTAATCCCGAGTGGGCGGAACGTTTTGAAAATATCGCCTTTTTTCATTTCGCACTTAAACAGTGCTATAACAGCGATACGGTTCTCATTATCTGACCACTCCATGGTAAAAGCTGACACAATATTGAATTCCCGTTACAGACTAACGCTATAGAGGTTAGCTTTCATAAACCATGTGGTAATAACAGGGCATGTTCAATTCTACTATTGGAATGGGTGCGTTTAATGTTGTAACAGTATTTATGTTCCTACTAAGTAGTATATAATGAAATTTAAATATTAATTAATAATATTTAATATTAACTAATTCAATAGAACATTTTCTCTTTGAAGAGTTTTGTCATTCTTGCTTAATATGTTTTCATTTCATTTACATTTCATTTGTTATTCAACCGAATTCGTATTCAAATAATGTTTTTTCATTTTCTCATTTTCTCATATAATCTCGTTTACAACTCTTCACTTCTTTGCTGTTTCCGTCAACCCAAGCACACAAACACAGAATAATTCATTCCAATATTAAGTAACTATGGAAATTAAGAAGCAATCCGGCAATGTCGTGCAAGCCTTTAGGTCAAAGCAGGAGTACATTGTGAAAGTTCAGCGCTGTTCGCGAGAACAGAACAGGTGAATGAAAACAATGAGGGCAAAAGGAATTCAGTTGGAAAAGATTATAATTTTCATATCCGCTGATATTAAATACATACATACATAGATGCTCCAGCACACACATACAAGCATACAATGGAAAATCATAGCTGTAAAATAAATAGTCGAGGCAGATTTAATAATGTAACATTAGATGTACGCGTTTACTTTTGCCTATCTCACCCTACTTTTCTCTCATCCTTCTCTCTCCATCTCTCTCTCTCTCTCTCTCTCTCTCTCTTTCTCTCTCTCTCTCTCTTTCTGTATCTCTCTGTGGGCTGCTGTCCTTCGGTACGGCTTCCGGTCGCCATCAACGCGAGTTTCTGTGCTTTTCCTATCATCAGTTTTGTTTTGTTTGATTAATTTTTTTTTATGTTTTCTTTTTTTTTTTTTGTATTTTGAAATGCTTATTTAGGATTTTTCGCAAAACATTTTCAGCATTTTTAACATAAGCTGAAATGTTTTTGAAGTTAAAAATTAAACAAAAAAGAAAGAAGAACAAGAGAAAATAGCCTTATTTAGGTTAGCATTTTTTGTGCACCCCAGTAACAGCAACAACAAAAAAGGTAACTACTTACTTTCCGTACCTTTGGCTATATTGTTCGTTTGTTGTAGTTTGCTGCTAGCTAAATGAAAAGTATGTATCTGTCGATTTGAGTTACTTATGTAAGTATGTGTGCGTGTGTGTATGTGTGCATATACGTCTGATTCACTTTAAGCATATGCGGAAGGCATTGAATATGCCATAAGCACTATATGGAGGAAACGGAAATGTTTCGCAAAGGATAAGCTATTCCAACGGAAATTGATGTAAAAAAGCACCCTTTCAGCAGCAGCAGCAAAAACGTTAAAAATTAAAAGTTTTTATTTCACATTCTCATACATATTTATGGGAAAGTAAAAGCAAGCAATAGATGGCGAAATGAACTGTTGAGCTTGACTGTGATCGCCGTTGAGGCACTGAAAACGCCACTTGCTGCTGCCAATATTGAAAAGTTCTTCTAAAGGATATAAAATATTATAGAAGAGCAAAAAATTATTAAATGAATTAATGAACAATGAAAGCAGCACAATGAAATAATGAAATGAGTAAATTGCAAACCCATTCATAAATTTAATAGTTGCTTGAACAATAGCGGCGACTAAGGTTTCCGCTTTTTTGCTTTGTTCCGTTTTGTTTCCAAGCAAAAAACTCAGTTCTTTTTTTCGTATTGATTGGACTGTTTGCTTTGTTTTTGCTGCTTTTTTTTTTATCAAACACCGTATTCACAATTTAGAGCACCAAAGGTTTTTATTGCTTGCCATTGCTGAGCGTCGCTTTTTTGTTTAGCTTCTGTCAGTTTTTTACTGCTGGCAGTACGTTTAAATGAATTGCTTGACTAAATTTACTAGCAAATGGCACACGGCATACAGCATACAGCGGAAAATGAGGAGAAGAGAAGAATGTGCAAAAAGTGGACAACAATGAAATAAAAGCAAACATTGCTGTATTTTGTTTGTGGTTTAATCAAAAAAAAAAAAAAAAAATAACAGAAAAATGAAGAAGCTTTTGTTGTGGTAAAAATAGAGGAGAAAAAGCAAGCGGCAATGGCAGCCTACAAAAAAGAATAGTACTGAATTATTTCATAATTTTCGTGTTTTTTCTTTAGCTCATATATAATCGAGTACCATAAGTGTGTGTACTCGTATGAATGTGTGAGCGTGTTTGAGTGTGTGCATGTGTTGGTGTGTTTGCCAATACAAGCGGAAGTCAAATGGGAAATGAATAATGCAAATGTATTGTGAAACAATAAGTGTGCCAAAGGAGAGTAATGAGAGAGAGAGAGTGAGGGAGAGAGAGAGCAAACGAATGCATGCAGCGCATTTGTTGTTTCTTTGCCCTTCAGTAATTTAAATCGTGCATATGGCAATTGCAATTTCAATGCACATTGTGCTGCCGTTGCTGCTATTTCGCTGGCAGGCACCTCTTCGAAAAGGAAGTGAAGTTTATGTGAACTTATGCCCAAATAGACAGTTCGTCCATAACTTAATAAGTACTAGTAATAGCTTCTGAAAGAAAAGTGATTTTGATTGGAATTTAGCAGACAAACGATTTTATTATCAATTTAAATATCCATTATTATTCATAGGAGCTATACAATTTCGAGAGAGCTTTAATATTCTGATTTATATACGTATACAATATATAAGTATAATAGCTATGTAATAGTGTTGCATGGAGGTTCTTAAAAATGGGAATCTTTAATTTTGTGAGGTTCGATGGAAAAAATTCGTGAACCAAGAACCGGGTAATTGGCATCGCATCGGCGTCAAAGTAAAAAAAATGCGTGGAATATTGACAAATTACTCCTCAGCCGATCAGTAGTCACTCTCAGAGGATTAAATTGTAAGAATCCCATTACTTTTCAACGGCCAACATACATACCACCTCCATCTCCAACTCTTACAGACTCCCCCATACAAAATATACTTATGAAATTGGCTACCAGTGTTTATCCTAAAGGGGCAAACGGTACATAAGACCGACCTCCAATAATTTTCACTCCACAACATTATTCCCGAATTTACTTAGCCTGCATCTCCATCCGATAAGGGGCTTGCTTCTATACAAAAACACCTTTGATCTTAGAGGAGTAACATGTAAAACCGATCCCATTGATTTTTCTCTTTAAACATTTTCCCTAATCGAACTTACCTCTGTCTTAAAACCTTGGGGGGGAAATTAGTTTTTATGTGGTTTAACCCCTTAAAGGTATGTTCGGAAAAAATGTTGGAGAGTGCAAAAGAATAAGGGCCGCTCTTACATTTTAACCCTCTAGCAGAGACTCTTCACAAGCAGTCGGGTGACAGGTAGATTTTCTTTTAAAAATGTAAATTTTTTATGGGAGCCCCTATTAACGGTTGAAAAAAGGGATTGTGGGGGGGGAGGGGGGGGGGGGGAGGCAGTATATTGGAGCAAAATGTTGGACAGTGAAAATTAACTAAAATCGGTCTTGTATTTTGAGCCTCTAGAATCACACATGGAGCGTTCTCCATGGAGAGCTTATTTCATGAAAATGGGGACCCCATTAATAGTTGGAAATGGAGGGTAAGTCTTTCTTCTTCTTTTAATGGCACAACAGCCCATGGTGGGCCTAGGCCGAGATTTTCGCATCCACTCATGTTGTGCATGTTTATTTTCACATGAATCGTAGGGTCCTACAGTTTTATGACGAATCCGAACGGCGAAGTGAAAAGCTTTTCATAGTAAATTTTTACTCTTGCTGGTTTTTCATTGCCTGCTAAGGGGTGGTGCCGAGTAGCAAAATAGTTTTTGATTTTGCCAGTGCCGAGATTCGAACCTCGGACACTCTGCGTAACACTCCAACGCTCTACCAGTATGCTACAGCGACCACAATGTAGAGTAAGTATGTTGGAGGAAAATGTTGGCCATTGAAAAGTTATACTATATATATTAACCTTCTAGGAGCGACTCTTGATCTGTCGGTTTTCTACGCTTGTTTTTTTTTTAACTTTGATCTCGATGCGACGTTATAAATCCTCACCCAGCCCTCTAAATTTAAATATAATAAAATTCCTAAACAAATTCCAGCGTATCCAAATCGAAAAACCGTGTAATGTTCTTATACATATATTAGTTTCAAAGATTTCAAGGTGGAACAAAATGCCACCGCAAATCTCTTCTATTCGGTTTTACTTTCTACTTAGTTTACGATCTCGCTCTAGCTTAAGCTTTCAGCATGAATTTCATTGTCTATGGTTCTCTGCAGATGTTTAATAGTTCGCCCTTTCTGACGTTGTTCTCCGTATTCCAGACGATAACAGTCCTGGCAATGTTATCTTGTGGTCTGCGTAGAGAGTAGACGATGTATTGGACTTCTTTTTCGAGGCTGTAGCTGTATTGGTTGTTGCTATGTTCTTAGCCAGTCGTCTCACTCTGCCATGCACGCCTGAATCAAAATTTCAGTGGATTAAAATTTTTCCTATAATTCATTCTTAGTTGCCAGCAACTTTTAAAGCAATTCTTTGGTAAACGCCAAAAAATGTTCATTTCTTTTCTTTCCTTCTGCTTTAGGTATTTTGTTTATTTGATGATCTTAACTGTGCTGCTAATAACACTTAATTGTGCTTTAATTTTCCTTAATACCATACTACTTTTACTTGTGTTTATATATTTTTTGTTGTGGTTTACTACTCATCAGCAGACATACATACTGGCATAGACACATGCCATTATAATGTCTTGCTCATATGCGGTATATATTTTATAACACACATGCACACATCATTTTCCGCACCTGCTGGGTTTAACACATTTTCACCTTTGCGTGTCCTTACAATTTGCTAACATACAAACACACACACATACACGCATTCACTATGTAGTGGTAGTAGTTGAAACGGTTGTAGTTAGTAGCACTAGCAAAGAAAATTAACATAGCAAAACTTCTTGAAACTTTGAATTGAAGTTTCTTCTGCTGCTGCTGCTGCTGCTGCTGCTGTTGCTAATGCTTGCCTTTTCCTCAACCTCCTTGTTTTCTCTTCTCTTCTTTCTTTCTTTCTATTTCGAACTTTCATTAGTAAAAATAATAACAACAACAGCAATAACTGTTAACAGTTAGTAACTAACTAACACCTGTAGTACGTGAGCTTTAATGTTTCACACTCTGGGCCAATATACTCACTTCCTCTCTTCTGTTATTTGTTTTGCCTGTCATTTTCATGTTCTTACTTGTACTTGTAAGAGTAGGTGTCAAACGTCGCAAAAAAAAAAAAAAAAAAAAAAATTTACATTAGCTTAATTTTGGTTGTACATATGTACTTATGTATTAATTGGAAGACAGAAGAAAGAAAAAACTTTTGCTATTAATGTTAACATATTAAAAATGAAAATGAATTTTGTGATTTTTTTTCGTCAGTCAGCTGTCGAAAGTAATTACTTCTTATTCTTCTTCTTTTAATGGCACAACAGTCCAGGGATGGCCTTGGACAACCTTTCCACATCCACTCACTTTTTGCCACTCATGTTATATTTGCACAGGAAAATGAATTTGGGGCTGTTTATTTTCTTCTTCTTTAAAGGTACGATAGCCCATGAAGGAACCTGGTCAAGCTTTTTGCATCCATTCTTAAATCATTCAAATGTAAATTGGATCAATAAAACACAAAATATTTATTATTCATTCAAATGTATTGTATCGCCTTCAAAATAACGCCTCTCGAAATAACAATCTTATAAGAACGAATTTTCCAATCTAAGCCCAGATAATATTCTTTATTTATCATCTGACCTACTAGCAAGAATTCCGAGTGCACAACACCGCAATAACCAAAAAAAAAAAAAAAAAAACAGTCAACATTACTTTGACTTTTGGACTTTTGATCGACTTTGACCACCGCAACTCGACAACTTTTGAATGCACTTTACTTTACCACTCGTATATACATACTTGTTTTTGGATAAAACCGATTCACTATAAGCCTTCCGTAACATTCTCAGCGATTAGGCACACGAAATTCCATTTATTTTACTTTACTCTTAATGGCACAACAGCCCATGGAAGGCCTAGGCCGAGCTTTTCACACCCACTCATGTTGTGCGTGTTATATTTGTACAGGAATGGAAGGGACTTACAGTTTAATGCCGAATCCGAACGGCGAAGTGAAAAGCTTTTTATAGCAATTTTTACTCTTGTAGGTTTTTCATTGCCTGCCAAGAGGTGGTGCCGTTTAGAAAAATTATTTCTTCTATTTTTGATTTTGCATGTGCCGAGATTCGAAACCCGGACACTCTGCGTAGCAGTCCAACGCACTACCACAACGCCACAGCGACCAACTTTTTTTTTGTTATTTGGGTTTAAAACTCAAACCAACAAGAAAATTATATATCTTTTTCTATTTCTCGAGAAGGCAATCGACCTTCTGTAGCACTCAGACCACTGTAACAATACCCTTTCATTTCTTATAGGATTAACTTAATATTTCATTTTCATATTTTAAGTCATGTTTGTAAACTTTTTAATAAATAATTTTTTTTAATTAGATTAATACATTCCGAAATATTTATTTAGCGACACCTATACTTAAAGATATTATTAATTAAACAGTTCCTTCTGCTCCTCTGAATCTTATTAAAATTTAATAAGGCAGGATAAAGGCGCCTGAGGAGAAAAAGATTAGTGTGGCCAAAGAAATTTAATCATTTCAAAATATAATTATGCATATAGCATAATGAAGTGGCTTAGTGAAATTCTAATGAAATAATTGAGGTTTCGATATGCTTAATAAATTATTTGAGTTATTATTATAGGAAATGTAATGCAGGGAAGAGGAGGGAAATGAGGCTTGAAGGAAGGCTAAAATTTAAATAGAAAATTACATCATCGTGCATTAATTTATTTAAAGATTATTCGTGTTAAGAATTAAAATTATCTAAACGATTTCAAACCAGCAATTCCATTTTTATATTTTCTTTCAGACTCAATAACCGAAGGACACGCGGTCAAATGGAAGTCACTAGTGTGTCTGTCGCAAAATAATTAAAACATTAAAGCTGTTGGGTCTCAAAGAAAAGCCCGTAACGTAGAAGTTATGTAACATCTAGAGATGTACAGAAACACTCTGCCTTGGCAAGGAGCAGCATCAAGTACTCAAAATACCGTTAAAAGCAAAGCGAGGGGAAACACACACGCTGCCTGCAAATAAACTCACGCACCAACCAACTCGCAACAACCAGAAATGCACGAGAGGGTACGGGTTAAACGCAATCATACCTGTAACTATGCAAAGGGGAAATTTCGCGCACTAAAGTATGCAACGCAAAATGAGCGCACGTGGTTTTTAACTTTTGACTACATGTAGTAGGTGTTTATTTGTGCGTATATGGGAGTGTGTGTGTGTGTGTGTGTGTGTGGGTGTGTGTGTGTGTTTGTGTGTGTATGGAATAATAACAACATGAATTTTTAACACACACACAAGCTCAGTCAAAAAAGTACAAAGAAGTAAAATAAACAGCATAACAAAAACGGAAGTCAATATTTTCATGTGCACATGAATACAAATTTCTGTTGTTTTTTCTTTTCGTTGCAGAAAATTACATTAGTGTTTTTAGCGTAAGTGTGTGAGTATGTGTAAGTAGTCGCGATTATGTTTGTACCCTGGAAAATTTGAACCACACGTGCAGCACTTAATATACAAATTTCATGAGCGTGTAACGACGCGAAAAAATGATACACATTAAAAAGTAAAATATATTATGTATTTGCAAAAAAAAGAAATCAAGAAAAAAGTAAAGCAAAAGTGAAAAGATGAAATGTAAATAAGACAATACTGAAAAAGGGTTAACGAAAAAGTTTGTTCTGAAAAAAATTACGCCCGTCCAAAAAACAAAAAAAAGAGAATAAAGTCAACAAATAAAATAAATGTGTACTGCAAAATGCTGCTAAAAAATTCGTGGAAACGTACTTAAATTTTAGTATGCTCAATAAAATTGTTTGCTAGCGATTTGAAGTCAAGAGTATTTGGCACGTTTTCAAAATTTATTTTATATTCTTCACGTATAAAAAACAGTTGCCTTAGGCTTTCCTATTTTTTGTTTTTTTTTTATTAATTTGCATATAATAAATAATATATATTATAAAAAATAGAATTGAAATTACGGAAGAAAATTTCAAAATTAAACTTAAAAAAATAATAACAAGCAACAGCAATCAGGAATTTTCGTGCTGATCATGGAGCACGCTGCTTTTGCCATATTATTCTGTCTCGTCATAACAACGCTACAATTTATTTCAACACACGAACATGGTGACGGCTTTAAACCAGGTGAGTTAAGTGTTAAGTACTCGCAAGAGTTGCCATATTTAACTAAATTATTAATGCTGTCAACAGAAACGCGAGAAATGGGAAAAACTTTTCTTTTTCCTTATGCCACACAAAAATTAGCACTTTACATAAATTTAATTATTAAATTTGTTATAGGTATGCAAAGTAGTCTGTGTGTGTGTGTGTGTGTGTGCATTCTTATGTGGTTGTGATTCCCAGAGGGAAATTAATGGTGTCTTCTTGTATTTACATATATACTTTTGTATTAGCAGATTCGACGACACTTAAATAGCGATCTCCAGAAGAAGCCTGCCTTCTGTGAAAATAAGGTTCTAGTGCTGCAGATTTGAATAGTTTCTTAACTAGAAATGTAAATGAAATGAAAAATATGTATTTCAGGAACTAAAGGCATTCCCCTCAGTAGTTCAGTGTTAAAGTAGTGATCTGAAATTTTTTCCCCGCCATAGAGGACTTTTCTACTCTCACTTGAAGGAGTCAAATGGATAGGTTAAAACGCCTTTCAAGTAACCTTCAATGCCAGTATATGTATGTATTTTTATTTTTATTGTTTTGTAAAGCAATCAACCTCTAGGGTATGAATGCAAAGTATTATGTTGAGCAGGAAGCTTATTCCATATCTATGTAATGCGTGGAGCGTTAGGAAAACGTGTCGAGTTCCGTGGATGGCGTGAGTTCCGCTCCGCAGTTCCTGTAGTTCTGGGGAACACATGAACTAGTGGTATTAAATTATGCAAGGTGGTTACGAGTGAAATTAGTTATAATTGACTAAGTCAGTCGTCTGGTTCTTTCCGCTTTTTTCAAATGACCAAAAGTTCTTACTGCCGCTGTGGAATTGTTAAACTTTATCTGTTCGTAAAGAAGCATTACAGACATTTCTTGCCTGCTTACGCAACTTTTTGGTTAGATTACCAATATGTGAAAGGAAACCCTCTGGACATGACTGCTGACATGCAAGTTGCAGTAAACCACGAGAATGAAATACCGCATTCTTAATAAAATAATTAATTCTATCATTTTAGCACTGGTATAGAAACCAGTATGTTGTTATAAAGAAAATGTAACGTATATACATGGCAACTCTGTGTTGCCATAGTTCATCATGACAATAATCTATTGTCGTGATGAAGTGCAAGGGCACTCCAACTCTGTTCTACTGACTTAGCATTTACTAACGAATTATGTATACGCGCGAATATGCTGAGCCAACATATTAGAGATACATAGCGACACGATCGCATAAGTTAAAGAAGGAAAAATAAAGTAGAATTCAAACAGATCTGACGTGTTTGAATTTATTTCAAAAACACAATTACCAATTGAAATGATAAAAAAAAGTTTTTGAGACCATTCCAATTTGGCAAAGTGTTGTGGATTCCAGAATACGGAATGCATACTAAAATCGTATAGTGGTTCGAGTTAGCAAGAGGCGCGTGGACACTTGCACCATATTTGACATTTGAGAACTGAGAAACAGATCAATGATATTTTGCGCTGGCCGGGCGGCTTATGGAAAATGTATCAGGTGAGTGTCTGACTGTTAAATTCGGAAAATATTTCGACATATAGACCTTCGATTGTGGTGTAACTCGAGTGGCACTACCAATCCAAATTGTGAACCTTGAAGCCACCAGCAACAACGATTTCAGTGCACGGATATGTTTTCAAAATAAAAGCAATCGAATCTAACCTATTAAAGGCATATTAACTTATTAAAAGTAGTATACCTACCAGAATTTGGGTTTCTATAAAGAAAATAGAAGTGCAAAATGTGACTGCATGTTGAATTTAACCTACAGGATCTAAACTTAGCGTCCGTCTGATAAATTGTTGCTGTCACTGGTACGTAACTTCCTCGTTTATAGGGAGCTAGCTGTGATAATACAGTGAATTTGCACTCTCACATATCTGATTCTCATTCAGTGTCATTATGTGGGGTTTAAGGAGGTTTATAAAAGAAAAAACAGGAAAAATTTACTATGAATGAAGTTTCAGAAAGCTTTACGAAAATACCACGTGACCAAGTTTAAAGAAAAACACAATGAAAGAAAATGCGATCGAATAACTTTGCTCTCGCCCAAAGACAAGAAATATCTGTGGTTTCTTCCTGCACTTGGTAGTCAATGTGAATCAGTGTATATATCCATACACAGTAGCGACCCATAAAAATATGTTGTTTTATTTACACAAATTTTCAATTTATTAAAGTTCTCTGTGAGCATATTAATAAAAATTGTGGTTGCATGGAATCTGCTTGTTTTGTTTACTAGGCGCTTGCAACATTTTCAATGCCAATCACTTTCCGGAAACTGTGTGTAGGTCGCTGTGGCGTAGTGGTAGTGCGTTGGACTGCTACGCAGAGTGTCCGGGGTTCGAATCTCGGCACAGGCAAAATCAAAAAAAAAAAAGTAGAAAAAATAATTTTTCTACACGGCACCACCTCTTGTCAGGCAATGGCAAACCTACAAGAGTAAAAATTGCTATGAAAAGCTTTTCCTTCGCCGTTCGGATTCGGCTTTAAACTGTAGGTCCCTTCCATTCATGTACAAATATAACACGCACAACATGAGTGGATGCGAAAAGCTCGGCCTAGGCCCTCCATGGGCTGTTGTGCCATCAAAAGTAGGTAAAAGTGTGTAAATTCGCTATTACGGATTCTTTCCGATCTACGGATATCCTCCAGTATGGTTGACACCATATTTATGCAACTTGTGCATTTTTATCATATAATTTACAATGTTGTCCAGTATCACGATGTCCAACAGTGCATACCTTGGATAGTCGAAAAAAAACCATGGGCTAGTTTTTCTTTTTCACCAGTACTGGTGGGGCACTCGTCTTTAAATTTGTGGAGTTATTCTCTAAAGCATCCGTATCCTCTTAGCCATTGCGTCATACAAAAATCGAAGCTTCCATGTTTCCTTATCAACCAGCTTTATATATCTTTTATAACCTGGTATGCCCTTCGCCTGTTTATGGGTATTGAATTATCCCACAAGTATTGCCGCTGGTGGATGCTTTCATTTCTCCTTTTATCTTTTTCTGAAGATGTTATCGCTGTATTTTGGATGTATTTTATTTTGTATAGGTCTTGTAATACATTAGCTATTACATATATCTAATGCGACACCGTACAAAAAGCGCAGCAGACTCTTAGCTAGAGCTAAGTCGAAACAGCGACTTCTGCTGTCTAGAGTATGATTTGGTTTTTAAGTTTTTACAACAGACGTGAACCGCGTACATAGTCACCGTATGACAATTGCCACAACAGTACTTTACTGCTTTGGCCTACAAAGGCCTACTATGACCAAACGTGACAAATGACATTAAAAACTGGTTTACAAAAATGGGCCTCGAACCCGAAAAAAAACCAAGGCTGTCGTTATAACAAATAGAAAAGTACAGGAGGTGTTGGGCCACCAATATTCGACATTATGTATTCTTGCTAACGCTGCAAACACTTGTGATGCTTTTTCGCATGCCACCTCAATATTTGTTGCAAAAGACAGTCTTGCATCCATCATAATTCTAAGGTATTTCTTTACAGGTATACTACCTGATGTTATGTCCATCTATATTTATCACTAGCACCTCCTGTACCCTTCAACCCGTTGTTAATGTCTTTTGTAGTAGGCCTTTGTGGGTCAATAAGCTCCTTTGCCACGATCGTAATTGCGATGTCGTCTGCATAGCCAACTATGTTGAGCCCTCCCGGTCCTAGTAGACGCAATACTCTGTCATAAAGGATAATACATAATAGTGGTCCAATAACTGATCTGTGCGGTATTCCAGCTGTTAAGCGGTGGTATTCATCTGCATCATACAGAAAGGTGTTGTCTGATTAATAGCTTCCAATAATGAATATTATGGTACATAAGAATGTTGGTGTTCTGCATAATGTGCGACCAGCTTTATGACTTAAGTCACTACTGCACAATATTCGTTTTGTACATAAAGGCACCTCTGACCTTCTCCACCAAGCATTTCACTCTCATGACTGGCAGGTAGGTGTATGTGTGTGTGTATCTGTGTGATGTAGTTTTAATTTTAGTAGAGAAAAACTTTAGCTATGCATGTGTATTTAAATAAATAAATAAGCATCATGTGTACCTATATACTTATATTTGGACAAATATTTTCATAAAATTCAGCACAACTTTTTGAATATCTCATAAATATTTTAGTTCCTGTAGTACACATACATATGTTCGTACTTAATTGCGAGTGGGTAAGTAGAGTCAAATGTGATTACATTTTGAAGAACGTTTCTGCCTTTCCCTATTTACTTATAAATTGGAACTGCAATTACGTACTTATTTTGCCACAATCACGCAAAATTTACTTTGCCATCAGCAACGTTTGCTGTTAACCCTCTAATTTTCAAAATTTCTGATTGACGCAAAAAAAATATAACCGATAAATAAGTGTAAAACTTAAAAATCTGTTCTCAAAAACTTTAAAAAATTAATTGGCGTGGATTTCTGAAGTCGGGATCCCACAAAGTATTCTGGTTGTTTGACCCTGTTAGCAACTTTTCTTCTTTGAATGATTAAACATTTTATATTAATTGTTCCTAGTCGTAAACTGTTAGTATCACGGGAAGTATTTTTTATTTTTTTAATATTTATTTTTAACTAAAATTCCCAAATTCAATCGAAATAATTAATTTTTCATATTTTCTAACATTTTTGACATTTCTTCCAGCGGCTTCATACACATCGCAGCTTATAGCCGAAGCATTATTATGGAAGTTTTGGTAGTTCGCTATATTTTCTTTTGCCTTTTGGAGGGCCTAGGTCGTGCTATGTAGAAAATTTATTTTTTGTATTTTTTGATTTTGTCTGTGCCAAGATTCGAACCTTATGACACCACTACGCCACAGCGACCACTGTAGGTCACTATACGATTTGATAAAGAGTATCTCCAGACTACTGTTCTGGTGGTTATTACACCCGTTTCGGTGATGGCTGTTTAGAGGTCTGCTTGGGCATTAAAGGGTCAATAATGAAGGTGTGAGAGAGAGAGACAGAAATTTTTTTAATTAAATCATAATTGAATTTTCATAAAATCAATATTTGTTTTTATAATACAATATAATTTGATTTAAAAATAAACTTTATTTACATACATACAGGGTGCGCCATCTTTTATGTCGATATATAAACAGTGGATAATTTTAACTTTTATCAACCGATTGACTTGAGTAAACACGTTTCTGAAAGGTCAATTTTGACCATGAATCGTTTCACACCGAAACAATGCGCCGACCTAGTGACGTGATGCTGTACATTGAAAACAGTCGTTCAGTTGTGTTTTAACTCAACGCCGAAAATATCGTTGCCCACGAGCATCGTCTGGACAACACTATTCGTCGTTTTGTGTTGAATTCTGCTGGACAGTATGAGATCTTCGACAAGCCCTTCATCAACGCCCAAGATGTTCTAATGAACTGGTTGAATTGGTAAGAGAGCGTATTGCCGAGAACCCATATGTGTCGTATCGTTACCGCGCTCAGCACTTTAGCGTAAGTGGAACCAACTTTGCTGCTCATTTTAAAGGTTAATTTGCATTTGTTTTCTTATAAAGTGAATTTGACTCAAAGAATATTGTCGACAGACCGTCCACGTCACTTGGAATACGGCCAAACAGTTGCTCGACTGGTTGAGACTGAACCTGATTTTTGGAAAGAAAATTTGATCACCGACGAGGTCCATTTCACACTCTCTGGCGCCATAAACAAGCAAAATTACAACATTTAGGGAACGGAGAATCCACACGAAATCCATTAAACACCACCAGCATGACCAAAATGTGACTGCTTGGTCCGGCGTTTGCGCCAAAACCATCATTTGGCCATTTTTCTTCAGAGACAGCGAAACAGTCGATGGGATGTTATGTCGATATCGGTGGATTTTGGCTCATTATGTCTGCCCACAAATATGTAAAAAAGGTCAGGAATGTTACTGGTTTCAACAACGCGGTGCGGCAATGTGTCAATAACGGCAGCCACTTAAATTGTAAAGAACCAAATCAAAAAAAAAAATCCCTCATATATGGAAATCGGTTTTTTTTTCAATATTCACATACCTATATAAAAGATGGTACACCCTGTAAATTTGAGTACATATATTTTTATATACCATACTCTACTTTCATAAAACATGTAATAATAAACCATTTATGTATTTATGTACATGTCTCTTTGTATGTGTGTGCGTGTATTTTGGAATGGAGGTCACCTATATTAACTCAAAATAACTCATTGATACATATCTACCATACATGTATGGACATACATACATTTATAAAATATAATATTACCACTCAAGAAATGAAAAAGTTTATACTACCATACATGTATAAACCCAGGCAGCATACTTCACTTTAATTCTTTTGCTGCTTCTTCTTGTTCTATGTACTACATTGTTGCAGTATTGTATTTGTAATTTTTCTCCAACATTATGGTGTGCTCTGATGATTCATGTATGTATACGAGGATGTTCAGCCATTATTTTTCAATGTTATTATGGTAGTAGCAGTAGTCTCTATATGCTGGCATGATAGTTGGGCGCTGGTAGTATACTCGTATACACAAGCACACACACACACATATATATGTGGTTATGTAGTTGCAATCCCTTGTGTACCACATAAAAAGTGTTGTTGTATTTTATACCCGTAGTACGATATTTTTGTGTTTTTTTTTTCTACTATCCAATATTTATTCATTTTATATTTTGGTATAATTTCATTGTTGTTGCTTTTATTGTAGATAGTATACTTTTTACTTTTGGGTTGACAACATATACATACTATAAAGGTACATATATATTATGTATGTACATATCGCTCGTTTGCTGCAAGACTGTCATAAATAAAAAAACAAAAACAAAATATAAAGTTTGAGTTAAGTATACAGAAGTAACGGTTATTTAGTGTTTTATCTTATGTGAAAATCATCATAACTATAGGTATATCTCTAAAGGATTAGTATTTGTCATCATCAATTGCATGGAGTGAGTGATAGGCAAATTGAAGGGTTTACGATTAAATGCGTTTTTCTTGAATTTCTGTTTTTTGAGTTACGACAATCTTCTAGAAAAATAGCGATATGTAGTATGTAAAGGGTTTGTCAATAGGGACATAACAGTTTTGTATTGAAATATAAACGTATCTTCAAAATTTGTTTTCTTTTTTGATCTGGCAATGTCAACCCATCATTCAAGGTTCACATTTTCATCATGGTGAAGTTCACGAACGAGCAACGTTTGGAAATTATTAAAAATTACTACCAAAATTCCGAGTCAGTAGTGGTGGCAATTTCAACAGTGTTTACTCCAATTTTCGTTCGTAATAATCGTCTCACCAGACAGGCTGTGCTTGTTATAGTTGATAAATTCGAGTCAACATATTCACTATTATATGTGGTCGCTGTGGCGTAGTGTTAGTGAGTTGGACTGTTACACAGAGTGTCCGGTTGTCGAATCTCGGCACAGGGGTAAATAAAAAAGTAGAAGAAAGTATTTTTCTACACAGCACCACCTCTTGGCAGGCAATGGCAAACCTACAAGAGTAAAGTTGTTATGTCCCTATTGAAAACCCCTTTATAATCCGAATCGAAATACAAATACAATTATTTAATAATCATTTTTTTTTATTCTGTTACATCTAAATTGCTCAGCTCTGGGATATACGAGTATTTGTATTGGATGTTGCTGATGCATGGAGTGCCGACATCGTTGTACGCAACGCAATTTTTATGATTTTCTATTCTGATTTGAAAACAAACTTACATATAAGCATATGATACCCAATTGGGTATACAGCTTTGAAATATCTTCAACTAATTTGATTATGAATAAATAATTGTAATCAATTACATTTTGTGCAAGTGGAATCTTATTATTGCTTTATTTGATTAACTATGTAATTAATCAGAAAATCTATTTACGTACGAAATAAAATTAATAAATTAATTTATCAAGTCTTAGCTCTATTCATTCGTAAGTCCCATGTAAAAGGCTTCCTTCGCTTCAATATCGACACATATCGTCAACTTTCGTATCGGAATGCCCTTTCCATCTTATGAGAGCTGACCAAGAAGCTGACTGGGATAGAAGAAATCCGATGCCATTCTCTCTCTTCCAATCGAATGGATTATTAGAGTAAAGAAACTTTTAATCAGTTGCTATTATGACTTAGCAAGGAATCAGCCCATGTCCTCATTCGTGATCCCTTTTGTCATGATGAAGAACGTTCCTCAATGTATCAGTTTCTTAAGATAAGTAGCTGATAAGCCATCTGCATCTGAGCCTTAGTCCGGGCCTGCCAGCACCTGGACAGCAGGGCGAAGGAATTTCCTCCTCGCAGGTTGAAAGGCTATACTGGCTTGATTCAGTCGAAGAGCCTCGAACTTTGTTAGCGAAAAGGGGGTGCACCAATTCCAGGTGGACGATGGGAAGCGTAATTTTCACATTATCCCTTAAATGTATTTATAATCTACAAGCACTGCAAGTATAGCCGCTGTCTCCGCAAGATCTTGCACGTATTTCAGTCTAACACCATCAGTAAAAGCGAACTCTGGACCCTGATGAGGCAGGCACATATCTTTCTAAAAATATCAAGTTTTTGTTATAGATCAAAAAATACCAGCAGGAAAGTTGCAGGCTACTACTTTCTAGTTACTAAGGAACCGATCTCATTACTTACGAATATCATTCTATAAATGATAATTCAATTCTCTACAAAGGAATAATTTAATTTTAAGTTCTTTTCATCAGGCGATGAATACTTCATGGGTGCGCGGAATAACGTTCATCTTCTAAAATAATCTTATATAATCTTTTCAAGCTCACAGCAGAAATAAGTTGGTCTCCTTTGAGTGATTGGCTTCCACTGGGCTGAAGTGCAAAAATGGGCATTAAGAATCGAAGTTCCAATGTCAGGCAAAAATAACATCAATTAATTACATCTTTCTACCCTTTCTTTGCTACTAAAAATTATAGTGTACATTAAATTTGAATATAATAAAAGTTAAATTTACAGAAATCATAATTTTGGATTTTTTATGCGTCGAATATGTTTTGCCTTCATAAATAATGAACAAACAATACAAATTAAAACAAACAAAGAAACACAAAGCAACTTTCCTTCTGAGACTACTATGTACATAATAAAACACAAACAACAACAGCAGCGATGTGAAATTACTGCACACTTGAAAAGACAGCGGCAAAGCCTCAGAAGGGAGTAAGAACAAATAAAAAAATACTTACTCATTTTTCAAAGGCATTTTCGCCTTTCGTTAATTTAAAATAACAATAATTAAATTTTTAATATCACCATGGCATAGCACACTTTTAGGCGGTGGCGGCGACAGCGAATTAAGTGAAAAGTGTTGTATAGGAAATAAGATAAAAAGAAAACAACACAATGTAATTATGGTACGAACGAGAGGCAGGGGTAAGTCGCCTATTGCTTTGTCTCTTCCCCCACTTTGGCGCTGCAGGCATAGTTCTGCTTGTTTCCCTTTTCGAATGGGTTTATGTTATAAATTAATTATAAAACTTTATTACAACAGCAACGAGAAATAACAACAATAAGATTTTCATAACATAAATGCAAATGATGAAAACGTTGGCAACACTGCTTTCGTTGCTGTGAATAACAGCGACTCAGTGATATGGGCGAAGAAAGAAGGAGTTAAAATTAGTTAAAATTATAATGTAATAATTTTAAAAGGTCAATGGCTGATGTTGGTTGTGGAATTAGCCATGTTAATTAGATTTCGTTTGGCAGGTTGCTTTTGTTTTGCTGCTACTGCTGCTATCGGTGCCATGTCAACACGTTCTCGTCAACTCGTTCCCTATCTACTCTCATTACACAATATCATTTATGCATGAATGTATATGCGTTTTCCTATGGAAAGTATATGAAAATTAAATTGTTTTTCCTTTTGTCACTTGTTCCATAACTACCGAAAAACATTGGCACGTTAGTCGTCCTTCATTCCTTCATGTTGCCTTCGCGTATTCCCTCAGTTACCTACACAGCTACAATGCACACACACACATATACGTTTGTGGTTGCTTTTAAGTTACAGCTCGACGCTTTTTTGACAGCGCCATGTAAGCAACCATTTTCAGCTCCCACGTCCACACACACATACACACGTAGTATGCATCAGCTGATGCTATTATGTACTATATTGTTGTTGCTTGTAATAAGTTCATCGTTGTATTAAATATTGTTGTTGTTATTATTTATGTGTTTGCATGTGTGTGGTTAAATAAGTGAGTGCACTGCACACAAGTTGTGAGACTTTTATTTTGCTGATTATGCTATAAAATCTAAAAAGTGTGTGAGAGAGAGAGAGAGAGAGAGTGTGTACTAGCGGCAACGATGTAAATGCTTAAAGTGCATGAAACTGGAAAATTCGCTTAGAGATTATTAGCGCATGTATTTCGATGTTGCACTTTTTGTTTGCATATTGTTGCTTGCGTTGAGCTGCTGCGCTATAGTTTTAAATTCATTCATATCGTAAGGGAAATTTTGATTTTGTTGCTACTCACACACTACAAAGAAGTGTCGAATAAAGGAATAAGTTGTTTATTGCGAAGAATATATAGAATAATTTTAGGCGCTCTCTTGATAAACTTGTTAAAGCTTTATATGTAGGTAAGTTAAATACCTACAATTCAAATTGCTAAGTATATCTAGATATCATAACGAATAACTTTGATCAAGGCTGGAGTTTTATTGCCACACGAGACAGCATCTAGAGGTTATTGACGCTCAGTCATTCATGACCAAGTGGAAAATACTCTATGTTTTTCAGTACAATGTATATAGGCCATTTCAGTATACAATGTTGTCAGGTCTAAGCTTTATTGGTTTGCAAATTGGGCCCATTATGAATGCAAGAACTGCTTAAATTCGAAAAACTTCTCACAAAAACTTAATTTAATTTTTTATTTCGTTGAGTAAAAATCACCTGAAAAAAAATGATTTTGGCAGGATCCTGCCGAAAGTCCTAGTTTTGTATACATCATTTATTAGAGAAACCTTTAGCGTTTTATATTTGAATCTGAAATACTTAAAATTCTTTATTGTTATTTTAATTGTGGTTAAGTATTTTTGAAAACGAGGAAACCGAGGATTAACAAACTTTAGGATAGAAAATATAGAAAATATGTAAAAGATTTATGCTCCTTGATTTTTGCTCAATTTAAGATGGTACCTTCCCTTATCAGAATATGCAAAGCATTTTGCACTTTTTTCCAACCGCAGAAAATAGTTCCATTTGAAAAACATTTTCAACAAACGCTTCAATTAAACACTAAACAGGGGCTTCCTGAAATTATGCAGCAAATTGTGTATTGTAATTTCAAATTACTTATAATTTTTGTCGTTAACTTTCAATGGGTTCAACAATGGTTCATCTCCTAAGCGGACACTGGTGAAGCGATTACTGATATTTTGTTTAATATGCATGAAGAGAAATCCAAATTATTTCAATTATAAATACATAAAATTTAAATTATTGTACATAAAAAAATTTAATAACAAATTTCTTGTATCGTAGAAAAACAATATTTCAATAATTTAGGATATTCACAATGTGTCTGATTGTATTGTTATTATGTTGTAAAATTTAGAATGAAAAATTAGATTGAAAGATCGCCATGGAGTAGTTGGTAGTACTTTCGGCTACTACGCTGAGGCGTTCAAATCTCGGTACAAGCAAAATCAAAAGGTAGCAAAAGCAATAATTCTACACGGCACCACCTCTTGGTAGGCAATGGCAAAGCTGCTATAGCGAAAATTGCCTAATCAAAAGCTTTTCACTTTCACCGGCCTGATTCGGCACAGAACTGTAGGTCTCTTCCATTCATGTACAGATATATAACATGCATAAAATGAGTGCATGGGTTGCTGTGCCACTAAAAGAAGAAGAAGAGAGAATAGGACACCTTATGAATACCCAATTTCTCTCTTCTCACTAGTTTTGATTAGGTTTGCAAGGTTTACATTTTGCATCCTAAAAATAATGCTCTAATTTAAATGACGATGACATTGTAGGCAAGTTCTTTGATTTGTTTTTTACTATTATGGTTATCCTAAAAGTATGCAATCATGCTGAAGAATAAATATAGCTCTTTTTTATTTATTCTTCAGCATGATTGCATACTTTTAGGATAACCATAATAGTAAAAAACAAATCAAAATCACACTCCAAAGTCATATTGATTAATATAACTTTTATTCCAGAATTAAAGGATTCCAATTAAAATTGTTTAACTTTTCGTAACGTATGTAATTTCCAATTATTAATTATCAACATGACTAGCCTAGAATGAAAATTCATGAAAACTAAACTGCTGAATGCCCCGCTATAGCTTGCCAAATACATCAGCAATGGTAACTTTAACAATAGTTTGCGGCGAGACCAAAACAGATTAATTGAATCTGACTACAGATCTGAGTTTCCCATAATTTACTAGCACGGCAAATTTCAGCAAAATCAAAGAGTTCCTTCCAGTTTTTTTGAGTCGCGGTAGGGGATCAAAATACTGTGCGCGGCTTTTGTTAAATATTTCTGGGAATAATCACAAGAGGAAAATCAGGGGAGACTGAGCAAGAAACGTTTCAATTTTTTTCTCACAATTCTTATCTAAGCCTTTGTCCTTATCTTTAAGCTTTGCATGTGTCATGCTAACGGTACAAATGTTCCTTTATGTGCATTGAAAATAAAATAATAAAAAATGCACGATGTGTGGCCTGAAGCTCAAAGAACTGTACACATGTTCTTCTCGTTCCTCATCCACTTTCTCTATCGCTCTCTTTCTCCTCGATTTTAATCTCTTAAGTACATTGCATTGTATTGAATTGGAGCGCACCTTCTACACTGTATCCATAAGCGTGTGCATGTGTGTCTTGTCTAAATTGTATGATGAATAACGTTCAAGGATATTTATCACATTTTTAAAATGTAATTGCAATTGTATGTAGTGATTGTAATCGGTGTGCGTGTGTTTGAGTGTATCTGTATTATGTATTATGTAATAAAAAAAATAAAGGTACGCGGACATGCAATGCTGTGATTTGTAGAGCGCTTGTTGTTATATGTTCTAAAAATGTTCATAATATGAATAGCAAATAAAATTTAAAAATTCTTTTCATTATATTGTGATACGTAAGTGATATTATACTAGCATGTATCTACTGTGAATGCATGCGAGCTATGCATGTGTGTGTAAGTATTTTGAAAAGGAAATATTTAGTAAAAATTTCTGTACATTACGTGGGGAAACTTTTGGTATTTTTCAACAGAATTATTGTGTGCGCTAAAAATACTTTGCTACACCCGTCAACTTGTTTACTTTTATACATACGAATTTCTGTTTATGTGTGTGTGTGTGTGCGTTTATATTATTGTGATTATTGTTGAGAGCGAGCGAAAATTTTTATGTACGCATATATGAGCAAATAAAAATGAAATGACAAAATAACAATAAAGTGTGTGAATATGTCATACCGTACACGTGACATATACACACATATACAAACATGGACACGAACGCATACACACACACACCTACATACCTTATATCCTTATGTGTTCGCTCTTATAGTTATCTACTTTCATACACTCGTACATATGTGCGTTTGCATGTGTGTATGACTGTATGTTTGTGTTTGAGTATAACACTCACACACACACACACACACACACACACACACACACAAACATGATGTATGCTTATGCAATACAAAAATAAAAATATAACGTAAACGTAAACGTAAACATAAAAAACACGCACTCACACATTCAAACCTATAAAGTAAAGTGTAGAAAAAAACAACAAAAAAACAGGCAAAAGTAATTGAGATTGAAACAGAATAAAAATATAAACAAACAGAAAAATAATCATAATTTGTAAAAGTATGCGAAATGTATACAAAAATGTGCTCCTGTATGCAGTGAATGTGTGTGAAGATAGAGGTAATGGGTGTGTGTGGAGGTAGAGGTATTGGGTAGAATTGGAGGTAGACGTAATGGGTAAGATTGTAGGTAATGGGTGGTATTCGAGGTAGTTGAGAAGGCAGCAGTAGAGTACGTGAACTAAGCCTAATCAACAATGAATTCAAGCCTCTAGTAAGTTTCGCAGTCTGTGCACACAAACTGAAAACAAACAACAAAAGTAGAGCAAGCATTTTTGTTTCGGAGGGGGGTCCTCATTGGTGTCAGCAGTGCAAACATGACATGTGTTGCCTTTAACCGCTTATCAAACCAAACTAAAGAACAAAATTCAGCACACCAGCGCAAAGAGAAGTGAGCACATGAGTGTGTGTGTGTCGCTTTATGTGCGCTTGTACGTTTGAGCTTAGATTAAAAATTACTTATTTTTTTGCTCCTTGTTGATTCTTTATTTTTTCGTTTACTTATTGTTTACAAAGTTTTGTGTAATTTTCTAGCATTTTTTTTTCGGCTGCTTAAAAACAACAAATATAAAAAGCCAACAAAATATTTTGCTATTCTTTCCTTTAGTTCCTTCCATCACCCCTCACGCTCTCTCTCGCTCTCTCACTCCCTCTCTCTCCCTCTCTCTCGCTCTCTCTCGCTCTCTCTCGCTCTCTCGACAACATTTCAAGAAAATGTCTTTTTGATTTGTTTTCTGTTTAAAAAATGTTTTTGCTGATAGCTTGTTTAGCTTTCCAACCAACGTACACAGCAGAGTAAAACGACGTATCTAAAGATAACAAATTTTGTTTGCTTTGTTTGCTTTGTTTGCCTTTAGTAGTACTATTTATTTATACTATGTGTGTTGTGTGTATGTGTAATTTTTTATTGTCTAAGCACGCAAACTGAAGTTTTCTTTATTATTGTTTTTTTTTTTTGTTTTTTTTTTTTTTTGTTTTTTGTGTTTCTTCTCTTTAATTTAAAAACTTTTACCTTCTTTTGTTTTCTTTGGTGTTTATAATATTTTTGTTGAAAAAATGCTGCTTAAAATGGAATTTGTTGTTTCTGTGAGAATTGCAGCATGTGCTGTAATTGATGCAAGAAGCAACAAAAATCATATGTTGTTTTCATGTTGAAGGTGGCAGAAAATTTATTCAGGGGTCCAGAGTTATTTCCTGGTCTATCAATTACTAATACATATGTAATATTTAGGTATGGGTTAAAACGAACTTATGTAAAAAGTTTTCAAACTACTTTATATAAATTCTGAAAAAATTTTTATAGATTAGATTCATTTTCTTCATGTTAAAACCATTTATTAATTTGTCTCTATTTTATGTATTTTATCATAAATTAAATTGAAGAAATAAATCAAGGATAAACCAACTAGAAATCAATTGCAGCAGAGTAAATTCCCTGAAGATAAATCTCATCTCAATAAGATCACAAAAGAATTAAAAGATATTCAAAAAATAATTAAATTTTAAAAACATATTTAGAAAACTTAGATGCTACAATATTCCCTTAAGAAAGTTGTAAGAGCGCTCAGAATACCTTCTCTGCATCCAGCCTCCCCTGCCCAACCAAGGTAGAACTTGGTCAAAAAGGACTATTGAAGAGATCCATAAATTTGCTTTACATTTAAAAGCAGTCCAATAACATTGAAGGTGTCTCAGAAACTGTTAATAAAGTGACTAGATACTATTATGAATACAGCTATGAAATGATGATGATATGAAATGATCATGAAATCAAAATGACCCCAAAACCGGGCAAAAGTCCAGATGATGCAAAATCGTATCTTCCAATAATTCTCATTACGATCCTATGAAAAATGTTGGAAATGCTATCTTTGAAATACCGCCTCAAGCCTATTATTGAAACAAGCATCTAAGTAAGTAATACTAAATCACAAATTCGGACTTCGGAAAACACATAATCCATAGCACTCAACCGTGCACTTTATACTGCTGTGTTTCTCGACATTTCGCAAACGTTTGATGGTGTACGGCATGATGGATTATTATACAAAATGAAAAGAAAAAGAAAAATCTATCAATCAACTACATCTTATTTGTAAAATCCTATCTCCCTAGAAAGGATTTCTTCGTCAAGCAAGATGATGGCTTTTCAGAAATATACTCAATTCAAGCTGCAATATCCGATTTATCACTAACAGAAGGTACACTAATTCTCACATTCGCCGACGCACAATTGTGGCTAAAGACAGTGACTCAAATCGTGCCTCAACAAAGCTACAAACCTCATTAATAACATTTCACACTGAATGAAAAAGTTGCCCATAAAGTCAAATGAAACCAAATCGGTAATAGTTACTTTTACCACTAGAAAATCAATAAATAAGTAATGAAGCCGAAATCCCACAAGCAACTGCAGTTAAATGGCTTGGGATTTATTTATGTAGACAACAAACTGATACAGATAAAGCATATTGTTACTAAAAGGCAATCCTTAAAAAAAACAAAAACTCTGAAATTTCTTTCCACAATGCATTCTTAAACCTATCGGATTAAACCTATGGCTTGAAGTTATGGGGCTCTGGAACTTATTCAACCTTACCTATAAAAAAAATTAAGCATAATAACTAACGCGTCGTGGTACACGAATTTCACCGAGACTTGCTCGTTTCCACAAGCTATTCAAACCTATATTTATTCGCCTCATAGCTGTTGTCGCTATACACTTCTTTCGCAAGGTTAAATCGAAATGATCCAAGAGACATTTTTGTTATAAAACTAATATTTCTCAAAAAGTAGAGGAACTTCGAAATTGTAGCCTCTGCTTTTTCCCCTGACGTGCCACTTGGAGCAGTTTATAATAGTCCTTAGTGACATACCCAGTATCCTTTTCGAAATCCAAGCTAAATTTCTGTTGGAATCGAAATAGTTTCTCGATTGTGTCGATTTAGAACAGCATGCCACAAAAGATGCACTGATCACACAAGGTACTGAAAAATTGTCTATGTTCTCATAGTTATGACCGTATTTGCAATCGCTTTAAGTATTGACAAACATTAAATACTAAAAACTACTAAAGCTATCTATTCTCGATCCAAAAGGAAGCCAAGAGGGAAGTAATTACATGTACTTAGTTATTCTGCTTAATGCATAGGTAGCTACAAAATACATACTAGTATTAATATATATTAACACACAAAACATGCAAATGCATCTATGCAAACAAACACACATGCTTACATACACACATACTCGTATTGTGTGGCAGACAAATTGACAAGGACCTCTGTGTATGCACGGTAAACATGCAATGTTGAGTTAAGTGCGGCAACATGTTAAAAGCAACAGCAAATGCCTGGCACATTTACATGCATACAACGAATTGAATAGAATGGTATGGAGCAGAGTAAGAGAAGTTGTTACTCACTGATACGTGATAACTCCAGCTGGCTTGCTTATCTATAGCATAGTTTTGGGAGTAGAAAAAAAATTAAGTACTTAAACGAAAACATGATATTGTTGTATGTAAACTGTGTAGCAGCAATTTAGCAATTTGCTGCCCCATTGCCACTGCTCTTGTTGTTGTTGCTATTGTGGGTGCTGCCCCTGTTGTGGTTTCGTAAATGTTTTCGATTCACAATGTATGTGGTGCCTAAACATATGCAGGATTTTCAGGCATAAATATAGACGCACTATCATATTTTACTGTACTGTATTGAACATTTGACATACACACATACATATATTTATACATACGTACATACTTATATACTTATACTCGTATGTTTAATATTTAAGCAAAGTCTCTATGAGGGAGTGCTGAGTTTCATTGTGGTAGCGATGAATGCTTTTAAATGTCAAAAACAGACATGACATTAAAATTATACTTAAACCTAGGCCAGTTTCGATTGTCATGCATGTATTTAGTTATATTGACCATAAATATTGATTGCATTCCTATCAATTCTCGGTATACATAGCAGGTGAGGTGCATGAGTTTGAGAGAATCTAAGTGTGCCAACCTGAGTATAGGCAATGTATAGTTTTAGGAGCATGTAAAGTAAAGTAAATGAAAATTAATGAGAATTTAAGTCAGTATTAATTTTTTAATGATTATACCATATATGATTGTTGTAGCATAGTTGGTAGTGTGGTGGTCTGCTTGCAGGGTACCCTGGAAAAAAATCAAAAATATTTCTAAACATAACCACTTCTTGATAGACAATGGCAAACCTTCAAGAGTAAAAATTGCGTAAGGAAACTTTTACACTTGTTGGTAGATGAGAAATTATAAAGAATGCTGCTCAAATCTTTATACATCTCAAAAAGTTCTGTAAACCTATTCCAAAATCTGAAATATAAGTTTGAGAGACTTCTTACTTAGGTTTCATATAAGCAGGAAACTGAACTGGGAACATACCATCCAAGACAGGGTGAAAAAAGTTACAGTTTCTTTTTACTCCTCCAACAGAGCCATTGGAAGTAATTGCGGCTTGCCTCGCGAAAGTAGTGCTCAAAGTAGACGTATTACCTACCCACATACAAATAAATCGGGCTATCCAACAACTCGAGAAGATCAGACTCTATTGCCCCTTTAAATAGATCTTCTATTATCAACATTGTAGCTGTAATCACTGGGCATTGTCTGATAAGTAGCATATTAGGTCTGCTCGCTAACGACTTTTGCAAGGGTAATCTCGATGAGGAGGATGAGAACTCTACTTGCAACTTTCTTTGCGCAATCTTCCAGCATATGCGTCACACGTAGACTAGCATCCTTAGGTCAACTCTTCTTCAGTAATCAACTGACATCAATGATATAGAAAAGTTTAACAACACTAAAAAATGATTCAACTCTTCTTCAGTTGAATCTATTGACACCAGGCATTCTAAATTTTAGTAAGCTACATAGGTCTCAATAAAGATTAGGTTAACTGTGGAAACAGCTTATGTGGGATTACAACTGGCCAAACTAACCTATAGGAGAGCCACTCTAACCTAACTTAACCTATCTACTCCATATATTGGGACCTGAAATAATAAAGCATTAAATTGAAATAGCTTTTAAAGTTATTTCGAAGATAACTCCTTGCAAACTTATATTTTCTACATAATTTTAACCTTGTGTTGTATGCATTTAAATTTCAAGTATTTTGTTTCATTTTGTTGCATATCTCATGCACTACACTCATTTGTGTGCCCCATAAACTCAGCTAGTGTATAATTTCTGTAGTTCTAAGCTTACACATGTTTTCTAGACTTTATTTATTTATTTATTTTTCTACATCTTTTATTGTGTGGTTGCGCTCTCGCTGCAGTTCAACTTCCTTCATGTTTCATCTTCTGCTTGTATTACTTTTATATATTTTTTTTTACATTTCTTATCTTCTACTTGGCATACATGTGTGACACATCTGCTACATGCATACAACGTATTCAGTTGGAAATCACACTTGTCGTTGTCGCGTACAACGAACATGTGAAAAGTCATGCCACAAGTTATGCAGGCATAATACCCTAACTCATGCATGCACGGAAAAGGGAAGGGTGCATGCATGTGTGTGTGTGTGTGTGTGTGTGTGTTATGCTGGAAGAAACTTGTGTCGGAAAAACTTTTGTATTATGAAAAAGATTTTTACCCCATGAGAATTGTAAATAGCTTTAAGAGCTGGAACTGCTAGTAGTTGATAGAGCAGCACTTCTCTGAGTTGCAAGTATTTGAGATTTAAAAATACTCGTACATTTGGCAGTTTTGAGTGGGCTTGGGAAAAAGTGGGAAAGTATGTATGTAGTGTCGACGAATAGCTTCACATAGACAGCATTGGCTCCATAGCTAAGCTCTATAACTAATTTACTTATCTTAGTCGGAAATTGAGTTTCAAAAGTTACATTGAGGATCGTTGAAACAAGGGTTAAGTAACTGCAAAACTGACTTGGACAACCAGTTTGAAAATGCAAAATCGTTTAAAAGAATTCCAGTTATTACTCGCATTCGCATTGCTCTGAGCAAATTATAGTTCTACAGCAAATTTTATAAATTTCTGTTGTTTTGTAGAAGTAGAAAACAAAAGGTAGAGAAGATTTAAATAAAGTAAGCATAAAAACAAGACATGCTTGCAGTTAAATATGGATTTATTTAAGATTTAGCAATGAGATTTTCGAGTAGATGTGAATGAAATGTACATGCCATAAAGTCAAGGGGGAAATGCTATCAATAAGCTGCACATTACATACACAAATGTAAAAGTAGAAAAAGGGTTGAAAGAATTTAAAAATGAATAGCAAGATCCCACATACCACCAGAACACATTGAATTTAAATATAATTATATTTATTTGTGTGTACGTGTCGTGTCTGTATTTATCAAATTAATACATACATGTTTACAAAAGATAGAGAGAGAGAGAGAGAGAGAGAGAGAGAGAGAGAGATAGAGAGATAGAGAGAGTATAAATATCCTATAGATATAAAAGTGCTTAAGCGGCACTCTTAATCCTGCTTATGTGTGTAGTCCACACATACACACACACACTCAAATGCAGAGACACAAACACACACACACACACACAAACACACACACACACACACACACACACACACACACACACACACACACACACACACACACACACACACAGACACCCACTCACCACGCAGCCCTGTGTTTGAAGTGTAATTTTAGAATTTGCTCGTACTCAGTTCGCAGCGACGCAACTCACTTCCATCTTTTGAAATTGAGGACATAATTTTTAGATTTTTATTTTTATTTTTTTTATTTTTGTTTTCCTTTTATATTTTATTTTTAAGCTGAGCGCGTTTTGCCATCCATCTCCTTTTCCTACAATCATTGTCTACCCTGATTGAGCAAAAAAAAAAAAAAACAAAAAAAAACATAAAGGTATCTCCTGTTTACCAAAGCTACGGAAAAAAACCGAATTGTTGCTCTCTTTCAATGTATTAGTGGCGGAGTTAAAGAGAAATGAGCTGAACGAATTGAAACTGACGTTATTTAAGTATTACCTACCTGCCTCCCTAACTGCTTAAATGCCTAACTACCAGTCTCCTTTTTTATGATTATCCTTATTTTGTGTGGCAGTGATATACACTCACACATGTACATACATATGAGTGGATGTGTAAATAAGCTTAACGCATACATGTGTGTGTGTATGAGTATGTAATATAAACCTGTTCAATTATTTTCTTTATTTTCTTATTTATCTTAGTCTACTTTTTGGGGTTCGCATATTGTGAATTTTTTTTTTTTCGCTTTATATTTGTGTATGAGTGTGTGCGGATACTTTTGATTGCTTCCTTATTTCGGTGTTTTCTTCTGTTTAATACTTGCGCTCTGATTTTAGTTCACAGAGTTTTTTTTTTGGTTCTTTAGGGAGTTAACGCTATTTACCTTCAACAATATTATGTTTTTTCTGCCAGTCTCATTATTTTTTGTTCGTTTTTTTTTTTTTTATGAAATTATTTTCACACACAAGTAATTCTGGAGATTATATGAAAAAATGTGAAATACTCTTGGGTGGAATCGAGTTGGTATTGGATTTTCACTTAACTATATTTTTTTTTCATAAGATTTCTAGTTCGGGTTGTTGTGACTTTTCGTAGATGGAAAATTAATGACATTAATTTGACATGCTTTCATTAGCACTTCTTTACGTAGTACAATGATTTGAAGAATAAAATTTAAGTCAGACTTTGTCATGAGTAACCATAAGCGAGAATACAAGTACAATAACTCCTCAACACTGAATTCACTGCATTCCAGTCTTACATAAGATAAGCATAATTGCTTCTTCGCCTTGCCCATTCCTAATTAATACATATCTATTATTACATATATATTGTTGCCCCACCATTTCATAAATCAACGCAATACATTGCCTTGTTAGGGTATTCCCTAAGTCTTGATTACCTACGGAAAAAATATATAAATTAACTTTTATTTAAGCAATTTTCAAGCGAAAAGAAGCTACCCCACTTATCATTATAATTGATTTTAAATTGTTTGTCAAAATTTGAAATTACATATAATGTATTTAAGTAAGAAAAAAGCAGAACTAAGTAATCGCTTTAAAAAAAATGTACAAACTTAATAATATTTTTGACCAAAGTACAATTTAGAAATTACTCGAGCAGAAAATTCAATGTGTATAATGAAGGGGCAGGCACAGTGAAAAAGGAAAAATTACAATGAAAAAACCAAATTGGGGTATTTGAAGAAGAAAACGAAGAGGAAGAGGAATAAGAATAAAAAGAAAAGGAAGAAGAAGAATTAGGATGAACCTGAAAGATGTTAAGCTCATCATATCCTTCGAAATGATTCCTTTTTCACAATGTTTTTTTCTTTTTTTTTTTTATTGTTCACGACTTCTTGTCTTGCTTTAAGCTCAACTGAAGCGCGAAACAAATTTTCCCTTAGGCTTAACAGTAACTTTTTTTTCCTTTTGCTTATGCGTGAATTTCCGAGCCTCCCTCCTCGATTGCTGACTTCCTTTTCCCTGCTCTTGCAAAGTTGTTTCTGCTAGCAAAGCATTGTGTTGGCAAAACGTTGGCTTTGGCTAGTTTTTTTTCTTTATTTTTCTTGTTTCTCTGCAGCTACTTGTTGTTGTTGTTTGTGTGCCCACACTTATTCTATTTTTTCTTCTACTTCATTTAATACTTCACTATGTTTGCTAGAGTACGTTATTATTATTATTTTTTCCATTGCATAGTTTCTGGCTGGGTCTCTTGTTGCCGTTGTTGTTCTTGTATCTTAAGTGATTTGAAGTACCTACCACAAAGTTGTTGTTTAACAACATAGCGTGCAGGAACATAACAGCAACAGAAACACGTAAAATGGCACACAGAACAACAACAACAACAACAATAACAGTGACGGCAGTGGTACTAGCGCGTTAACAGTTTGTTAGCTGGTCGACTAACTATGTATGTATATTTGTATATTTGTAAATATGAGTATGTGTGTGGGTGTGTGTGTGTGTGTGTGTGTGTGTGTGTGTGTGTGTGTGTCTGTGTGTGTGTGTGTGTGCGTATATGAGTTTGCTTTCGCCTGCAGCCTTCCTTTATTTTCTTTCTATTGTATTCTTGTGTGTGTGCTGCCGTGTTTGTGTGTGGGGCTGTATGCATGTGCATAAAAACACTTTGGACTGACAGTTATTTCCGATTGATTTTACTTTTGAGACTGATGATGCCAGAAAAATGAGGTTCCTCTACAGAAGCATAAGCACTGAGTAGCGTCCTAGCCGCCTGCTGTTATGTGAAATATGAAATGAAATATATAAAGGATATATTTGAGCGCTGATAAAATTTACGTTGAAAAATTTGCATATTGGATAACTGCTACTTGGTTGCGAGCATACACACACACACACACATACACACAGACGTTAACTCATTTCGATGAAGATTAAACCTGCAGGCTAGAGAAAATAAAATTCCTTAGAGACTCTTTGTTTTTTTATTTTATTTTATGTTTGTCATTCTTAAGGCTATGGGTCATGATATTAGAGCCAGAATAAATATTTCGCCTTTCTCTCTATTTGAAGCGATTAAAATATTTTACATCAATATATTACTTAAGCATTCCCTTACGTAAACTTTCACACAAGAAGAAACCAAGAGACGAGCCAGAGAACTGCATTGAATATGGTAAATAAACGTTTTTAATATATGTAAATACTACATACATGACTGCAACCTTGAAGTTCTTACTTGTTTCCACTTTAAACAGTTTTACCTTTATCTATTTTAATAGCATTCTTTGAAAAAATACTTAAGTAAATTCTGGCAGTAGAGGAGGAGTAAAAAGCAAGAGTAGCTTCAGCTTGAAAGGAGTCTTAAGACAAAGTTATGTTATGTCTGTAGCAAAAGAAAAAGAGTCAGCAGGAGACAGACAAGTAAACGATATCTACAACAGCAACAGCAACAGCAACAACAATCAGTAATAAAGCAAAAGAAAATATTCATTAAAAACTTTTCAGTACACGTTTCAATCTCACATAATCTGCAGATTAGAAAAGTTGTGCCAGTATTTTTGTTTTTTTTTTTATTGTACATACAATTTTTGTGTTGTCTTGTCTTGTGCCTGCTTTGCTTTATCTTAATCTTGGCATTTTTTTCAGGCAGTTATCTACTTTCATATTGCTGCTTGTGTTGTTGCTGTTTGGGAAGAGAAATTAATATATGTCTTTATCTATAAAAGGAAACTTTTACAAACGTGTAAAACAAAACAAACAAAAAAATAATATAAATTGGAATTGCACGTCGTATGGCTAGCGACTAATGATATCCATAAAACATTGTGGAAAAAAGACAAGTGAAAATGAAAAAACTAGCAATAAAGAAATAGGAAAGAGCAAAGGGGATAGAAATACTAGTCATCATGTCACCTTTATAGCCAATAATTTCACTACAAAAGAGTTGCTGCTCTGACGCACAAGCAAATAAGCGGGGAAAATCCAGCAACGTGTCACTTTAACAACGTCTAACAAAATGAGAAAGCGGCAGTAGGAGAAGCCGATGGGAATTCTTTTTGTGTGCTTTCAATCTTTTTTTTTTATCCTCTTACGAAATTACAGTAATCTATTATTTAAAGTCTTCGTTTTCTTCCAGAGAAGATTCTACCGCAATTTTCTTTTAATTTTTGTTTCTATTTACTGAAAATATCTTTACTACCTTTTTGTTTTTTTTTAATTTTTTTTTTGGCAATTGCTTGTCGCTTCTACCTTCCTTGTTTTTCGGGTACTTAAAGGTGTTTGTGTGACAGCAGCGCATAGATTTAGGCGCAAATAAACAAAAGTATAAAGTAAGGAAGAAAAGGAGACGACGCAAATTGGTAAAAAGATATATTTTGCCACAAAACAGTCAGCGGCAGCCAGCGATGTCTTCCAACTCTTTGTCGCTGTGGCTGTTCTAAGTTTATTTCCAATTCTGAGTTAAAAAGAAAAACAACAAAAGCAGCAAAGCAAAGCACACAAAAAAGCAAGAGCAACGAAAAATTTAAACTGACGCACCTCACATTCTTCTCTCTTTTCTTACTCGTACTCACACACTAATACATACACAAGTATGGTATGTAAGATAAAACGATGTGAAAATACCACAACGCCTCAAAATATGCAATATCTATCTATGTACACAAATATCGTTTTATTCAACTTGTCTTATAAAATTTCACACGTTGCTGTTGTTGTCGTTAAAGAACTACTATTGTGAAGAAAGCAAGCAAAACACAAAACACAAAAAACACAAAGAAAAAAAAGAAACAAAAAAAATCGTAAGGACAGGAAATGAAAAAAGATGCCGTTGATGAAGACTAGAGGTAAGCAACAACAAAGGGAGTATGTATGTTTTTATTGCTATTGTTGTTGTTGCTCTACTGCTGCAGAGAAGAAAATTTAATTCAGAAAAATAAGTGTGTTGGAAAATTTATTTCATCAATTTAGAAGTAAATTGCTTGGAGGATTGTATCACCAGAGCAGTGCCGCAATACCAGCAACGTAGTACATACATATATAGTGCCGACATCAACATCAACATCAACAACAGCAACAGCAACAGCAACAACAAATACTGGCAGCAATTGAAACAAACGACAGCACCGTACTAACGAAACGACAACACAACAATGGCTCTACACTTTTATATTTTGTGCAGCAATAAGCTGAAGAAAAATTGTTGGGAAACACCTTTCAATTGTGTATTCTTTTATTTTCTGTTTTTATTGAGGCAGTACACAAGAAAAGGAAATGCTCCTGAAGACTGATTCAAGAATATATTTTTTTTGTTATACTTTAGCTGCTTTTGTTGTTGTTGTTGTTGTTGTTGTAGTAGTAGTAGTAGTAGTAGTTGCTTTTTCAAAATCGATTACCACCAGTGCTCGTATTTTTTATAATATACTTGCAGTACAAAAGCAAAGAAGAACTTCGCTGTTGCTGCTTGCTGCTCTTTAATATTTTTTATGTAAGTAAATTTCTAATAGGAACAAAATTTTAAATAAGGTTTAAAGTGTTTCATTTAGAAAGTTATGAAGCTATCGAATGGGGAAAAGTAATTATCTTTGAGGTCATTAGAAAACTAGAAGGTGGGGGCTTTAGCTACAGATTCTGGCGCCACATTGAGAAGCTTTAAAAAGCTGCATGGAACTTATCCCAGTTACATAATGAAATTGCTTACTGTTTGCTGTGAAGGAAAACGCTTTCACTGAAGTTGGTGCCACAAAGCATGGCTCTTCAAAAGAGCTACATAGTCCTCTACGTTTTGTCGATGTTATAATGATGATGAAATTGGATGTTATGTGTTTGCTCGGGCATAAAGCTCGAAAAGCTCGACCTAGGCCCTCCATTGGCCTAGGCCCTCCATTGGCTGTTGTGCCATTAAACGTAAAATAAAGTAAGTTTGCTCGGGCTTGGCAATATCTATACCACGTTATATCGGTAAACACTTTCTCCACAGTATTGATGAGATTTCTGGGTTCAAGAAGATTTAGGTGACTGCTCATACATTCTAGATCTCACAAGGTGGATCTAATAGATAGCGGCATCAAAAAGTGGGGGTGGCTTTTTGATCCAAGCCATGGAAACTCCAATATACTAAATCAGATTTTTTAACGGTTATAAACCAGCCAATGAGGATGTGGAATGTGGTATTCAAAGGAAAACTTTCTTTAATTTTCTTTTTTTGATAGCACAACAACCCATGGAGATCCTAGGCCAAGCTTCTCGCAGCATTTATTCATGTTGCGCGTGCTATATTTCTACTCGACAGTTGTATGCTTCATCTGAAGGCGAAGCGAAAACATTTGTTTAGGAAAATTTTACTCTAAACGGTTGGTTCGCCGTTGCCTGCCAAGAGGTGGTGCCAATTTGGAATTTTTTTATTAATACTTTTTAACAATGTCTGGCAATGACCCCCAGCAAGCATCCATACAACAGATTTATTGAGGCTTATAATAACATTTGTGTTTTTCCAATCTTACCTGGGCCAGACGACCCCTGACGGTTTACAGTCATCCGGGTTAGTCCACAAATCGTTTGCCACCGAAATGTAGTAGTCGTTTATGCTCATAAATACTACGCAAATTGTATTTTTTTAAGGTATCCGCTTCGTTTATGCTAATTTCAGTGCCTCATCTGGCCAACTCGTCCGCTATTTCGTGGCGTTCAATATCACTGTGTTCAAGAATCCAGCAGACATGGAGACCTTGTCATTACATTTTTGGATTATATCACTTGCAGTTTTGTCTGTCAACATAAATAGTGATATTTGAAGATCGAATTGTGCGGTTTGTAAATAGCTTAGCTGCTTTCTCCAACAATGAGACACCGTGAAAAGATGTGTACTATGCTGGGAATGCTGCAGCATAACCGGTACGATTCCGCCACGATCCGCTGATTTTAACGGATCGAACGGATCAGACCCTGACGAGCGCCATCTGAACTTCGGCAACGTTCAGGTCCGTACAGGTCCTGAAAAATAGCAGAGGCGAAGTCCGCTTCGACTCTTATACTGCTGTTAGACAACCCCTTCAATAATTCGAGAGATTATTGGTTCATGTCTGTCCATGAGCTATCTTGCTTCTGAATACTGGCAAGAACGGTTGAAGTTTTAGAATGTAATTTCCGAAGGCGCACGAACCTCGCTTACAGACTTCACAGTTCCACTAAACCGTTGACAAGAACCTCTACCTTTACAACTCTAACAAGTTTTCAATAATTTAATTTTAAAACAACTCAAAATTTTAAACTTTTCACTAAAAGACCACAAAAGGTTTCTCAAATAATCAAAATAGGTTATACCACAAGGACATTTCTGTCACTAAATGATTTTAATGCAACAGAAAAAACACGGAAATATATGCTACACTCAACAAAAGCCAAGCTCATTTTTCATTTTCAAACAAACTCACACACACGCTTACACACACACACATACAACACATACCCTTCCGCTTGTGCTGAATCACTTTAAAAAGCATTAATTAAAAACCGCAATAATAATGCGCCATAATGAATTTGATGTGCTTTTCCACACAACAGTGACACTAATCTAAATAGAAATTTTTGTTGTTATTGTTATTGTTCAGCGGCAATAGCAACAGCAACAGCAACAGCAACAGCAGCAGTAACTTTTCGCAATGCTCTCGTTTCGACCTAAGCTTAATTACAAATACAAAAATCAATTTTCAACTGTCACATCAAACTTTATGACAACACACACACACACACACACACACAAAAAACACACACAAACACACCTACTCGTACATAAATAATTCTCAGGCCAGCCAGAGCCAATGAATGGACATACAGTCAGTCCTACAAATACATACATACAATGACAGTAACATACACCGGCTCTACTATATTTCGTTACCATATTTGTAATACAATATTCAATAGTCGGTGTGTGAGAATATATTACAGCCGTACCAGTGGTGAAGTCCGCCTCGGCTCTTATGCTGCTATTAGACCACCCCATTCCTCACTCTCATCCTTGCCATCCCTCTCTCAATTTTTCATACTGCATAAATTTCATTTTGCAGCACCTTCAAAACCGGAATTGATTCCATGAATATTTCAAAGAGTTAGTGCAAACAAAAAAGGAGAGCGGTGGGAGTAGAAGTGTGAGTGTGTCTGTGAGCTCTCGCGCTAGTGTGTGTGTGTGTGGTTGAGTGGGTGAGCCTATATGAGTGAGTATTTTATACAGTGGTGGCCACTCTGCAGTATGCGTGCGAGAGAGAGTTTTAAACTGCAGCTGATCATCTGTGCTTGTGTGGGTGACTAGCACTGCTCTATGCATATACACTGTGAATTGAACAATAATACGTGCTGTGTGCGTGTGTGTGTGTGTGTGTCTGTTAGTGAGAGAGTTTGTTTATATGCATTTGCTTTAGGCTTTCAATTTTATTGTAGAAAATATCAATTAAGTTTTGCTAAATGGCTGCAGGATTTTCTGTTTTGTTTGTGTTTCTGTTTGTGTCTGTTATTTTGATTTCTTTTGTTGCTTTGTTGTGTCAAATGGATTTTATACGCGTGAGTATTTCAATGCATACACCAGCAAAACTTTTTAGCATATTTTTAGGCGTTATCTGCGGCATTTGCTTTTGTCTATGTGCCTGTTTCTTGTATTGTTATTGTTATTTCCGTTCTGATATTGATAATGATACGCACACATGCACAAGTGAGCGCCAAAAACGCTCATGCTCACACGCATACGATAAAATAAGTTGTAAAATTGTTGCTGTACTGAATTTGACCCACAGCAAGTAAAACTTTCGACACACACACACACACACACATATTAATGCGCAATCAAATCAATCACAATTTTAATGCACAAATTTAAATTGTGGTTTCAGTTCGGTTTGGTTTTGCTATTGTGTTTTTGCTATTTGCATGTGAAAAACAAAATTATATTGTTATTATAATATCAACTTGTGTTTTTTGGTTTCATTTGCAATAATTCTATTGTTGTTGGTCTTTTAGATATTGTTGTCATAGTTTGTGTGTTTTTGCTTGATTGATTTCAATCTGATAGTCGCAAATAATTGCAAAAGTTTAATTTATCCTAAGGTTTAAATAATTTTGATACTGTTTCATTGTTTGAGGGGATAATAATAGGAATTATGCGTTTTCGCTTCAGAGAATGATTTTATTTACAAATATTAGCTTATTCTTTATTGTAGCGCCATCTATGATCATATGTACAGCAACTCACTAAAGCTTTTATGTGTGGCGCTATCTGGTATGAAGGCAATGAGACTGACAGAAACGATGTCGCATCAAGGCATAAATGAGTTAAGAAGGAGCGGTTTCAAAGCCTTTTCTAATTCAGTGATTCATATTATTCGAGCATGTTGTTATTGGTTGATTGGTTGTTTTCATGTTATTTAATTATTGTTTTTGGTAGAAGGTGAAGTAGTAATTAATAAGTATAAGACTATGCATCTAAAATCCAAAGAGGTTCGGATACAGAAGCAGGCTTTTTCCTCTCGATTTTTAAGATTTCATTAATATATTGATGGAAAGCTTGCTCTTTCCAAATCTGGTCAGGCATATTAATATTGAAAGAGACTTTCTCCCTCTCCCTCTTCGCGGCAGATACGACAAGAAGAATTGAATGAAAGATTTGGTTTTGCTGCATTTTCTCCCACCTTTTCACGATCAAGACCTCGATAGTCTAGTGACCAGAGCTTTAGACTTTCACACGGGAAGTAGGCGGAGCCGGCGTTAATGTCGTAATGTGGTATAACATTGAGTCGACCTGGCCTAAGTGGACAGCCACTCAACCCAACCATATAGGCACATCATAATAGACCCGTGGATGTTCAGATCTTTTTGAACACTTCCGTTTAACTTAAACCTTCTCCCATTCTCGATAGTCTAGTGACCAGAGCTTTAGACTTTCACACGGGAAGTAGGCGGAGCCGGCATTAATGTCGTAATGTGGTATAACATTGGGTCGATCTGGCCTAAGTGGACAGCCACCCAACCCAACCATATAGGCACATCATAATAGACCCGTAAATATTTAAAACTTTCTGAACACTTCCCTTTAACTTAAACCTTCTCCCATTATGTTGGGACGAGAACACGCTATCAGTTGGACCGAGAACACGCTATCAGTTGATTCGTCCTGAGGTTATTATATTCTGGTCAGGTCTAAGTAAATGTGGCGCAGGTAGTCTGTTGTTTCCACCTAGTTTCCGGCTATAGCGAGGTAGTGAGAAGCAAGAGTGGCCTTAACATTGCTGAACGGAACAAGGCTGCGGTTCCGCTGCAGCCTTGTCAAGTACCGAACCCAACCTAACCACCTCATCCTATCCTAACCTAGCCAGCTCATCTATATTCCTGTACCCTGGAATCGTAATATCTAGGCCTTGACCAAGTAGAGCGAGTTCCACCCCCCATATTGCAGAACTAATTTAGAATTGATTATAAATTAAGCTAAAGGTTTAGTGGCAGCTTACAAGTAAATATAGCTAGCTCTCTTGATTTAATTTTCCCTGATCTCATAAAGTGATATAGACGATTCTTTTATTGCTAGTCATTCTGCCTGGAATATACTGCCTTTGTTTGGGAGGTGTAGTAACGTGGATAGCTGCAGTAGACGCCTGCTCCTACCCGGCAGTCTATTTTGGATTTGTTGGTGTAGAGCTCCAAGTCAAAGCCCTCAATTATTCGATCGTTCCTACAATCCATCCGCTATCGACGAGAAGAATGCAGAAAAGTCTTCCCTGAAGTTTATGATAGGTCTTATGTAATCAGTATTGATGGTAAATAGCGATGGTCCCCTTAGAAGTATATTGCTGTTAACGTAAGTTCTTGTATTCCAGCTTCCTACTTACTTCTTTATTACATGAAGCGATTGATTTTATGTGTAAGTCTACTGGCAGAAAGTGAGGTATTAAGTTAAGAGCTTCAGATGGATTAGAGCTAAGTCCTACTGTAACAAGAATACAAGCTAACTATTGTATTTGACTAATTTTAATTTGGTTTGACTTCTTAGTTAAAGCAAAAACCGTTTTTGTCAGCATTGGCCGAACCAACTTTGTTCTCTATATTGAGTTTATGATTCCAAATAACACCCAACACTAACACTAACTTGTTGAGATAGCATAAGTCCAATGCCATATAGTTTAATATCAAAGGTAGATACTTTTATCTTAATGACGAATAGCATCAGATCTGTTTTATGGGGGTTCCCTCTTAGATCACAGCAAGTAGCCCATTTGTTTATTCCAGTATACTTAGTTTCCAGACTTATGCTTTATTATAGCACCATCTCTGTATATACATATTCTATAGGGTTGCCCGACGGTCGGGATTCACCTGGATTGTTCAGATTTAAAGTCCCGTGTCCAGAGACAAAAATTAAATTTCCTTAAACGTAAAAATAAAAATTTTATAGTGGTTCATATAACAAAAGTTTTTATTGATTTTAATTAAAGATTTTTCCTCCAAAACTACTAAAATTTAATAATTTGTTAGAAAAGGAAACAAACAAACAAAAAATAAATAAAAGTTTCGACCGTTTTCAAAACATTTACGAATATATCTGCACGAAACCTGACATGGCCCGAAAACATTTTTTACTGCTCCTAGATCAGTGGATAAGAATCCTTCAGGAAAACTGGGCAACAACTAAGATACAATTATGTTGTTGTACAATGTAATTCTTGGCATATTTACATACTTAATTTTAAAGCAGTGCAACTGAAGATTCTGAGAACAAAACGAAATACCTTGTGTCAACAAACAAAGAGTTACGGCGTCTTGGACAATATGGTACTGTTGACAATTATACTTTTGAAGTCGTCAAGGATTTCGTTTACCTAGGATCCAGCATCAATACCAATAATAATGTCAGCCTGGAGATCAAGCGGAGATTAACTCTTGCCAACAGGTGTTACTACGGGCTCAATAGGCAATTGAGAGGCAGATCCCCCTCTTCAACAACAAAAATAACGCTCTGTAAGTTCCTCATCCCCAAGCGTTCCCGCCCTAAGCGTAAAAAACCCCAGAGGCTTGGTTGGATGGATCATGTTGAGGGAATGGAAGAATGCGCTCCGGCTAGAAGGGTGTATTATTCGAGCCACGGTGGAGGAACACGCAGAAGAGGACGTCCTAATCTCCGTCGGAAAGACCAGGTACAGGGCGACCTGACTGCACTTGGCCTTATCAACGAGCATAACAAAGGCGACTGACGAAGCTTTATCGAGGCGGCCAAGACCGATTATCGGTTGTAGTGCCAGCTATAAGTAAGTAAATAAGTACACAAGATCCCCAAACAAGATCCCCACTAAAATCGTTTACAATTTATCTGAAATGTAATAATTTCTAAATTCTAAACTTGGTAGTGTTGCTTCAAAACAAAATTTGAGAAACATTTATTTTGTAGATTATAATGTGGGCAACCATAATAATGAACAGCAACGCAGGTGCAGCTTTTTCATACCCAACAAAATTTATGTAGATGATGCAGAAGAACCTAAAGAAGTAGAGTAAGCGAGCGTGTATTGGTGGGGCGCATATTGCTGTTAAGCTTGTGATAACATTGCAGCTTTATGAGGTTGCTGTTGTTGTTATTGCTTGACAGTTGTCAGCTATGCAAAATATGCTGCTCGACGATATTCCTCGTGTGCAAAAGGGTTAGCTAATGCTTGTCAGCGTGAGCGCACACACACTCATTTTGCACTAGGGGAGATTAAATGAGAGACAGCAACTTTAGTGGCATAACTTTGTTTGAATGCAATTGAGTTTGCTACTTGGCGCACACCATTTAGCAAATATTTTTGTTAGAAAACATAAGCAATTGGGTCATTTAAGGCAAATTTGTATGGAGAAACTTAAAAAATTGCCAAATAACTCAATTATACACCAAACAAATTTGCTATAATTTTATAATCTCATCGTAACTATACGATTTTAAGTTTTCTATGCAACAACTACAGCAGAAAAGCAGCAATTAACCTCTTTAACTACTTGGAGGGGAGAAGTAGAGAAGTAGGGTAGGGTAGGGTATGGTAGTAAGAGCACTTAGTATTTAAACAGTATTTTTGTTTGTTAGTTAAGCTTTTATTTACACGATTTTATTGCTAAATACAACAGCAGCAGCAGCAGCAGCAGCAACAATCACAACAACAAGAAATAATAACATAACATCAAGTGGCACTATGTGTTTTTGTTTTTTTTTTTGTTTGTTTGTTTGTACTTTTCATTGAATAAGCACGAATGGTTTAATGCGCTTTAATCGCACACACGCACACACACAAATGCCAATTCAATTGTGCTGAATGCACAATGAGCTTTGCTTTACTGCCTTTTTTCTTTTGCTGCTATTATGACATGCAATCTACGTATTCACGGAAAATTAGTAAGTGTTTAAAAAAGAAAAAAACATTCACCAGAGAATTGTTATTAACACTTTAAAGGTAGGCAATTTCAGTTTTGCAAAGTTACTCGTACGACGTGTTGTACGGGAAGGCACAGGGAGCGTCTCTGTACATAAACTTTGTTGGCATGTTGTTGCAATTTAAATTGAAAAGTGGAAAATTTTACTATTTTTAGGGTTATTAATTTAGTAAAGAGTAGCAAAACAATTAGCAATTGCTGGTTGCCAAAAGAGATGTTGTTTCAAAAAAAAAAAAAAAAAAAACCACAACAAAAATACCATCAAAAATCAATAACTTACTGAAAAGTTGTAAAAAATTTGCATATAGTATGTAGTAAATTACTTAATGTCATATTTACATGTTGTAGATACTTACTACATATACTAAATAATAAATGTAGTTGGAAATGTCAAGCTCTCCCATTCATTGTCCATTCGATTTTGTTTGCTGGTAGTGACCATCAACAACAACGTACGGTATACTTATTGTAATTTATTATCCACTTAATAATATGTTTCATGAATATTGAGTAGATGTTAAAAATAATTGCTGCAATCAATGAATAATTAATGTCACAAGTCTCTCGGTCTCTCTCTTTTTATGTTTCTCTGTGTGTGTGTGTGTGTATGTAGATATGTATGTTTATTTATAATATTACTTGTTTTTATTATGCATTTTTATTATTCGCAATTACTTGCATGTTGCAATTTCCATTTACGAATGTGAAGGTAGGTAGTGACGGTGGAGTAGTTATTGTAGTCTGCTTGTGATAAATGTTAAATAAATAACAATAATAGTTTTACATATTTACAAATGATGTTAAAAACGAGGATGTCGTACATAAAACACAATAAAGGGGAGGTACGTCGTTGTTAAACTGTTTACTATAAATCTATTGCTTTTGTTTCGTTAAATTTTTGACCAGCTGCTAGGTTGCCTTGATAAGTATTGGTATTGGTATTAGTATTAGTAATAGTAGTATTAGTAATAGTAGTATTAGTAGTAGTAGTAGTAGTAGTAATAATAGTAGTAGTAGTAGTAGTAGTAGTAGTAGTAGTAGTAGTAGTAGTAGTAGTAGTAGTAGTAGTAGTAGTAGTAGTAGTAGTAGTAGTAGTAGTAGTAGTAATAGTAGTAGTAATAGTAGTAGTAGTAGTAGTCGTAGTAGTAGTAGTAGTAGTAGTAGTAGCAATAGTAGTAGTAGTAGTAGTAGTAGTAGTAGTAGTAGTAGTAGTAGTAGTAGTAGTAGCAATAGTAGTAGTAGTAGTAGTAGTAGTAGTAGTAGTAGTAGTAGTAGTAGTAGTAGTAGTAGTAGTAGTAGTAGTAGTAGTAGTAGTAGTAGTAGTAGTAGTAATAGTAGTAGTAGTAGTAGTCGTAGTAGTAGTAGCAATAGTAGTAGTAGTAGTAGTAGTAGTAATAGTAGTAGTAGTAGTAGTCGTAGTAGTAGTAGCAATAGTAGTAGTAGTAGTAGTAGTAGTAGTAGTAGTAGTAGTAGTAGTAGTAGTAGTAGTAGTAGTAGTAGTAGTAGTAGTAGTAGTTGTAGTAGTAGTAGTAGTAGTAGTAGTAGTTGTAGTAGTAGTAGTAGTAGTAGTAGTAGTAGTAGTAGAAGTAGTAGTGGGAGTAGTAGTAGTAGTAGTAGTAGTAGTAGTAGTAGTAGTAGTAGTAGTAGTAGTAGTAGTAGAAGAAGTAGTAGTAGTAGAAGTAGTAGTAGTAGTAGTAGTAGTAGTAGTAGTAGTAGTAGTAGTAGTAGTAGTAGTAGTAGTAGTAGTAGAAGTAGTAGTAGTAGTAGTAGAAGTAGTAGTAGTAGTAGTAGTAGTAGTAGTAGTAGTAGTAGTAGTAGTAGTATTAGTAGCAGTAGTAGCAGGAGTAGTAGTAGTAGTAGCAGTAGTAGTAGAAGTAGTAGTAGTAGTAGTAGTAGTAGTAGTAGTAGTAGTAGTAGTAGTAGTAGTAGTATTAGTAGCAGTAGTAATGCCCATGTTATTATAAAGACGCGAGTTTAAACTATAGAAATGATTGTGCATATTAGGGACAACAGAACGATATACACGACAGAATCAGTTCACCTTACCACAAAGCCTGTGAAGTAAAGTGAATTTTGTATAATCAACATACACATACAAAAAAAATTTATATTTTAAAGACCCAGCTGTCAACTTAACTAGAGAAGCGACTTCTTACCAACAAATATGTCGTACAAAAATATAAAGAAACGTAGCATACTTTTAGGCACATATATTTTCATTCGCACATTTTGGTCATAATCTTATTTCTAAGTAAAGGGTGTTTATTTTTAGAAGTGTAGTTTTCAATCTAGCAATACTTTTTTCGGAGTTGGTCTTTTTGACAGCTGTCACTTGATTTATGCTCAGTTTGGTTTGCCATTTCATAATGAATAGACTTACGCCTGATCAACGTTCGCAAATCGTGCAAATTTCTTATCAAAACGAGACGGCCACCGATCCCGATTTTCACAAGAAAATTTTGTTCAGCGATGAAGCTCACTTTTGGTTGAATGGGTACGTTAATAAGCAAAATTATCGCATTTGGAGTGATCATAATCCACACACACAAGCCATTGTTGAGACGCCGTCACACCCTCAAAAAGTCACTGTTTGGTGTGCTCTATGGGCAGAGGGAATCATTGATCCATATTTCTTCAAAGATGAAACCGGTCATAATGTTACAGTTAATGGGGAACGCTATAGAGCCATGATTAATGACTTTTTCGTGCCTGAATTGTGAATTAGAGGATGTTGATGTGATGTGATGACGACCTTTGGTTCCAACAGGTCGCTACAAGACGCTACATGCCATACAGCCAACGAAACAATCAATTTATTGAAGGAAACTTTTGGTGAGCGCATTATCTCGCGTCGTGGGCCTGTGGCGTGGTCTCCAAGATCGTGCGATTTAACACTGCTGTACAATTTTTTGTGGGGTTATGTGAAGTCGCTTGTCTACGCAGATAATCCCGAGACGATTGACGCCTTGGAAGAGAATATTCGGCGCGTTATTACTGATATACGGCCCCAATTGCTGCAAAAAAAGTGGCCTCTCGGCTGGAATTTATTCGAACCAGCCGCAGCGGCTACTTGTCCGAAATCGTATGTAAAACATAATGGCAAATCCTTATCTTTATAATACAGCTAAATTCTTGGCCGCCGTAGCGTAGTTGGTAGTACGCTTGCCCTGACACAGGCAAAAATCAAAAAGTAGAAAATAAAAAATAAATATATATATTTTTTGCAGTTGTATGAGTTTTGGATGAAAAACTAATATTCAATAAAATTAAAATTTTAATAAGAATGGATTTTTTTGGATAAAAATTTTGTTGTTGTTTCTTTATTTGGTTTTTCTGATTATCGATTACCTGAGGTTCAGGTAATCGCAAATAACAAGTTTCATTTGAAAAACATGAAGATTACAAAATGGCAGAAAGTTAATCAACAATAATAAACATATCCCAGCTGTAACCAAATGCTACGCTAAATTTGCTCAGGTCTGCTCTGGGGATGCTTTAATAAATTACTTAGTATCAAAAACAAGAAGAAGGGGTCATAAATAATTTATTGGCACATGAACTAAAACATTTGACATTATTCACTATCGAAAGTATCATTATCGCAATCACTATCGCGATTGACTGCGAAACTAATAATTCAATTGATTCGAGTAATAATGATTTCAACTGACAATGTCATTGAAATCAGCATCTATGAATTACTTATTCCACATAGATCAGCGACCAAGTATCCTCCAGGAAAACTGGGCCACAATTCCGATACGATTTTGCGGTTAAAAATCGCAAAAGTTGAAATCCGCTACAAAGTGCTAAAACTTTCTCACTTCTGCATACGATTCCATTGTGGTTTAAGGAGAAAAAGTTAAAAATGAAATATGAGACCGTAACGATTCCAAGTCTGACATTCTCAGTGTTCAACTTACATTCATAAAGGCACAAAATGCTTAAATTTAAGGAGAGACAAAAATTTACCTCTAAAGAGGTACTTGAAAGGAGGTACTTGTCCTTGAAAACATTTGTTCGCAGAATTAATTTTTTTGTAACTTTTCATTCCGAAAGTCGTCCGTATTTCCTTTTCAGCTTGCTACATATTGTTTACTTAAAAAATTAAATACAACATGAGTTCTGGGTTCTTGAAAATGACTCTTTAGCGCTTGGAAGAAAACTGTTAGTGATCACCATTCGTTTAGTTCCCGAAATTCGACAGTTCCAAGTGAGTAATTAAGTATATCGGATTTTAGACCATTATGCAGCAGCTCCTCTTGGCGGAAAATGGCAAACCTCCAAGGGTAAAATTGTTTCAGAAAATCTTTTCACTTTGCTGTCTGTTCACACAGCATGAATGGATGCGAAAAGGTATGCCTATCACCATCATGAGCTGTTGTGCCATTAAAGAAGAAGCACAAGACAATTATCAATAGCTAATCAACCAGCTCTACTGCAAATGCATTCCTAACCATTTTCAGGCGAATGCCAAAAATAATTCTAAGTATTTACTTGTAGCTGTAGCTGTATGAATGCCTACTCTTCTATATACATAAGTACATATAATTTCAGCAATTAGCCTTTATATACTTTCAGTCAGTGTAATAAACACTGTAATAATCATAACTAACACAATGTGAGCAACAAACAGACAAAAGTCAATAGTTAACTCAATAGAAACCAAAATAAAACCAAGACTAGAAGACAAAAGAGGCAATACAAAAAAACAAAATTCTCAGATAGACAAACACATAACAATTAGGTAACAACTGTCACGCAGACACTTTTAGAAACACACACACACACACTCCCTCACACTCACACAAAGCAAACAGATAGTTATCCTACGTTACTGCCGAACACATTGAAACGATAGATAAATTAACCTAAGGTCAACCGCAGGCGAAGCAAAAAGCACAGAAAAAAAGAAAAACAAAACGAAAAAAAAAGAAATTTAATGTTTGCTATTTTTCAATAGCAACCCAAAAAAAAAAAAAAAAAAAAGAAGCGTAGTTTTAGGCGCACGTATTGATATGTACATTTTTCTCGCCTTGTGACTGAAATCCTAAAATCAAAGTTTTCTGTGCTTGAGCGAGTGTAATCGCAGCGTGTGTTTTGTGTTTGTATTTGTGCACGTACTTTAGGTTTGTGTATGTATGGTAGAGGTGGCAGTACATAGGAGCAGTTAGGCAGACATGTCCCTCAATAATCTCTGTCAACATTAATTTGCCGAAGCATTTAGGCAACCAAACTAATTAAATGGTGTCCCATAAATTGAACATTAAATGAAATTTATGGCATTTCGAAATTATTACAAACAACAAAACGCACATACACACACACATACACACACACATACACACACACACACTAACACAAAGAACGACTTTGCAGCAGAACAAGTAGAAGAAGTAAGTATGTGTGTGTGTGTGTGCGAGCGTGTGTGTGAGTAGCAGTAGAACAAGCGTAAAGTCGAATTGCACAAGCACAGAAGTAGGCTAGAAGCGAGTAAGGAAGAAAGGATAATAAAGCTATAGAAAACAAGCACTACTAGTAAAACATGCTATAAGTTTTCCACTTATATATGTACAATGAAGTGGAACGACAGCAAATATAGTGATTTACTATACGTCTGTTATGTATACGAAAAGTAAATTTGGTGAAAATGGTAAAGCATACTATAAGGCGTTGTACAAAATGAAACATAGGAAAAACATATCCAGGAGATTCCAATGATTTATGCCCTTTGGCTAGAACATAACTCAGAAACCAAAAAAAAAAAAAAAATTACTCATACATAGTATTTGTGCGTTTGGCTGCATACATACAAACAAATTTCAACTCTGCCCTAGTGCTCTCATCCTACTCTTATTCTTGCAAAGGCTTCGTTAGACGTTAGACCTAGAGTCAGTCTAATATGTTAAATCATATCAAAGCTTTTCGGTGATTCACATATGTACATACGAGTACTTTATATTTCCAGTTTCAGGTTTTATGCTGCTGCTGCTGCTGCTGCTTCTGCTTCTGCTGCTTCTTCCTGTCTTTGCCACTCTTTAATGTTGTATGTACTTATGTGATTTTTTTTAAGCACAGTTAACATATTATGTTTTGCTACTTTTCTTTGCCATTATTCTTAAGTCTTCTCAATGTTATTTACTGTGAGAAATTGGCTTATTTGCCATGGTATTTTTATTTTTGCCGGTTGCTTCCCTCTCTCAACCTAGCAGCACACACCCATTCTGAACACACACAGGAAAGAGGAAGCTTAGTCTACTTTCCTGCTTCAAGTTATTCCTTTTTTTTTCTTTGTATTCCGTAGCTATTGAACGGAAGCTGCAAATGCTTAATCAAAAACTCGATAAACTGCTCTAACGATGTGTTGCAGTAGTAGTTGAAGTAATAGTAGCAGTACCAATAGTTGCTGTTGCTGTTCTTTTGGTGTTTTTGTGTCAGCTTCGACATGTGGTATTTGAAACCTTTGGAGTTTCGTTTTCTGTTTTTTGTTTTTTTTGTTCTTTTCGTTTGCTTGTTTTGTTGCTGCTGTTGCTGAGTTTTAGGTAAAAATAACCTGCATTGTTAGTTAGTAGAATAGCACAAGAAAAAAGAGGCACAATAAGAACCTCGTAACCGAGCCGTGCTAACGAGTGCCAACAAAGTGAATTTGGTTCGATTCAAGTTGTTGTTACTGCCAGTGGAAAGTTAAACTTAACCTCTGTTGTGTGGCTTGCTGCTGCGTTGATTGTGGGTGTATTAGTGAAAGTGAGTTGTTGTACATGTGTGTAGCTTATTACATTTTGATTTAAGTAGTTAAATACGTGCTAGTAGTTAATGATATGCTTTTGCTAGGCGAGAGTTTGAGAGAATCAGGGCAAAACATCTGAAATTTTCTACTTCAGACAATCTACCCTCATATGAATAGTATCTGCTGTTGAATACCATTAATATATTTTTGATATGCTTACCTAATATTATGTTAACTCGTTTCTTTCTACTTTCCGTTTTCATTTCTATGTCGCACACGTCACTTTCCTTCGGGGACAAATAAATAATCAATGTTTGCTTATGTAATAGAATGTATGTAGGTATGTAGTTACTTATATTTGTTACATTTATGTGTAAGCATGCGCTGCTGGTATTTATGTACATAATAAAGCAAACTACAACCACATTTTTGCCGCTTCTTTCTTTCAATCCCTCTCCTTTTTTGCTAACACCAGCTTAACAAACCTGCACGCATACTAAAAAAGCATAAGCATAGTTCAGTTTCGAAAAGTAAGTAAATGAAATGAGTTACAACTAAAGCTGTCTGTGTTGAATATGGGAATTGAATGTTTGAATTATTATGCCATGGGGTGTTAATTAATATGTAAATCGGCAATGAAATGGGTTTGCTTTTTTGTTTTTGTTCGTCCAGCGTTGGGAGACATTGCTTAGTCCAAACAAAGATTTTAACTAAAGCATAGGGCATTAGCTAAGCTTAGAACCTGAAAGGTTAAAGGTGAGTGCTCTGGGCCTTGGAATTGAATTCTGGAAGGAGAACTGTAATAAGTATGAACCAGCAATGCATTTTATGGTATTCTCCGTCTCGCTTCTCCTTTACTCATACGAGTCGTATATATGTTTATTGTATTTCATCCACTCTACTGCAGTAAAACAGAGTTGTTGTTGTTGTTGTTGTTGTTAGTCGTATGACGTTAAAATAAATTCCAATAATCAAATCTAAATTCACTTTGTCACTGCAATAGCATTTTGTTATAATTATCATTCTTACATACTTTTCCAACAAGATTACACACGAAACATTTATGAACTCACCCATGTCACTCACTTCGGCACTACGGACTCGGGCTCAACTCATGCACTCAACTAAATACTTTAAGAACTTTCATCAATTATGATTTAGAATTTGTTAAAGCATCTACGACTAGTTCTTTGTTGTAACATAAAAAAAAATACAGAAAATACACAGGAAACTTGAGGCTATCAGTTCATATCCGGCAACCAGCCGAAAGTATAAAAGATGATGCAGATAAGGAAAAAGAAAAAGGAGCGACCGAGAGGCTTACGCTGTTGCAACCCAATCCCAAAACGATATTTCTGTTTATTTGTCAAAGTTTCCATCCAGTTCCTTTTGTTGTTGTGGTGCTCTACTTCAGCTTAATTTTTCAGGGCATAACAAACGCAAACAAACCTTCACAACAAAGCGAAAGAACGAACGAAGAGCGAGCGCATTTATAAAAATATATTAAAAAACCGCCCACTGTTGTAAAATTTCTTGCATGTTGTTGTTTTTGGTACTGGTCGTTTGGTTGTTGTTTTTGCTGTTGTAGTTTTAAATCTGCTCCAGTAAATAAATTGGGGGAAATGATTCTATTTCATGGTAGATTTAACATGTGTCCACATAATTTATCGATTTATTATGCGGTTCGATTGTGTGTGTATGTGAGTGGGAGTGAGTCAACGCCGTCGTGCAACAGCAGAGAAAATAACAACAACGAAGCACATGTATTAAATATAAACTGTTATAAAAAATAAACTGCTACAACAAACAAATGTACTCTCTCTCACCATACCGAATGCCGTGTTGTGTTTTTTGCCTACTCACGCTCTCACTCTTCTACAGTACTCCAGCGATGCTCTTCCCACTACAATCCACTATTACTACAATGATTTTTTTTTCTCCTAATAGCTATCGATTCATTTTAAAAAATCAACAACAGCAAATGGGTGAGTGTATGGTATGTATGCATGTGTGTGTCATTGTAGTTGTCATGGCAGATGATAAGGCAGTCGGATGCCAGGGGGAATTTGGGGCCATTCCACATTCATCCACATTGTTTGAGTTGAATTTATTTTTATACAAATATTTTTTATCGGTTATTTAGCGCTTAAAGAGCTTTCCATTTTGATATTGTTTTTGCCTTCTCAGTGGTCGTGTATTTTTTTCGCTTTGCTGTCAACTTCGAAAGTAAGTAATCCTCTCAGATTTGAAATCAATAAAACGCTATAGGATTTATACATTTATTTACATATAGACTTACCATAAATGACTGAGCCATTGGGGTTTGGTGGATGGGATGAAGGATGCTGCTGCATTAGTTAAAAGCAAATGAAGAGTAGGCAGCAGAAGGTATGAATATATTTCAGGCTATTTTATATGAACAATAGGAAGAGGCTAGTTGACTGAGAAGTAATCCCACTCAGTGCTGAAGACTTAGCACAAGTTTTCAGAATTCCGTTGTTGAGGTCAAACTGACAAAACACATCTTCCTCCATTATATTAACTTCATTTCATTTATTGACTTTTAAAGCGTTTGCAAATCTTTTGTATTCACCGGAATTTCACTCGGGCAACTTTTGTTTCATTTGTTAATGGAGAAGCTACTAAGCTACTAATTCTCCCGGATTCTCAACAAGCCTAGATTAATAATTTTCTCATCTTCCGTTTTCTTCAATCTTTCTCCCTCTATCTAAATAATGTGCTCACTACTTTTGTGCTCTGCCTTTTTCTACGAATGTTCGAATGTCACATTGTCGCCGTCATTTGCTTTGACATTTGACAACGAAATCATGACAATGACAAGTGCTCAGGCAAATAAAACACAAATAACGACAGCAGCAACAGTAAAAACAACAACACTCACCCACTATAAAATGCAATATAACTACAGCAACAATGACCACAAACGACACGACGACACCGACACCGACAATAGTGACGGCAACTCTTGATGCTCTATTATTGTTATTGTTACATGTATTACTGACAAAAGGATTCCATAAATATGAAGCAATATACAACATTAGCAGCTGCTGTTGCCATGAAGTGAAAGTGTACAAGTATTTATCTCACTTTATATGTGTGGGTGCGTGTTTGTTTGTGTGGTTTTTTGTGTACAATTCAAGCTCGGCAAGCACAACTCTTTCACCATTGTCGCGTGGTCTTCTTAACACACACACATACACCCACACACGCAGACTGGCGCATCCATTCCGCACACTCACACACTCGTATACACTTTGACATTGCATTAATGTCTGACTAGAAAAGTAAGACTCGCACTAGCAGCAGCACAAGCAACTGCTGTAATAATTTCTACTTGTCTTCGGTGATAGAAAGTTTCATTTATGGTATACGCACTCACACACACAATCATACATATATACATATGTAGTACATATGTATGTACATATATAGGTGTGTTGATATATGTATGTATGGTATGGTATGTTGTTGTTGTTATTCTTCATTGTTCATTTTGTTGTAGTGGCTGTTGTTGGTTGTTGTGGAAAATTGAAATAAATGTTGGTGTGAATACGCTACAATTAAATTTGTAAATGTCCTGAGGATGGACAAAGATAAAGACACTCACTCGCATACACACACACACAAAACAAAGCAATCACAAGAAGTATTGTGCTAGCAAACAAAATTTTTGTATTCGAGTCAAACAAGTAATTAGATTAATTAGCGTTATTGAAGTACAAACGTTTAGGGATTGAAGTTCTAAGTGGAAGAGCGAAGGAGGTTAGAAGTTTTATTATGTACATATAATTGATAAAGTATGATGGAAAAAAGATTAGAAAACGACTATTTGCTACGTTAAAAGACAGTGTGAAAGTAGAAAGGTGGAATGACGTGCAGCTGTGTCAATACAAATTAATTTAGTTAATGGATGTTCCTACAAATACAAATGGTGGATAAAGTTTTCTTGTGCTTTGTTTTTAGTTTCTAAGAACTATCCCAACGAATAGTTTTCAGTTTTCAGTATTGACACAACTTTCTTATATGCTTGCTAATTTGGTTTGAGTGTTCACAAACGAAAAGTTATGAACCTTTAAACTTCAGTCGATAGGACTGGTTTAAATTAAAGTTTACATCAAAAAAAAAAAAAAAACGGTCATCTTATAAGAAGTTTTATGATCAAATCCACATTCTTAAGGGGAACATTTTTCTGGTCAGCTAATGTTTTTTTTTGGCTCTCGCCAGCTAAAATTATTCAGTTGGTATGCTACTCACGAAGACTATTACCATGAAAGACGTAGCAGCTTAAGGTGAAGCAGCACAACATCTTACTCACCAAAAGGTTTCTCTTGGCCTGCTACCATGATGACTACCCCAACCCGCAACTAACTGAGTCACCTGAGCAGCCAGACAGGACCTTATGAAAACTGACCTAACACTTAAGAAGATTGACGAATCAAACCTCGTTTGATCGACAGACCTACCGCTCTGAAAACTTTACACTCAGAAGCGGTTTTATCAGCGACACACAATCGTCAGCCTAACCGTGTCCTGAACAGTATGCCACCGCCATACGCTGAAGACGACAAACTGGTTCCAATGAGCAGGAGATGTACACCTAAGATCCGGATGAAGCTGCTATCTGAACAGCTACATAGATAGCATCAACGAAGAGTTCGTAAATGTGTGCCCATCTTGCGGATCTAGTTCACATTACCTTACGCACCTTTGTAGTTGCCCACAAAACCCGACAGACTTGACAACTGCATCACTCTAGCGACATCGTAACGTGGCTCACTAACTGAGGCTGGACATAATGAACGCGGACAATTGATGAAAATGACTTGATGTGATTGACAAGAACTTCAAAAGTAGGGTAGCTAAAACAACAACCATGAGCTCATAAAATACAATAATACAAGTATAACATCTGCCACACTGATAGAACAAAAGTTTATCAGTAAAAATGTTAAGGTATGTCAGAATAGATGATGTTAAGAAAATTGAAGCTGATGCCTTTTGATAAGAACAGTCAGAATAGTATAATTTAATTTAATTATAAATCCGCAAAAGTGCAAGTGCCCAAATCAGAGTTTTGAAAAATGTGACATTTCAACCATTTTTGAATACGGAAAACTCATATGCTGAGAGAAATGCAAACAAAAATAAAGAATTGTATGTGCCTGTGGGACGCTCTACAGAAATATTGCTTCGTCAGAACGTTTGCGTTTAAATTTCTAACGAGTTTTGTTTGAAAAGTAAAATTTTTGTCTGAAATTTCAAACTAGACGGGAAACTGAAAGGCAGCGCCTTCTACATACGAGTATGTGTATACACATAATTTTTTATATGCTACTTTTGATAGATGGCACTGCCCATTATTTATGTGTATGTGTTTACACATAGAGGGCGTTTCCCATCATTTCCGTGACAATTTTCGTTGCGACGATCATCTTTTACCCCCGGCATAAATAAAAAAAACGCTTCTAAAGAAACATTTTTTCTTAACATTTTTTTTTTGGCTAATGCGACATGATTAACAAAATAAATAAGCAGAGATAACGAAGACAAATGAAATCTGTAAATCGAAAAAATAACAAACAAAATTAACCACCAATTTCTTCTCGCTTCCTTTCACCTTTTTGGTTACTTACTGTTAATGAAGTACAGTGTTGCCTGTTGTTGCTATTGATGCAACCAACACAAAGTAAAAACTTATTTTCATGTTGATCTTTTGTGAAATAAGCGCCACATTCTGTTTGACATTTTTGTTTCTTTATCATTTTAAAGCTGTAAAGGCAACAACAGTAACATCAACAGCAACGACAGCGTCAACGACATTATCGTCATTCCCAAGTGTGTTGCAACTGTCATTGCACTCGACTGTACAGCAGCGAGCCTGCCTCTTTACCCATTCAGCTTATCTTGTGTACAGTTTCGAATGCAAACAGAAAGCAGTGTGAAATGCTGTTATTGGTGTTGTTGTTGTTGTTGTTGTTGTTGTTGTTTCAGCTACAGCTATTTTTGCCATGCAGTTTTTTATTTGTGACAAATAAATTTGCGGTGTTTTATTACTGCCACGAAATTTGTATCAATGTTGAAATTTTCCACCAAGAAGAAACAACGAAGCAAAAGCGCTCTCACATTTCCCGAAACGTTGTGGGCGAAAGAGCGACAGCGAGATAGAAAGAGTGGGAACAGTCAGAAAATACAACAACTAAATAAATTCTTATAAATAAAAACTTGTATTTACTTTTTCTATTGAAATATTTGCGCGATTTTTACACAGGATCCAAAGTGAAACGCGAAAAACGAAACGAAAGTTTTGTTTGCTGTAAATGGTAGCAATTTCTCACAACAGCAGGTGTTGTGATGTTGCAGTTTTCCAGCGCGAAAATGTCGCAGGTTTTCTGTTGCTACTGTTGCGCTGCCTGCCTCCCTCTGGTTGGCAACTTTATTGCTGCAGCGCGTCGCTAGTACAAATTTATGGTGCACAAGGTGAAATGTGGTAATTTCATTCTCGCGAGCTAATACTGTGTTTGTACGTGTGTGTGTGTGTGTGTGTGTGTGTGTGTGTGTGTGTGTGTGTGTGTGTGTGTGTGTGTGTGTGTGTGTGTGTGTGTGTGTGTGTGTTTGAACATGGTTCCATCGGTGTTGGACTTGGTGCTGGTAATGGTTGGTTGGCATTCTTTGTTAAGCATGATAAAGTGAAAATAGTTGAAGAATTAATTTTTCGTGTAAAATTTCGTAGTTGTGGAATATTTTGCAGCTTAAACAAAAATGCTTTTCTTGTGCAATATTTCAATTAATTACGCCAAGTTGAAGTTTAGCTTTTCTTTAAGTTTTTCGCTAACCATGGCCATTTCTCTAACTACTGCTTATTCCTCAGTTTTATAAATCTAATTAATAATTTTTTTTCCCCCCACTGTGCAGAAGTTGCTTCTTTTTCGTCGTCATGTTGCTGACAGTGCTGCCGACTTCTTGTTTTTGTTATTCGCATTTGAAAACAACAGAACCTAGCCACACATTCTACCGTGATTGACTATCAAAAACAGATTTGTAATTATTAGTGGAAAAAATGTAAAGAATTGGGTGGATTAAAGAAATGTTCCACCAATTTCTCCGAATTCACAAGTTCTGAGTTTTCCATTTAGCTGTGATGAAAATCCTCAATCCTTTGCCATTGAACTTAAGCAAGCTATTGAGTCCATTGTATGCAATGATATCTATAATTTTTGAAAATTGACCAATTGGCTTGTAGGTAAACAAAAGAAACTTCCAGGATTAAAGCCATTACGTTGGAGCTTACGGTCTCTCGGTCTCTTTCTCTCGGAAATTTAAGAGTTAGTCAGCGATCGTAAATTAGTTCTTCCATTTTGTACCAATATTCAATAGAATATGTAAAAGAATATGAAAAAGTATTAAAATTTCAGTAGATGATGGTTTTTTTTAATAAAACTGAATATACTTAACGCAACGTTTATGAATTTCTCACATCTGTTTCCAACTTATGACAGTAAAGTACCCGAGTGCTTGAAATCGTTAAAATTTACGCTTTTTAACGATCCCGCGTTCAGGCCTCTCTTAATTAATTTGTAGCAAGAGATTTGTGTAAGATAGACGCATGCATGTTTCAGAGATACATGTAGGCTATTATATTTACAGTGGAAACCAAAGGCTTAAAAGGAGACAAACTTCATAGGAACAACAACATCCAATTCAATATTTATGTACATTACTTCCAACAATAGTTGCAAATTTTTAACGATTTTGCTTTACACCATTAGTATATGGCGAATTAGCTACATCTAAAGAGTATGTATCTGCAGTAGCAGCATGAGAAAGAGACTCAGTGTTATTAGCAGACAATGAAGCAGTAGCGTTCGAAGAGTGCGTAACGATAGAGGCAGCAGCATCAGCATACTAGAGATGCAGAATATTATTACTCTCACTAACGGTAGATGCGATGGAAGTATTTTTGGCATTAATTAGAGCAATATCAGAGTCTATGCTATCAGTATCACCAGACAAACTAGTAGACTTTGTTACTGCAGACTGCACTGAGCTTCATGGAGAGAGATTGATTTTCTGAGTACTCTGTTCGATACACAGTGGAAAATTTATTTTTAAATATTACTGTTTGAATTGAGCCTCTTTCTAGTTAGGTTGCGATATGTATGTGTGTATGTAATTCTGCAGGGGTTTCAGGGTTTCTTAAATAAGCAATGCATTTGATCTGCCTTATGAGAGGGAAATATATATTTTTAGTCACAATCATTGATATTTAAAAAATGTGTATCGAGTCAGTATAATTCCTAAAAGGAAGGCTATACAGAAACATTTTCGTCTCCATGTTTTATGGACACTTTTCCTGCCCAAATCACTGCAGCACTAAGAACATGGAACTCACGAACACCTTGTATAAATGAACTTTACTTTACTTTACTTTACTTTTAATGGCACAACAGCCAATGGAGGGCCTAGGCCGAGCTTTTCGCTTTTCGCATCCACTCATGTTGTGCGTGTTATATTTGTACATGAATGGAAGGGACCTACAGTTTAATGCCGAATCCGAACGGCGAAGTGAAAAGCAATTTTTACTCCTGTAGGTTTGCCGTTGCCTGTCAAGAGGTAGTGCCGTGTAAAAAAACTATTTTTTCTCCCTTTTTTTTTTTTTTTTTGATTTTGCCTTTGACGAGATTCGAACCCCGGACACTCTGCGTAGCAGTCCAATGCACTACCACTACACCACAGCGACCACAATGAACGGTATAAATGAACTGAACTATTTATATTTCATTATAGCCTAGACTATATGATTCAGTATATTTTGACAAACAAAATTTTTTTTAAATTATACCAAAAATGTCATTGTATTGTATTTATATAGTACCAATTTACTTTTGGGCTTCAAATTGTACAAAGAATACCAAGAATATTATTATTGGTCTTAATGTTCATATATTGGGTCATATATGAAGTATCCAGTCTATGACCTGACTAGTCCGATTATGTCAAACGAAAACATGCTTAAAAGGTGGCATTTCATTTTGTGTGAAGACAGTTGTGGTTTTTGTCGCTATTGTAAAAAGTTACACTAATTTGAAAATGAGTGAAATATCTGAAGAAATATGCTTTATTGCTTTATTTCTATAGAAAAGGCGATGTTTATTACTATAGAAAAGGTAAAATCGCTGTAAAAACATTCCTCGAAATGTGTGTAGTTTACGGTGAATATGCTGTGAGTGAACCCCGGACCCATGAGTGGTGTGCTCAATTTTGTTACGGAAATTTCGCTATCAAAGATATACTGAAAGATGCACTGAAAGTCACTGCAAAAGCCGATTAAATTTTGCAACTGGTGGAGCAAGATCGACAGGATAGCTGTCAGGAGATAACGGAGGCACTAAACATCAACCACATTACAGATTTGTGGGTGCCAGCATCATTTTTATATGACCCAATATTTAGTATCAATTTACTTTTGAATTTCATATTGTACAAAGTAAAGTACAATTGTACCAAGAATATCATCACTGGTGTCAATGCTCATATACTTATTTAATCATCCCTCAATAAATACCGTTACATGACGAATTTTGTTGTTGTTGTAAATCTGTACAATTGCTAGAAAGTTTTAGATATGTGATATGAATCGCTTGCTCTAACGAATCTCAATTGAACAGATTCTCTCTTCATATGATTCTTGATTCTCTATTTCAAAAGGCAAAAAGATACAGGAACTTGGGAATTTTGTGAAAAGGCTGACATTAATTTATAGTTGAATTTAGCACACACTGCCGGCACACGTTCACTAGCAGCGGCTACAATGCAAAAGTTTTGCAATAAAGATTTCTTATTAATTTGATTTAGTTCTAAATGCAATTCAATTTCATTTAATTAAAAGTAAATGTGATATAATTCGCAAGCATTCACTTACCATAAAGTTTAATTACGGAGCCAACGAGTAAAATATTTCTTATGCTTTTCTGCAAAATATCTGCTAAATGATTGGTTAAAAATTTTTCCGAAACTCTTCGACACTTTTCGCAACTAAAGTTTGCAAAATTAAAAAAAAATAATAAAAAGAAAAGAGAAAAGGCTATATGCTGTGTGTGTGTGTGTGAGTGTGGCAAAAACCAAGTGAAACAACTTGAAAATCAATTTCACCTAAAGTACATTTGCTTTTTCTGAATGAATGTTTCTTTGTATGTGTGTATAGTAAAATTGCATGAGCATTTGTGTGCGTCTGTGTTTGCGTGTGCTCTTCATTGACTCTGCTGCAATTCGATTTTCTTGCTGAAGCTTTGTTGTTTTTATTATTTTGAGCGCAAACACATACGCATACACACACACTCAGGCATAGCCAAAACTAACATAACTACAAAAATAAAAACAAAAATTCCATTTGAAATAAATCGATACTTAAAATTTATCTCTCTGATTTAATTTATTTATTTATTTTAGTCTTCTAATTTCATTCTTGTCCATTTTCATTGCAGATGGTGAAATCCTTCGAGTGCTTGTTAATAGTTCTGCTCAAATTAAATGTGATGTCGGTTCGAGTCTGCCCGATGATAAAGTTTTGCTCGTCGTGTGGTACAAAAATAATCTTCCAATTTATAGGTGGGTAATTAATTGGCGGGCTAATGATGATGAATAAGTTTTAAACACTTAAAATCAACACACAATTTATGTAGTTTTACATAAAATATTAACAAATATTTAAACACATAAGTTTTAACTAAGTATTTTTCTACTTACACACATTCATTTGTTCACAATTGCTTCCTATTACATTCCATTTAATTTTTCTACAGCTACGACACCAGAGGCGCACACGCTGGCACTCCGTCACATTGGCGCGATGAAGAAGTGCTCGAGGATCGCGCTGTCTTTCGCACACACAAAGAGCCCGCAGAATTGATTATAAACCCTGTTAAGGTTTGTTTAATGCTTCTGCGCTCTGAAATTTAATTTGAACTATAATTCTTCTTATCTTAAAATTTTCAGGAAAAAGATGCAGGAAATTTTCGCTGCCGAGTCGATTTTAAGTTATCTCAAACTAGAAATAGCAATGTCAACTTAGAAGTTGTTGGTAAGAAAATAAACAAAACAAATTATTGAAAATTGTAGGGCTGAGGGTGAGGATAGGTGGCGTGGCACTGAGGTCAAAGTTAAAGAAAAATAAATGAGATGAAAATCGATAAATTACTCTAGCGCAGGTCAGGAGTTGCTCGTAGAAGGTTTAAATGTAAAACCGACCTCCATTGATTTTCAATGGCCAACATTTTTTCACAACACACTTACCATTATTGTTATCAACAATTAAGAGTGGAAAATTTCCTCTTTTATGTTATAAACTCTCTTTGCTTCCAGGATGATCCTAGAGGGTCAAATTGTAAGACCGACCACCATTAGTTTTCACTCTTCAACATGCCTGTCACCCACATCTAACGATTTTTGAGGCTCCCATACAAAGTTCACATTTTTTATTTCTATGATATAGCATTTCCATGCTTCACCCGGGAAAGGGTCCTAAAGGAGCAAAATGTATGAGCGGCCTTGATTAATTTTCACTCTGCGGCATTTTGCTCCAATGTATTTACCGCCATTTTCAACCCATACAAATTTAAAGTTTTTATGAAAATCGTCAGTCCTCCGACAGCTGGTCAGGAGTGGCTGCTAGGGAGACAAAATGATGCCAGACTGACCTCAATTGTATTTCAGTCTTCAATATTTTCCCCGAATATTCTTACACCACCTCATCTGCAACCCTTTAAGGGACTCCTATACAGTAATAGCTTCGTTATGAGTGGGTCCTATCCGCTGTTTACGGGATTTTAACGGGTGAAATAGAAGACCAACCATAATAATTTTCCTCCTTAAAATATTTTGTTGGAACGTACTTACCCCCATCATCAGCTTTTAAGGGAGCTCCAATACAAAAATATAGTAAAAACCTCCTGAAAAATAATTTCATTTCATTTTGTATACTAGCACTCCCACCCTGAGGGTCAGAGAAGGGTTTTGGCATAATTGAAGGAAATCTTCATTCATCATTATTTCATAGCTAATCTGTATGCAAAAGTATTAGTGAATAAAAGTTTTCGATTATAAATTCAAAGTAAAGAAAGAAACACAAATTTGACTAACTTATGAATCGTGAAAATTGTAGAACAAAAGTAGAAGTATACGAGAAAGGAATTTGTAAATGACCAGCCAAAGGGAAACTTCTCCCTGGAGCTTTCTTATTTTCTCCTGAAATATTTAAATTTTTATTCTGCAAGAATGCAACCTGGGATCTTTCAGCACCGCAATCAATTTATTTTATGCTCCCTTTTGAGTGCCAGTGGACTTGTTAGTTAAGCAGCTCATTGTATAAATTCTTATGAATATGCTGATAAAATGTATGCCAAATCGCTTCAAAAAAAATAAAAAAAAAATATAAAAAAAAAATTAGATAACTTGGTATCTAAAAATATTTCTCATCCACTCTCGACTTCCTCTCCCCTCCACACACTATCTTTATTCGAAAATTAGAAATCAAACTATAATAAAAATTCCCGCGATGTTTCGCGAATTTCATGAAATTTAGACCACGAAAGTTGTTCATGTATCCACCAATACATACCTATACATACATTATACATACATATGTATGAATGAACATATTTAAAATTGAACCCACAACATTTTCGCTTTTGTTGGTTTGCCGCAGCGCCCAAAAATATACAATACGCAATATAAAATAATAAAAAGCGAAAAAGGATTTGTAATATAATTTAAAATGACGTTTATATGCATGCGTGTTTAATTCCTAGAAACCTAAAAGCCCCCACATTAAAGCAGCTCAGCCTCACATCACAAAAAAAAATTATAAAAACTTTACATACATGTATTATTAATGTTTTAGTGAGAGCTTTTCCCCCCCCACCTATTTTGCTCGCCTTCCATCATATGCATGTGTGAGTATGTATGCTTGCACACATGTTACATTTTCGCTTGTATATGTGAACTTTGGTTTAGTGTGTGTGTTGCAAAAGAAAAAAAATTGTTTTTATTATAGGAACGCATTGCTTGGTTTATTTTATAATGGAAAATTACCGCAATCACAAGCAATTACTTGCAAATAAATGAGATTATATTGAGCGTGCAATGGTTCGTTCTAGCCGGGGAGCGAGGAGGGTGATGAGAGCAAGAGGTTTCTATATTGTGGCAGTAACTGTTGCTGTTTCATCACACGTGGAAATAAGAAACATCAACAATGTTTTCTGCTTTTATAAACAATATGTATTTAGAAATACGGGAGTTCTCAATAAAACTTTACTGTTGCATACTTTCAGGGCTTAACCAAAAACCAGAGTGTCACAACACAAATTTATTGGTTACTTTTACCTAGTTTTCAAGACTTTAACAGTTTTGAATTTTCTTCACCTTTTTTTTTGTGTTTGTCTAGAACATTTTCTAATATTGTAACACCTTTCCACCGCTTTTCTTTTCCAGTACCTCCACAGCAGCCCAGCATTTTCAATGAACGACGCATGAAAATTGAATCACGCGCTGGTCCATACGAAGAGGGCGGCAGCTTGGAAGTGACATGTGTCGTTTATGGCGGTAAGTTCAGCTCTCAATTTTTATGATTTTACCTTCAACCATTCATTGCGGCATCATATAAATATAAAACATTTATGCTTAACCTCAAACTCAATTCAAGTGAGTGGGAAATTTATTTCCGGAAATTACGACCTACCACAAACAAACGTATACAACAGCGCCAACAACAATGAAACAAGTTCATAAAACTTTCGATGTTATTTTTGGGTCATTTGCTAGGTTGTTGGTTGAGTTTATTTTTTTGTTTGCACATAAATTTCCTTACCATTGCCAATTGGAAATCTTACAAACAATTGAAATTGAAATAAGAGCAAGAAAATATCAACAACTTACAACACTAACAAAACATACTCGTATAAATGAGAAATGAGAGAAGCAAGAAAGAAGAAAGAGAATAAAGTTGATTTGTATACAACATGCAAACGAACAAAAAAAAAATATATAATACAATAATATAAAATGAAATAAAAGCACTGAGAACGAGAGTACAAAAAAACAACCGCAATATACAACAATAACAACAAAGGATTGCAGGACACAATAGAGAAAATGTGAAAAATTAACGAAAAAAAAAACGATAACAATGAGAATAAAAACAATAAGAAAATAGCGCTCTTTTCTCACTATACACAAACACATACACACCAAGAGACATCTACAATTGTTCACAATTTGCGGTAGCGGCGATGTTGTTGTTGATTACATTAAGGTGATGGTGCTCTTGGTGAAGCTGACGGTAACGACGGTGGTGGAGGTTGTGTTGGTTGACACTGTTTATTGTTGACAATAAAATGTTACTTAACGACAGCCAAACTAAACTCTACAACGTTACTGCCCCCAAAAGTCCAATGACTAACATTCGCATGAACCTTGAAGAACAAGAGAGACGGAGAGTATACATATAGTAGATAAAAGCGTGTATGTGTTTGTGTGTGTGTTTGAGAGAGTGTTGTTAGTTGTTAATGCAAAGAGAAGTAGTGAGTAGAGAGAGTGTAAGAAAACGGAAGTGAAACCACATTGAATGGGTTTGACATGTCAACGTTGACAGAAAATAAATCAAAAGCGTATACTGTTAGTTAGTGTTAGTGGTACTTTGGTGAACAGAACGAACGGATGACAGCGAAGAGGATGGGTGAAAGGTTGGAATTATGTTGTGTAAAAGCGGGAAAAAAGTAAATACAATTGAACTTTTAGGCAACAATTCTATGGATTCTATATCTTACCGTGTTGCTGTATACGTAGAAGATTAAATATGCCAACGCGGGTATTAAATTTGTGGCTTTCTTTATTTATTTTTCACTTGACTTTATTTAGTGTAGGTAAGACAGGATGTAATGCTTTGAAGGACATCTCTCGATAGGAGGTTCACTCATTTGCCGAAGGTGAAGAGAATGACGTGTCTATAGGTAACAGAGCCACTCGTTTCTAAGCCTCGCAAAGCCCTAGAAGCCATGCCCCACCTGCTTCTCATGAATTTTGTTGGTAAATATACAGAAAAATCTACAGTTAAACATATTCTCACCATGAGCTCTATGTAGGGGCATTCCAGGATTCCAAAGACGTCGACTACCCTCTAGTAAGACCCTCTTACCACAAGTTTAGAATGCATATTCCCAAAAGACAGGAATGGGCGGCGAGGGCAGTTTAACCCGGAAATTCCATTCGGTTTTTTTTTACTGAGGGTTCAAAACTCAACGGCAGAGTGAAAGTACAGAGTCTGTGTAATCAAATATATTTTTGCTTCCCAGATAACTGCAGCGTATTACAGACAGAGGTATCGGCGAATAAAGAAGTAAAGCTGACTTACTGAAGTGCACTGATCTATCACCTTGTCATTTGTATGTAAAGGATGATTTTTATAAGAGTTTACTTTTTGATTATGAAAAAAAAAACAAAAAAATTTTGCAAAAGTGAATATAATTTTTATTTGGATCAATAAATCAATTCCTGCCATTTACTTTTTAAATATAATTTCACTTAAATATTGCCCGCGGCTACGCTTCAAGTGGTCCATTCTGAAGGTCCCATTTTGGCACACTTTTTCACACATTTCAGCCGGAATCTCATCAATGTTGGCATCCAAAGCAGTAATCGTATTTGACTGGTCCTTATAGACTTTACATAGCTCCACAAAAACTAGTCTAACGGGGTCAAATCACACGATCTTGGTGACCAATTGACTACACCAAAACGTGAGATTAACTGCCAAATTCACCTCTCAATTGATTCATGGTTTCAAGTGCAGTGTGGCATGTGGCATCGTACTGTTGGAACCACATGTCGTCCGAGTCCAATTCTTGAAAATGCAAAAAAAAGTCTGTTATCATCGAACGGTACCGGTACCTTTCTCGATTGATCGTAACGTGCGGCCTTCATCGTCTTTGAAGAAGTACGGCCCAATGATGCCGTCTGCCCATAAACCGCACCGAAAACTGCATTTTTCGGGATGGATTGATAGCTGCTGAATTGCCTCTGGCTGGTCTTCACTCCAAATACGGCAATTCTGCTTATTCACGTATCCATTGAGCAAAAAATGAGCCTCGTCGCTAAATGGGCGTAGCTTGCGAAACACTTTTTGCACAGCGCATGAATTTTGATAATAAATTTCAATAATTTGCAAACATTGCTCAGGCGTAAATCTATTCATTATAAAATAGCAAACCAAACTGAGCATAAATCAAGTGACAGCTGTCAAAAAGACCAACTCCGAAAAAAGTATTGCCAGATTGAAAACCACGCTACTAGAAAAAACCCCCTTTATATCTTCACTGATTGCCAGGCAGCTGTAAAGTCACTTAAAAGTGAAATCACTACATCCAAGGTAGCCTCCAAATGGCACCGCAACAATCTCTAAATTATAGTTAAAGATACGCCTGTACTAGGTACCAGATTATACCCAGGCATTCTGGGTAATTGCGAAGCTGATGAGCTAGCAATGCTAGGCACAGCTGTATCTACTCCTGACAAAACCTAAGACCAAGGTATGCCATTGGTAACCTGCAAATTCAATATAAGTACATAACTAAATGATTAAGTGTATTTACTTAGATAATACTAGATGAGCAGAAACGTTCACGCGCTACCATACAGAGTAAATTTTCCCATCGGACAACTCGAGGAGATTAGAGGCTCTTTTGCCTCACCAAATATATCACTGGGCTTTGTCTGATTGGAAGGCATGCCAGTAGATTAACACTGCCCACTAACGACTTCTGCTGAAGCGGCGTCTCCTACTACTTTTCATTGGACTAGTATCCTTAGGTTAACTCTTCTTCAGCAACCTAGCCGCCTTCGAGTCTGCCGACATCAGGGATTGAGAATAGTTTATATAAACTACAAACTGGTTCAACTCTTCTTCAGTTGAAACTGCTGACATCAGGGGCCTCATAAAGATTTGGGTGACTGTGGAAACAGCCTGTGTGATATTACAATGGGCCTAACTGGCCTAAGAATGTCCTACTAAAGGATGGCCGCTCTAATCTGACCTTTCACAGGATATTTAGACAAGTTATTTCATTCTTGCATCTACCTAGTATTTAAAGTACATTCTTACTAAATTGTACTTTAACTTTACTAACTTCCTTTGGATAATTATTTCTGTAATTTCTTGTATGTTTTTGCAACAGATGTTACTTCGAGATATGCTAAACTAAACACACAAATTTCTTATGCAAGCGTATATTTTCTGAAAAACTTGCAGCACAATAACAAATACATACTTTTTCTTTTGTGTTGAGTAGTTAGTGCTCTAAAACAACAGCAAAACAAACTAAGAAATGTGAAAAAAAGAAAAAAAAAGAAATTGCAATAAAAAGACTGCAAAATGAAGGCAACAAATGAAATAAAAGGAATGAATGTTGCATGCCAACAATAAGACATAAGTCGCACTCTACCTTAACACAAGAAATGCAAAACAAAAAAAAAAAAACAATAGAAAAAATTCAGGAAATAATTTTTCTTTAAATTTTGAAGCATTCATATTTCAACCTTCGAAAACGCTTTCGCATTCATGCATGCTCTACAATAAACTGTACTTTAGAGGTTACGTTTTATTGTGTGCAATGGGGCGTGGTCGAGGTGGCGGTTGTGGTGGTGTCTCGGTGTGTGGCTTTGCATGCTCGCCTTTAACTACAGGTGAATTATGCATTAACGTGTTTAGAAAATATGCGACAAAAGGTGGTGACATTTTTCTTCATCGTAATGCTGCTGCTTCTACTGCTGCTGTTGTTGTTTAATGTTGTTGTTACTTATGCACATACAACATTCATTCGATATGAAAAATAGGTTAGCAGCACACTAGTTTTTACACCATACCACCCAAAAACACGGCAGCATTAAAAAGAAATTGAAAGTGAATGGCGACTGCAAGCAAGAGCACGAGCAGAAAATAATAATTGCCAACACGCAATTGTACGACATACTTGAGACATTGCTGCTGCTGTTTCTCCTGCTGCAACTGCAACTGCAGTCACAACACACATTTACATACTCTGACTCTGTGTTTGCTCGACTGCAAACACTTCTTTTTTTTATATCTCAACTTGTGTATAGTAAATACAGCATTTACCGGCAATCGGCCCTGCTCTCCCGCCACCAGCCTCAACCTCAACCACTAGCATTTTCCATTTCATAAACTTCTTAATAGTCTGGGGAGCAACAACAAATCACTGGCATGTAACAAAAAAAAAAAAAAGCTTAAATGAATGCGAGTTAAAAGCAAAAAGAAAAAACGCAGAAACGCAGCAACGCTAATTAAAATTTTTGCAATGAAACTATTACGTCTACATAGTACAAAAGAAAAGGTATACCGGAAAATTATTATAGAAATTTATGTGCCAAATGCACGCACAACTATATGCTGCACATGCACCATGCACCATGCACCATGCACACACATTCAAACGTATTTACACTCACACATAGACACACGTACGAGTATACATATTTCTGCGTTTATTTCTTTTAATTGAGAAGAAAAGCATTGAAAACGTAATCAGTGTGCAACTTCCACCCGCTAAAAACTCTTTATCTCTGTTCGGTTAGTCCTCCCGGAGCCACCGTTAAGTATCGGCAGCCCGGCAGCCCGGCAGCCCATCTAGAGCATTACTGCTCAGATGTCTGGTTTTTCTCAGTCTACTTCGTTACCGTCCTCCACTGTTAGGTAGGGCCACTGATACCCCAGTTTATACGTTCCAACGACCTTTGCCGCTCAATAAAGTGAAACTTGTCACACATATGATGCCCCACATCATGTTCGTTAGCGGTAGGAGCTTCGGCGAATGTTTCGGTGATCTCGGCGCTGCCTTTCATGAAGCGGAGACATGTTGAGAGTCTTCAATTTCGTTGGGGCAATAAGGACAAAAAGGATTGTCCTTGTGATCAAAGTGGTGGAGGGAGATATTACCATCCATGTCCCCTTCAGACCTGCATCAGTTAGAGCTGCATCAGACTTATCGAAGTATCGAGTGTCGATGCGTACCCCAATATGTCTAATATACGACTGGAAAATTATCTCATGGTCATCAGTTTTGATGGTGAAGGGCTCACGCACTTTTCGAGTGCTTCAAAGGTGGTATGGAAAAGTACTTATTAGTGAATTGAAGCCAAATAAGAGGCTTATCACTGTTAATGATAAAATTGCAAATAATGCTTTAGTTGATTTACTATCAAATCCACTTTCAATAACTTTATGGTGATTTTTATTAAGAGTTTCAAATATGGTTGCACCTCTGTTTTGTCGGCTGGTAGCTGCAAGGCTGCACAACTACTACCGACTACTTACTTACCTACTTAGTTGGCCTTACAATTGGTGGTCGATCTAAGCCTCTTCGAGAAAACTTTGGTAAGACAAAGTGCACCGACTACTCCCTGTGCAATTTCATCCGCATAGCCCACCAATTTGATGCCTGAACAAAGGCTAATCCTCAGGCTACTCCGTCTTACATGGAATTCTATAATGGACAAGGTGGGGTAAAAGTAATGTCACATTGTGAATTGACTGCCATTTTGCTAGAAGTAAAAATAATTGGGCTTCGTTTTCACGGAAAGATGCAAAAGGTGCAAAATTTATGGCATTAAGTTGAAAAAATGATATTGGTTAAGTGACCACCTCCTCAGTTGATGCGCATTTGTGCTCGTTTTACGGCATCTGATTTCTTCGTCAATGTTGGCTTTCAAGACTTGAAAGGTTCGTGGTTTTTTGTGGTAAGCATGAGATTTCCAAAAAGCTCCAAAGAAAGAAGCCTGGTGCTAAAACGGAAAATCATACGGCCTGGAAATTGATGTTTCAAAATTTCCATCATTTGGAACTAATTCTCTATCTGTCTAAAAGATAAAACATAAATATAAAAGTACAATGACATTTCCAAAATTTATGGCACATTCGCATTATGATATTACTTACTTGTGCCACACCTTGTAGAGCATAGTACAAAACCTAGTGTCACGCCTCGCGAGACTCTGTACTACCTTGCACAGTCATCGGTGTCGTACAGCAGCACTGTGTCTTCAAAGTAATTTGCAATAAGTTGCAGTAGTTACTCCAGAATATTCATATTTGTGAGTGCCGCTATAATCGCTGGCCAGATTGCTGTGTTGAAGGTGTTCTTGACGTCTAGTGTTGCTACCGCACAGTACTTTCTCTGACACCACCTCCAACTTATTCCATTTGTGGCACCGCGAGCAATATTCATAACAGCAATCCGAATTGAGCATCAGATAAGCCCACAGGGCTTTTAAGCGTTTCTTATAAGTAGCGGTTGACTATTATCCGCTCAAATATCTTATCCAGGGAATCGAGCATGCAAAGCGGTCGATATGCAGAAGGCTGATCTTGTTGCTTGCCTGGTTTGACACTGGGTAAGTTTTTGACGTTTCCATACTGCAGGGAAGACACGCTCGTTTCGGCAAATGGTAAACATCCTGGCGAAGGAGTTGTACGTTCCGCTCGAATTGAAGCCTTAAGCGCCACAATGAGAATACCATCTAACTATGATCTTTTGTTGTCTCCCATTTTTTTTAGTTGTTTGTAGAACTTGATCTGCACTTCCCCTTTTTTTCGTGAGCTGTTACTCTGGACTCCCTCCAGTGTGCCGGATATGTGTGTGCCTATAGATTTGAGCTTGTATGAGAGCTTTGTTCCATTTTTTCAATGCAAAGTAGTTAAATGAGGAATTTCAATTCGCACCTCTTGCGGTCAAAGTTCAAGCACTTCTATTGTTAACATATCAACAGTGCGTGTATCGCTAGAAAATGGAAGAAAACAATCAGTGATTCATTAAAGCTTTGCGTAATGCCATTAAACGTTAAAGTACACTGAACCCGTAAATGTTATACAATCGCACACAAAACTCGCAATTCCCACTCCAAAGAGAGGCAGCAATCCGTAATTGGTATTAATTTTATTATGTAAATAACTTGTTACCTTTAAATGCGAGTTTTGCAAAAATTTTATGTACAATTTCTATATAAATATGTATGTATGTATGTATGTATGTATGTATGTATGTATGTATGTATGTATGTATACTTTACTGCAATATGCAAATAACATAGTATGTATAGTGAAATTAATGAATGAAGAATGGAAGGGAAGGGAAGGGAAGGGAAGGGAAGGGAAGGGAAGGGAAGGGAAGGGAAGGGAAGGGAGAAAAAAAAGCAAAGTACAGTTTTTTTTTTATTTTTGCGGAAAAGCCAAACGCTTAAGTTATGAAAACTATCAAATGTTTTGTTATACAATAAACTACTTATACAGGGTGGACTATTTATAATTCAGAATTTGATTTTGGTGTACTTAAATAAGATGCAAATAATTTTTTTCAATGTGGCTTTAATTATTCGAAGGGTACAATCCTTTCCGTTTGTTATGCAATAAAATTTTATTGAAATGACTTCTTCGACTGGCCCATAAGATCAACTCCATTTTTCAGTACATTTTCAACTGTACTTGGAGCTGTGCTTGACCGATGGCTGCCCCACTAACGCCCTTAAGAGCCTCAATCGTTGCTGGATTAGTATTTTTAACTAGGGGGTACTTTAGGTGGTCGCTGTAGCGTAGCGGTAGTGCGTTGGACTGTTACGCAGAGTGTCAGGGGTTCGAATCTCGGCACAGGTACAAAAACAAAAAAAAGCAACAACAAAAAATTTTATACACGGCACCACCTCTTGGCAGGCAATGGCAAACCTAAAAGAGTAAAAATTGCCTATGAAAAGCTTTTCAATTCACCGTTCCGATTCAGCATAAAACTGTAGTTCCCTTCCATTCATGTACAAAAATAACAAGCACAACATGAGTGGATGCGAAAAACTTGGCCTTTGGCGCTACATGCGGTCATAGTCGACATTGATAAACTGAAGTTCATTGTGGTAAAGGCATAACACTTGCCACAATGGCTGTCTATCCTTTTATCAATGTCCTGTATGATTGCATTCCCTCTCTGATTCTCCCTCCTTCTTTCTCCCACCTATCAATCTTCCTTCCATTCAACACAATGCTCTGCATTCATAGGGGTACACCCTGAGTGTTGAATTTATCAATTAAAAAAAAATACTCTAACGGAGTCAAATCGCAACTGCGTGGTGGCCAATGCACATGACCAAATCGGCTGATAACGCGATGCAAATGATCAATTGTTGCACGGCTTGTGTGACACGGTGCAACATCCTGTTGGAAACAAATGTTGTCTAATTCCATATCGTCTAAAATAGGCCGTTGTGTGGTAGCGCACACGATTCACCGTTAAGTATCTTTCTTGCTCATTTTCAAAGAAAAATAGCCCCATGATACCGCCGGTCCAAAAATCGTACTAAAAATTTCCTCGTTTCGGGTGCATTGGCTTCTCCACAATCGCTCATGGATTTTCTGAGCCCCAGATGCGATAATTTTACTTATTAACAAAACGTAACTGAAAGTGAGGTCAAAGTGAGCTTCGTCAGATAAGTTGATTTTTCGATTAAAATACTCATCTTCTTAAAAGCGTACCACAGCCCAATTAGCGAGCCTAAACATAGCTGATGGTCATGTCCGGCTTCAACTGTTGCACCAATTGAACTTTTTACGACTTCATGCCGAGGTCTTTATGAGAAATTCGCAACAAAGAAATGTGCGTGAAATGTTCAATTCCTGAGAACGACGGCGAGTTGATGTGATTGGTTCTGCGTACCGTAGGAGTGCGAGAACGTGTTGTTTTATCAATTAAAGATCTAGTTTCATGGGCGCGTTTCACAAATCAATCTTCTAATGAAATTTTTTCTTACACTTTCGGTAGAAAGTATTAAAAAGAAAACTAATTTTTCATCACATTCCGAATGACAGTAGAGTTGCTGCACTCAAAATATGCACATGTTTAAATTTTAAATGTTAGATGGACCACCCTTTATGCAGTATAACTGCTTTTATGCATGTAAAAAATGGAAGTAGAAGCGGCAAATATGGCAGCAGCAGCAGCAGCAGCAGCACAGCAAGTGTAGCTTCCGTTTTGTAGCGTACCTTATGCTACAATACGCTCAAACAAACACCAACATACATACACACACACATACACACACATGCATATGTATTTGCTTGAAGTTGTGAGAGCACATACACATGTGACGCACGCGCATACTATAAAAAAAAACAACGCCTGCACTTCCGGTTCCTTTATTTTTAAGTATTATTCTTTTTAAAACAATTTTTTTGAATTTTTTTTTTTTACTACTATTGCTACTACCACCACATCTACTATATCCTTACTCTGCTACTATTTTATTTTTTGTGTGCTCTCACTTCCTGTTCGACTTTAATATGCGGTAGCATATTTCTCGTGCTATATTTTCAGTTTTTTGTTTTTGTTTTTTATACACACGTTTCCTGCTACGCCCAACAGCAGCAAAAGCAGCAACAGCAGCAGCTATACTTCCTTTATTTCCTGCCTCGCCACGTTCTTCGTTCTGCGCTCACACAACGAAAATTCAAATTTTAAATTATAGCGTGCTAAACTGCATAAAAATGCATTATTCAAAAATTGCAAAACTTCTTCTCGCTGCTCGCTGCTCGCTTTCATTTTGTGCTCTTATATCATGTAGGTACATAGAATCTTATGTTTTTATGTACGTATATTTATTGCATTTTATTATGCGCGCTCATTTTTTATAACTTTATTGAGCTTAGCTCAATTTGCCTTAGCTGCTGCTGCTGCTGCTGCTGTAAGCAGCATAATTTTGCTTTTAACTGCAGCTCGGTGTTACCACTTGGCAGTGGTAGCCTTTTTACTGCTGCCTTTTGCGACTTGCAATTGCCTTCAGTGTTTGATGGCTGCCTGACTGACTGACTGCTTTACTGCCTTCTCATTACCATCGGTAACGATGTTGCATAGCATTTGCAAATGTGTCTATAAAACTTCATTCATAATCAACGTCATCATCAGTTGCAGCCAGCCTGCCCGGCATGGATGGAAAGGTTGCTTTAACTTTCGTATGCTGCGGAAGAGTGTTGTCGCATTGCTCGACTGCCTGACTGCCTGACTGCAACTGCCAACTGCTTCTGCTTCTGCTTCTGCTCTTGAGCTTTTGCATACAGCAACGTGTACCTCAAGTAATTTGTCGTCAGTAGTCAGCAGCAGTTTGCAACATAAATATTATAGCAGCAGCAAGTCTTTTCCCTCGCTGCTTTTTGTTGCTGTTGCTGTTGTTTGCTTCGCTCAGTTCCTTTCGTTCATTTGTAAATTTTTTCTTTTGCTCCACTTTTAAGCCATTTAGCTCTATTCCATTTTATTTTTTGGCCCCCTTTCTGATTTTTAGTAGATTGCAGTTTGCCAAAGCAGTTAAGTTTAAAGTTTAAATTCTTTCCTTTATACTTTGGGAGTGGTTTTTTCTAGTGTTTTTTGTTTTCTTGAATTTATATTAGGCTCAAAATGCAATTTCATAATGGACATTATCATCAGCAACATAATCGTAATCAGCAACATTTTTAATAAAAGCATTTGACAATATAAAAAGCACTAAAAATATTAACTTACATATTTTGGTTGAGGAAGCATATTTTTCCAAGTAATTTTATTTCACTGAAGTGCAACTGAAATATGTTAAAACTTAAGGCAGCCAACATCCCAGGAATGATGTTGTCTAAACTACTCTCACTGGTGTGTTCTGAAGAAGTCACTTGAAGAATTTCCAAGTACAAAATGTCCAATTTTATCCGGAGCTCTTATCTCCTCACCAATCAAGATACTGCAATTTGTATGCATAATATGTACATACGTAAAAAGGAAGTAAGTGTGTATGTAAAAGCTTTTGGGGCAGTAAGTATTTGGAAGTCGCGTGAGCTTTCTTCAAAAAGATTTACGCCCTTCTTAAACATTGGCACATTAAATTTAAACGCCAATGAAACGAAATCTACTAAGAGGCAGCTGGAAGGAGGCGTGCCACTTTCAGCTACCTGCCTGCCTACCTGCAAGCTTGTCTGCTTTTAAGTTGTAAATAATGTACCTATACACGCGACTTGTGTCAGCAACATATAATAAGTATGACATTATTCACTTTCACTATGAAATATGTAAGAGAATATGTTAACTAGTACCTACACACATATATGAGTGTATGTGTTGGTGTCTGTCCGTGGGTGTGTATAAGTATTTGAATGAGTGTGTGCACTATGCACTATGTTAGTCATAGTAGTGATAGAGATGGCAATTCAACTATAATTTAAGCTACCTACTTATACTTTGTACTTTGTAGGCGATGGTCGTCGTTGTTGTTATACCTGGTAATAGTTATTGTTGTTGTAGTTGTTTTTGTTGGTGGTGATGGTGGTGGTGCTGTTGGCGTTAGTGGCGATGACTGTTGGTTAAACGACAACGAGAATTTCGGAACGCTGACCTTAATGATGATATTAGTCACAGAAAATGTGACACTGTTCCAGTGTGTCTCAGTGTGTGTGTGTGTGTGTGTGTGTGTGTGTGTGTGTGTGTGTGTGTGTGTGTGTGTGTGTGTGTGTCTGTTTGTGTGAATCTTGTCATTGTATTGAGTAGGTATACATACCCACCTCATATATCATATATCATGTGCAGTGAAATATATTTACTATAGTAGTTCGTTCTTTGAGGCGGGCTTATAGCGCACTTAAAACTTTTTCTTTACTCTGTGTATGATTGTGTTGGTGATATATCATAACTATGAGCATATAGTTCGTGATATTAAAAACCATGATTGTATTGGTGATATATCATAACTATGAGCATATAGTCCTTGATATTAAAAACCAGGATTGTGTTGGTGACATATCATAACTATGAGCATATAGTTCGTGATATTAAAAACCATGATTGTATTGGTGATATATCATAACTATGACCATATAGTTCTTGATATTAAAAACCATTCTTCGCTCAAAAATACCATGAAGTTTTTCATCATCTGAGAGGCCAGAGATAAATATGTGAGAATATTGGGAAGTTGGTCTAGTGATAATCCCAATAGCAAGTCTTCCAAAAGATTTCACTAGTTTCTAATTGAGTTTTTGAGAACCCACAAATTTAAGTCAAACAAAGAAGAAAAAAGAGAATAAAATACTTATGTTAACAATCAAATTTATTTGTTCCATCTCAAAAGAAAAGTAAACAAAAAATTACAATCATAAGCTACAGAAAAAACAAAGAAGAATGAATTATGTATACTTATTTATATTTTTATTATACTGCAATAATAAATAAAATTTTTTATCAGAAAAACTGATTGGTTCTATTTCATTTTTCCAGGTTCACCACCGCCCACAGTCACCTGGCTACTAAATGGCCAAATACAAAATAGTGCGGTGGATTACACCTACGATGGCACCATAAATAGCAAGTTGGTTGTACGAAATCTGTCCAGAATACACCAGCATGCGGTGTACACGTGCCAGGCGAGCAATTTCCACAAGAAATATGTCTCCACCAATATCACCATTGAATTGTATTGTAAGTATCAGTCATAGCTAACTACATACTCACTTATATGGTATGTACAGACATAAAGGGTGGACCATTTATAACTAGTATTCTGATGTTAATAAGTATGACGCGAGTAATTTTTTTCAATGTGGTTTTTATTAATCGAAGGGTGCAATGCTTCTGGTTAATTGTGGAATACTATTTCATTCAAAGGACTTCCTCGGCTGACCTTCCAGTAACACCGACGATCAACCCAATTTGTCAGTGCATTTTCAACTGTACCTGACCTGTGCTTGACCGATGCTTACAACACTAACGCCCTTAAGAGCCTCAATCGTTGCTGAACTAGTATTTTTAACAACTCCTCACAAATAATATTCCAACGGAGTCAAATCACAACTGCGTGGTGGCCAATGCACATGACCAAATCGGCTAATAACGCGATGCAAATGATCAATTGTTGCACGGCTTGTGTGACACGGTGCGACATCCTGTTGGAAACAAATGTTGTCTAATTCCATATCGTCTAAAATAGGCCGTTATGTGGTAGCGCACACCACTCACCGTTAAGTATTTTTCTTGCTCATTTTCAAAAAATAGCCCAAAATAGCCGGTCCAAAAATCGTACTAAAAAGTTCTTCGTTTCGGGTGCATTGGCTTCTCCACAATCATTCATGGATTTTCTGAGCCCCAGATGCGATAATTTTACTTACAAACAAAACGTAACTGAAAGTGTGGTCGCTGTGGCGTAGTGGTGGTGTGTTGGGCTGCTACGCAGAATGTCCGGGGTTCGAATCTCGGCACAGGCAAAATCAAAAAGTGGAAAAAAATAATTTTTCTACACGACACCACCACCACCTCTTGGCAGGCAATGTTAAACCTACAAGAGTAAAAATTGCCATGAAAAGCTTTTCACTTCGCCGTTCGGATTCGGCATTAAACTGTAGGTCCCTTCCATTCATGTACAAATATAAAAAACGCACAACATGAGTGGATGCGAAAAAGCTCGGCCTAGGCCCTCCATGGGCTGTTGTGCCATTAAAAGTAAAGTAAAGTAAGTAAATGAAAGTGAGGTCAAAGTGAGCTTCGTAAGATAAGTTGATTTTTCGATTAATATACTCATCTTCTTCCAAGCGTTCCACAGCCCAATTAGCGAGCCTAAACATAGCTGATGGTAATGTCCGGCTTCAACTGTTGCACCATTTGAACTTTTTACGACTTTATGCCGAGGTCTTTATGAAAAATTCGCAACAAAGAAATGTGCGTGAAATGTTCAATTCCTGAGAACGTTTGCTAGTTAATGTGGTTAGTACTTCTTGCACATTCTGAGCAACAGCAGCAATTTTTTTGGTTGTGCGCACTGAAGGAGTGTGAGAACGTGTTGTTTTACTCAAATAAAGATCCAGTTGCACGGACACGTTTCACAAATTGCGCCACAAATTTCATGGAAGTCGCTTCTACCGAATTTCGAATGTAATTTTCTTACATTTTCGGTTAAAAGACAATTTTTACTATTTCCCTATGTTGTTCAAGCGTTTATCGATCAAATTCGTTAACCGATTTCTTACTTAAAAATAAAACCAATTCGCCAAAATAATACGAATAACATTAGGGTTGCCATACTCACAATAACCTTCTTTCTTTTCACCTTTTAATGGCATAACAGCCCATAGAGGGTCTAGGCCGAGGTTTTCGTATCCATTCATGTTGTGCGTGTTGTGTTATATTTGCACATGAATGTAAGGGACCTACAGTTTAATGGTGAATACCTACGGCGAGCTAAAAAGTTTTCTATAGGCAATTTTTACTCTTGTAAGTTTGCCATTGCCTGCCAAGAAGTGGTACTTACTTACTTACTTACTTAACTGGCACTACAACCGATGATCGGTCCTGGCCGTCTCTGGGGTCCTGGGGCGTCGGACACAAGGTAAAGTTCGTGACAGGCGCAGGTGCGTCCATGGTCGATCCTTGCGCTTCTACGTTTCAAGTCGACACACAGCCTCCTTGTGGCGTCTCCTGAATAGCGATCTGACAACCGTCAGTGAGTTAACTAATGTGTGCGGCAGGCTTCTCCATGGCCTTGAATGAATGGTTGTGCGTCGGGCTTGGAACTCACCACGTCAAAATATTTCACCAATCTATCCTCAAACGAAGCCAAGAAGTGGTGTTGTGTACAAAAATTGTTTTTTTCTACTTTTTGATTTTGCCTGTTCGATATTCGCACCCCGGACCATCTGCGTAACAGTCCAACGAACTACCACTACTCCACAGCGACCAGTGCTTCAAATACAAAATGTTAAATGGACCACCCTTTATATACTTACATAAGTACATGGAGAAATGTTATGCGAGTATATCGCGTGAAATTTTTGTGCAATGAATAGAGAAATATTTGCCATTATCGCATATAAATTTCATGCAATATCTTTTGTATATGTACTATATTTGATTTTCGATGCCATTGTTAGTTATTTGTATTGGTGTTTTGTTATTGTTTTGTTTTTTCTATATGTATGGTACTATGTGTGTAGTAAATTGTATAGGTATATGTAAGCATACATCTTAACAATAACCATAGCATAACAAATAAGGTTACCTAAACAATTTAATATATTGATGTTTTGGGAATTTCTTTCTCTCGTCGTTTTGGTTTTTGGTTTGGTTACATTTGATTTCTTGTTTTTCTGGTTATTGCTTTTGCGATAATCGTTTAACAAATAGTTTCGCTGATATCAAATAACACTGGGGAATATAAACTCAGCTAGACACACACACACATATATACACACACACACACACAGATGCATGCATATGGATATATATGGAAGTGCCTACATGCTTTCGTTTTCTTTCGTAAGTTTCTTTATTCTGATATACAAAAAGGATTTATTTGTTTTAACGAAATTTACTGGAAAGCCTCGCTAAAACTTCGCTTGATTTCAAGTAGCTACTTGAGACTCTCCCACAAAGCAGCTAATCACATAATAAGTAGGCATTAAATTACTTTCTTTATAGTAAATTTGCCTCATAAAGTGTCCAAAATTGAAAGCACTTAATGCGTAACTAACCAATTCACTAGTTATGGTAGTTACTGACCTCTACACTTACTTAACTGAGTCAGTGAACTATTGTTGTTGGCACGTGCGGCAATGTCATGAGTTATTAGCCTTCAGTGGCAATTATAGGTTGCTAAAGGTATACAAAAAATCAAGATACAAACGAATGTTGTTTGGCTTTCTATTTGATTCTTACATTAACTGATGCATTCCATTCTACTGATCTCATACTATTGATATTGTACTTGGTTACTATTTGGCAATAGCAACACAAGCGTAACATATGGCAAGTACCAGAGCCAGGCACTCAATCATTCGAACAATTGCATACAGTTTGTGTAAATTACTTCCCTCACTGCCAGCAGTTGCTGCCAATTGATTGAAGTAATTCAAAGTGATTGTTGTGTGCACTCGCTGGCGGTGGCAGTAATCAAATAAAACACGCAACTAATGAACCGAAAATATCAAAAATGAAAAGTATCGCTGATGATAAAAATCACAAGCGAAACGAAAAAAAAGTAATAGTTACATAGCGTTCCCACTAATGATGGAGTGCGAGGTGAAGCGCGAGTGTATGCAGTCGACAACAAAATATGTAAATGTGGATTGTTGAAATTGAATATTGATATAGTAAATTTGTGTGTGGTAAATTAATTTCTCATTAAAAAAGGTGTATACAAACGTCCATAAAATAAATATATATACATACTAATGAAAAATGATTGAAATTGAAAATTGGAATTGTGAAATATTCGAAAATTAATTGCACTTGCATGGAGAACAAACGAGTGCATGCAAAAACTCAACGTGAAATTTACATACATTTCACACATTAACGCACGTACAATCTGTCTACCATATTTAATATTTATGTACACACTCACACGCACACACACACACACAAATGCACATGCCCATGCCCATGATCACATACATAGCAATAAAGTTGCATACATTCATTTACAAAGTAAAATATTTAATTAAAATTAAATATCATCAAAATCTAAATAAGCTTAATTGTGGTTTGGTTTAGTTCGGTTCGGTTTGGTTTAGTTCGGTTTGGTTTGGTTTGGCGATTTTGTTGCTCTTACCGAATTCAGTTGCCTCTGTATGAATATTCATATTTTCAAGTGACGCCGCGTCTAATCATGCCATGTCGACTACAGCCACACATTCGTTATGTGTGCATGTGTGCGTGTGTGTGTGTGTGTGTGTTGCATTGACTTTCATTTAATGTTACAGCTGCAGATTACGGTTTAATTGAATAATTACACATGCGCCAACATCAAGTCAATTGGATTTTTATATATAGTATAGTTTTTTTTTGGGAATTATTATCGAGCACACTCAGAATATTTAATACAAAATATTCGTAGAAATATAATAAATTAACAAACGATTATTTGTAATGTGTTAATATGTAAAAACTAAACGAAATTATGTGCAGTTTTGCATTATTGATAGTTAGAGAGCGGCCAAGTAAGCGAAGTTAAATGTTACTCATACGACCCGAGTACCGAACTCATGGTGAATTTTCACTGCAACAGTATTCAAATGAACACATTTCTGCCTTAATTTTTAAATTTTCGTTGATACAATCCAAATATGTTTAGAATTGGTGAGAGTGCAAAAAAGGAAATGAGGTGATCGATCAATTGTGCAAAAAGCATAAATACTCATACGTAATTTAGTTGGCAGTAAGTGTTCTCTGGCATCAAATACTACAAAAATTTTTTTTTATTAGTTATTTAAAGTTAAATTGAACGAAATGTGTAAAATTTGCATTATTGTTGAAAATCGCCCTTTTCCCCATTTTTTATTTATTTGTTTTACCAAAAGTTGGTCAGTTTAAGTCTCTGAAAAATGTTTGGGAACATACTAGGCTATACTTTGTACCCTAAGTTTTTTATTTCGTCTAGATGACTATCACATTCCAAATGGCAAATACTTAAATTTACTATTTTCTGTTGATTATCAAAGTCTGTTTTCCTGCCCTTTGAGCAAGGTGAGACCTAACTAGTAATTCTAAGTTGTGCAAATGCAATTGAAAAACCAATTAAATTAAAAAGAGCTTACTTTTGAGTAAAACGTATTTGAATGCATTTTTGTCGAATTTTCAAAGTTGCTGTACGAAAAATTGTACAATTGGCGCCAGTTGCCAGTGCCCTGCACCTGGTCTTTCCAACGGCGATTAGGAAGTCCCCTTCTGCGTGGTCCTCCACAGTGGTTCGAATAAAACACCCTTCTAGCCGGAGCGGAGCGCTTTCTTCCATTCGCTCAACATGACCCAGCCAGCGAAGCCGCTGGATTTTTATACGCTTGACTTTATCAGTGTCGGCGTGCAGCTCATATAGCTCATCGTTCCATCTTATTCGATACACGTCGTCCACGCATACTGGACCGTAGATCTTACGGAGTATCTTCCTCTCGAACACTCCTAACAGCCTCTCATCATTGATGGTCAATGTCCACGTCTCTGCGCCACACATTAGGACGGGAGGGAAGAGGGACTTATAGAGTGAGTTATTTTCGTCGGTCGAGAGAGGGCACTACTTCTCAATTGCCTACTGAACTCGTAGTAACACCTGTTGGCAAGAGTTAGTCTCCGCTTGATGTCAAAGCTGACATTATTGTTGGCGTTTATGCTGGATCCTAGATATACGAAATCCTTGACGAATTGAAAAGTATAATTGTCAACAGTGACATTTTGTTCAAGACGCCGTGACTCAAATTACTTCGTTTTGTCCTCGTTTACCACTAGACCCACTCGACCTACTCGACGAGACTCGATTTCCAGGTTGGAGAATGCTGCACTGACTGCTCGAGGGTTTTTGCCAATAATGTCAATATCATCAGCGTATGCTATACAGCATGACACTCTTGTAGAAAATAGTGCCAGAGATGTCGATGTTCGCAGCCCGAATTATTTTCTCCAGCATAAGGTTAAAGCAGTCGCACGATAGGGAGTCACCTTGTTTGAAACCTCCGGTATCAAATGACGCGCAGAGGTCTATCCTGCGCTGGTGGTGTCGGTCAGTGACACTTTGAAAAGACAGGCAGGGATACCAAAACCAGACATTGCGGCGTACAAGTGATCCCTAATCGTGCTGTCGAAGGCGGCTTTATAATCGACGAATAGATGATGTGTGTCGATCTGTATTTCTCGGGTTATTTGGTGTAGTGTGATGGTGGTCATTTGGTCGATGGTGGATTTACCAGGCCTGAAGGCACACTGACAAGATCCAATCAGTTTGTTGACGATGGGCTTCAGTCTTTCTCTATCACACAGTACGCTCGTTAGAACCTTATATGCAATATCAAGAAGGCTTATCCCACGGAAGTTGGCGCAGATCGTGAAATCACCTTTCTTATGGATTGGGCAGAGTACGCTGAGGTTCCAATCACTTGGTATGCTTTTATCCGGCCATATTCTGCATAGAAGCTCATGCATTAAACAACTCAGCAGGCAGGTCATCTGCACCTGCAGCCTTATTATTTTTCAACCGAGCGATGGCTGTTAAGACCCCCTCAAAGTCGGGCGGCGGTACTTCAACGCTGTCAGTGATTGGGGTTTTCGGAGTAGAGTCTGCAGTGGCGGTATTATTGCCGCCATCACCATTCAGCAGCTGCGACAGTTTTCCTAAATAAACTTAAACACACATCTCAAACCTTTTAGGGGGCATCCATACAAAATTAACTTTTTTAAAGAATATCATCCAATTATCCCACAGGATTCAACACTAGAGGGTTAAAATGTAAAACCAACTCCATTCTTCACAAATTTTTCTGAATATATGTTATTACTCCTCATATGACAGCTTCGATAGTCTAGGGGATAACGCACTAGACTTTCATCCGTGAAGTTTCGAGTTCGATTTTCGTCTTAGTCTGGTGGTTTGTTCTTTTTCATTACATTCCTACCGATATCAGATGATTGAGAATCATAAGAAAGTGTACACAGCTTGGCAGGCAATGGCAAAACCGCCAAGTGGAAAAGAATTGCCACCCCACCGTCCGGAACCGGTATTAAACTGTAGTTGCAACCATGTGGTATTACAAAGGCCTGTTCTTAGTGTGTCCTACTATAGTTCAGCAACTCTAAGCCAACCTACCCCTCATGTCCAACCATTAAGGGTGCTCTCTCCTACATAATTAGTTTTTTTTTTACAGAAATGAGCACCTTCCCGCTTCCAAGGTGATCATAAATGAGTTAAATGTAAAACGGAACCCAATTAATTTCCCTCCTCTAACTTACCCCTATCTCCTACCCGTACGAGGGCTTTCAATCAAAATGGAATGATACTCACTTTCAGGCGGTTTGTACTTTTTCTTCGAGTGCATCTAACTGCTAAACCTTGCCTGTCCCGAAAAAACTCAATACGACTCGTGATCAGTGACGTCGAAAATATGAGAATAAAAATTTACACTTACAAATATTCTTAGGCTGTTGTACAGTGTAATCAATTAAACACTTAAAGAGACTTCTTTTATTTTGCTAGCAAACTTAATTCTTAAGTTATTCATTTTTAGATGTTACTCATACGACCCGAGTACCAAAATGATTTGCCAATTCATTTGGAATAAAGTAAATTAACCAAAAAGGAAATTAAAGTCCGACATAAAATTCATTGAAAAATTTCGCAAAAACGCATTTAATATCCGCTTAATGCAATTAATAAAACATCGAAATGATTTTAATAAATTGTGCATAATTAATTTAATTATTTTATTAAAAGCTTATAAATTAACAAAAGCTTAAAATAAATATTTATATAATGTGAAATGTGGAAATGTGGAAATGTGGAAATGTACCAAATGAATGATATCAGCGAGGCTTACAAATAACATTAGCAGAGGGAGGAGCGCAAACGAATTGAAAAAACCACATTTATTAAAATAAAAATAAAAACTCATACACACACACACACATATACGTATACATATACAAATCGTGAATACATATTTAAATTTGACCGTTCAAAAAAAATCAGAAAAATGTGTATTAGGGCAGGAGTAAATTTTGACATGAAAAGTAATTTATATTAAAGTAAAATTCTGCACACAAACACACACACACACACACACACAATCACAATAAAGTGTAAATCATTAACTAAAAATAAATAAATAAATCAATTTCAGTGTGAGAAAAATATTTAGGAATGCAACTAATCAAAATTATAAAAAACAATCGGATTTTCGATTTAATTCTTTCTTGTCATTTTCGATTTAAAAATGGTTCCCAAAATGTTTGAAACAAATTAAGCGCATTTTTAATGTCCAGAATGGAACAGGGTGGGTAAAGAGATGTTGAGGTATTCATTTTGTTGGCATTTTCGAAAGATTAACATTGACCAGGCAGCTGCTGATATTTTGAAAATGCTTAGTTTGTTGGAGAATTGCTTTGTGGGTGGCCAGAGCAGGTTGTACAGGGTGATGCACTACTAATCTTGAGTACCATGCAGATTCATTAATATTATTCTGCCTGTTTGCCTCTATCTGACTGTTGGCCCATTTAAGCACGGGTCGCATTCACATCCACTAAATGCTGCACAGGGTCATTGCTGCTGCTTCTGCAAAGCACAGATTAACTAACGATTGAGTTTCATTAATAGCTGAAATATTTTCGAGAATCAACTAAATTGATAGACTCATTTTGCTGCATTGCTTTGCAATGCTGATAGAAAACAAAGAAATTAAGAAGCTAAAGTTAAAAAAACCACCAGGATACGACCTCATAACTAGTGAAGTGTTCAAAAAAAAACTACCACCAAAAGGAGTGGCTAAGCTTGCACAAATATTCAATGCGGGAATAAAATTAAAACAGTATCCAAGCTACTGGAAAGCTGCTGAAGTGGTGATGGAGTTACAACCAGATAAGGATCAACACTCTCCAGCCTTGTATAGACCAATTTCACTCGTGCAAGTCATCGGAAAATTATTTGAGAAACTCATTTGTAAAAGGCACGAAAAAATCGTTTGCCAAAGAAATATTATCCCAAATCATCAGTTTGGATTCCGAAAAAAAAATTTTACCAATGCAGGAGCAAGTACACAGAGTTACGCACGAAATCGAAAAGGCCTTAGAAAAGAAGGAAACTTGTTCAGCTGTGTTTCCTGATATCTCTAAGGCTTTTGATGGGGTCTGACATTCTGGCCTGATTTATAAGCTAAACAACCTTCTGCCACAGCAATACTGTAAACTGTTGGAATCGTATATTGGGCGAAAGGTTCTATCGAGTTAGACTAGATAATGCGTATTCAAAACTATATCCTATAAATCGCGGGGTCCCTCAGGGAAGTATACTAGGCCCGTTGTTATACCTGCTGTATACACATGACTTGCCGGTAAACTCAAGCTGTGTTGTTGGAACTTTTGCAGATGACACGCTAATAATGGCTACAGGTCCAAATAACAACGTGTCTACTACCACTAAGATGCAAACCGCTCTCCAAGAAGTTGAACAATGTTGACCAATAAATGGAAACTGGCAGTAAATAGCTCCAAGTCTATCCACGTCGACTTTACCAACAAAAGAGAAACCCAAATTCTATTGTTTCTAAACAGTGAACACTTGGTAGCTGTGGTGTAGTGGTAGTATGTTGGACTGCTACGCAGAGTATCCGGGGTTTGAATCTCGGCACAGTCAAAATAAAAAGTATACACGGCACCACCGCGTGACAGGCAATGGCAAATCAACAAGAGTAAATATTGCTATGAAAATCTTTTCACTTCGCCGTTCGGGTTCGGCATTAAACTGTAGGTCCCTTCCATTCATGTACAAATCTAACACGCACAACATGAGTGGATGCGAAAAGCTGCTCGGCCTAGGCCCTCCATGGGCTGTTGTGCCATTAAAAGTAAAGTAAGTAAGAACAAATTCCAGCAGCTAATTCTGCGAAATACTTGGGTATGATGCCTAGATTCCAAACTGAGACGGAAGGTATACGTCAAGAAAAAACTAATAGAGCTGAACATTAAATACAAAAAACTAACTTGGCTTATTGGAAGGAGATCCAAAGTGTCTCAACAAAACAAACTAATGACATAAATACTTCAAGTCTTCAAGCCTGTGTGGCTCTATGGTGTTAAAATTGGGGGCTGCGCAAAAAATCATATAATAAATATGATACAAAGATTCTAAAACAAAGCACTCGGGGATGCAGTCAACGCTCCGTGGTATGTGCGAAAAGATGACCTACATCATGATCATAAAATATCTACAGTCAGGTAAGAAATACAGGAGTTTGCCAATACACATCATGACAGACTGAGTCCACACTCAAACAGCACTATTCCGGCGTTACTTTGCGATGTTACACCCAGAAGACGTTTAAGTCGGTTCAAACCAAAGGACCTATTGAGGCATTTCAACCAGCAAGGAGATTGACTAGCTCAGATCTACATGCTCACTTTAGATAAGTAGTATTACGTGCAGTTTTTCATTAAAAAACCACTTGTTAGTCAAATGTGACTAGTTGTTGTTGATAGTAATAATAAATAGTTGTTGCATAATAATATAAATAAAGTACAGCAAACTTTTACAAACAAAATTTAACACCTTCGTACAACAAAAAACAGAAATTTTGTCACATTCGAAAGTTAAAGTTTAATAAAAACAATTGGAGACCATGTTTTCTTTTAGTGAAATTGAAACTTTTTTGGTTATTTTATGATCACAGTTGTTGGGACATAAATTGTAAATTTCTGTGTTTTTTTTTTAAGCCTCTTTGTTATGTGTGTGTTCAATGCTGCGTTGCTTAAATTTGTGGCCACTTTAATTTAATTCACTGTATTTTAATATTTTTCCTTTTTATTTACGTGTATACGAGCATTACGCTTTCATGGCGATTTTTCCATTTTTATTAATCACTTTAATGCGTTTTTCTCTTTCTCTGTCCACTTTAGTGCGTCCTCTTCTGGTAGAAATATCCTTTAACAACCAACCCATGTCAGCTGATCGTAAATATGAAATTGAGTGTCAAGCGATTGGCTCAAGGCCACCGGCAAAAATAACATGGTGGATGGGCAGCATAGAATTGCTTGGGCATAGTCAGAAGGTAAGAGAGAATGGTCGGTACGTCGTGTGAGCACCAGTTTACCATGAGTAAATTACAATTTCAATGTTTTCCTACATTCACCAACCCCAAATCATTGAATTGCTTCATTATTATTCGGACGTTTTGTGTACCTTCTCGTACTGTTGTAGGTTTCTGAAGATGGCAATGTCAGCATATCAATATTGGCAATAACGCCAACACGCGAGGATCATGGCAAGGCCTTGTCGTGCCGTGCCACAAATGAATTGGTGCGCGGTGGCATACGCGAGACGGCAATGAAGTTGAATGTGTTTTGTAAGTAATAATATAATTTTTGTGATTATTTTTCATTATTATTATGATGCTATACATTTATGTATGAAAAATCACTATAGCTACACACGCGCAAAGTTTCTATTTTTTTCGATTTTGTTTTTCATGTATTAATTTTTTTTTTTTTTTTTTTATCAGCATTTACTACATTTTCATTTTTAATTATGTGCGTTTCACCACAAAGGAAGTCATAAAAATGTTACTTCCTCATTAAAATGTTGTGGGCACGTGTGCGTCAAACATTTAGAAACATTTTTTTAAGGTTTTTGTTCGATAAAAAATAGCGATAGCTGATTTAGAAAGACTAGAAATATTTGGCATTGAATTTATGAATATTATATTCATATTTATCTTCCAAATGTACTTCCTTCATAATTATATTCATATTTATACTTGTCAAAAATTTCGATTGTACTTAAGAAAAAGTGTCTCAGGTACAATTGGAGTAATCTAAAATCAAATTAAACTACTTAGTCGGACAGCTAAGTTTCGGCTCGCCCGAACTTTATACACGCTACATGCTATCTGAAATAAAACACCTTCCACGTTTCCATTCATTGGTACGTTAAATTTACTTATATCGTTTTTGCATGAAATATTTTTTGAAGTTTACTACTTTAGAATCGTTTTTCTATTTGCGAGTGGATAAAAGATGATCGTTGCAAAGAAAATTGTCACGAAAATGATGGGCAGCGCCCTCTGTCAATCAAGTATGAAAGAAAGTAAGCAGAATGCATATTAATTAATCCACATGTATCCACGAGTATGCATCAAACTTGAGTGATAGAGGGCGTATGAGTCAAACTCGATTGAGAGAGGGCGCTGAGTGTGAATCATATTCGATTGAAACTGAGTGGGCACTGCCCATCAGTTTCCAGTAAAATTTGACATTTAAAAAAAAAATTTTACATTTCAAACAAAAATCGTTAGAAATTTCTAGAGCTGAAAAAAACTGGAAAAAAAACGCGAAAGTAGCGTATGAAAAATTATGTGTATATGTATCAGTCACATACGAGGTATTATCAAAAAATAATCGTTATTTTCAAAAGTATTTATTTATTCATCAACAACTATCTTGGCCCCTTCAAAGTAATCCCCCTCAGATATAATACACTTATGCCAGCGTTTTTTCCAATCCTCGAAACACTTCTGAAACGCGCTTTTTGGTATCGCCAACAGCTTCTGTTTCGATTTTTCTTTTATTTCCTCAATCGCAGCAAAACGCTTTCCTTTCCGTTTCATCGGTGTCTTCAGTTTTGGGAAGAGGAAAAAGTCAGCGGGGGCCAAGTCAAGTCCGGTGAATACGGTGGTTGAGGCATGATAACGGTTTTGTTTTTGGCCAAAAACTTACGCACAAGCGGCATTGTTTTTGCTCAAAATTTAGCAATTTTGGAACAATCTTCGCTGCCGCACGTTTCATGCCTAAAACATCCGTAAAAATTGCTTGGCATGAGCCGAACGATATGCCAACATTATCAGCAACCTCTCTGATAGTGATTCGACGATTATCCAAAATCAAATGCGAAAATCGAACATACGTAACTCACGAAATTTTAAAATAACGGTTATTTTTTGATCACACCTCGTACATAATGTCAAAATTTTAAATGTTTTATGTATTTATAAATTTAGTACTTTTCGATACATTTCGATACTTTTAACTTTTAGTATAATTTGTATCATCACTAATCGATCGTTGAACTGTTACAGTTAGGAAATAAGAAAGAAAAAAGGAAATTGAAGAGAAAAAAAATTTAATTTTAATTTTTAACACAAGAGGAGTAACGTGATAACGGGGATAAGTAAAAAGACCGCTTGACTATTCTACACATACATATGTATATGCATCCATTATAGTTGATTGATAGAGGGCGCTGATTCGCGTAAGCTTCAAACTTGATTGATTGGCGTAAGCTTCAAACTTGATTGATTCGCGTGCGCTGATTCGCGTATGCTTCTAACTTGACTGATAGAGGACGCTGACTATGAATCATACTCGATTGACAGAGGGCGCTGTCCATCAGTTTCTAGTAAGATTTTACATTACAAACAGAAATCGTTAATCGTTAAGAAATCGAAAGAATAAGCGAGTATAGACTGAAAAACAAACCAAAAAAACGCGAGACTCTATCAAATGGCGATAATGTTACGATAAAATATCCAGCAAAAACTGCAGCTGAGAGACAGCGACAATGTAGACTTCGTCAAAAAATGGAGGTCGAAAAAAATTCAGATTCTGCAATTTTTAAAAAAAATAAAAAAAAAACCAGCACCGAGAAATCGCGAGAGTGTAGACTTAGTAAGCAACTTGCGGCACAACAGAATTCAAATTTCATTCTAAAACAACTCGCAAAGACTGATGCAGAGAGACCGCATGAATGGCAATTAGTTTAATGGAGCCGATAATTGCTCTCTTAAATGGGAAATGGGCGTGGCTTTTGCCAAATGTGTTTTCAATTTTCAGAAGAGCGTTTCAAGTGTCTATTTCAATGATGCGAATGATTCGCTTTAGAATTTTGCCTTCAATATCCTCTTCTTGTTCTTTTAATGATCCAAAAACCCATGGAGGACCTAAGCTGACCTTTTCGCATCCACTCATGTTGTGTGTGTGCTATATTTTTCTTCTTCAATATCAATCTTGGAAATTTTTACCTATTTGGGAGGTACCACGCCTGATTGACCGATTTTGTCTAAATAGTTCGGTTCTTCTTATTACTTAGCTTGAGTTTCTAAGTAAGTGATGCGTGTTCAACTTTCCAGCTTCCCAACCAGAAATCTGATATATGCTCGTTTCATAATCAGCAAATTCTATGCTGCTTTCTTCACTGAAGCATCAAACTGTAGCCTACACGTGATTTAAAGAGATCCTTAATATCTTTTGTCTCACTTTAAATTATTAAATTATATATAACTGTTATTTTTTATTTTTTTTATTTGCCTTTTCTGCTGTTACCAATAACAATCACCATCGATTTATTTGATTACTCAAACTCAAACTCAAACTCAAACCTAAACCGAATTTAAAAGTAAACAAAATAAAACAGTTGAGTGCTACAAAAGCTGCATCTTCTATGTTATGCTGCTATGAAGTTGTAGCCAGGGAGAAGAACGAATATAAACCAATGATGCGGTTAAACGAGATAGAGTGATAATATCAGTGGTACTTCTCTCTCTGTACGTTTTTGTATCAAAGGATACCACTCACACAAACACAGACACAAGAAGAGCTAACTTAAAGTACCGCACAGAAGATAGTAATGCAAAAGTTTCGATGGTGTGTGTGTGTGTGTGTGTGTGTGCTCGTACGTAGCTTTTAGATGCGTTAATATCAACTCGTTAAACAGATTTAAATTTATTTTATTACTTTAGGCTTTCGCATTGCCACAGCAGCAACAGCAGCAGCAGAATTAGCAGCAGGAAAGTAGAAACGGAAAACAGGATAGAACATTTTACTATTTGATTTGGTTTCACATATGCTTTTTCAGTTTAGATTATATACATACAGAGAATTCTTTCGATGTGTAGCGGAAGTGAGTAAGAGCATCATGCACACACACATGCACACACACACACACACACACATACACTCACGCACAGAGAAAGTTTATTCCAGATTTAAGAATTTAAGCAGGCAAAAATCAGGCAAGGCAACTCTATTCAAACTCAAATACAAGTAAGTTTTGAGCTACACATGCATACTTGTGATCTGTGTGTGTGTGTGTGTGTGTGTGTGTGTGTTTGTGTATGCCTACAAATATTAGCTCTTGAGTTTCTATAGAAAATTTATTGATTTCTACCTTTTGCACTTTCATATTCAAGTATTCACATATGTTGTGTATGTATGTGTTTCAATGCCTAGAGTTAGGCTGATTCCTTTTCTTTTTTGCGAGCGGCCAGGGGCTAATCTCAAAATGAACAATTCATGCTTCCTTTCCAAGTTGAAGACGTCGACGACGACATCAGCTGTCAATCAGTGTCGTAGTAATTTGCTATATGTAGTAGGCAAATTGAGAAAACATATCAAGACTCTTTCAACTCAAGTGGAAATAATAGAAAATGTTTAATATATTTTTTAAATTCCATTGATTTTGAGATCCAATTCAAATTTAAGTTCTGCCTTACGGAAATGAGTTTAATGTTTAATGGGTGACTTTAATGAGAAAATTAAATTTTCATAATTTTTGAATTGATTGGCCGGAAATTATTAAAATGTATGTAGTTTAATTATAGGTCAAATGTATCGGCTCTTTGTGTCGCAGTACAAAGTGTGTAATGAAACTTTATAGTAATAAGCCAGAAGCAGATGAAATTGTGCTGAAGTGCTTCTGTAGTGTTCTGGGAAATATGTTCTGAAACTACCGGGAATTGGTCAACAAATCAAAAAATTTTTTTTATTCATTCAAATTTGATGTATTATAACTCCCTCAAATTAGGCCCCTTCCGAAATAAAACACTTATGGTACATATGCCAACGAATAATCCAATCATTAAAACACATTTCAAATGCATTTCGCGAATTCTCTGCTGTGATTTCTATCAACTGAAAACGGGTGCCTCGGAGTGGTACCATAATTGGAAAGAGAAAACCGTCAGCCGAAGCCATATCAGGTGAATATGGCGGTTGTTCGATGATTTTGGTTGAGATTTGGACCAGAAATTCGTTCACAATGATTGCCTTTGTCGCTGTGGCGTAGTGGTAGTGCGTTGGACTGCTACGCAGAATTTCCGGTGTTCGAATCTCGGTACAGGCCAAATCAAAAAATAGAAGAAATAATTTTTCTACACGGCACCACCTCTTGGCAGGCAATGGCAAACCAACAAGAGTAAAAATTGCCTATGAAAACCTTTTCACTTCGCCGTTCGGATTCGGCATTAAACTGTAAGTCCCTTCCATTCATGTACAAATATAACACGCACAACATGAGTGGATGCGAAAAGCGAAAAGCGTGGCCTAGGCCCTTCATGGACTGTTGTGCCATTAAAAGTAAGTAAAGTATGAGTGCTTGGTGAGATGGCGCGTTGTCGTCGTGCAAAATTCACCAGTTTTCTTTCCACAAACTCGGCCTTTTTGCAACGAAGTTTTTCTCTCTCAAACGGTTCTACTTACTAGAGACATAAATACTGTTACACACACATTTGATGTTATAAATTTAAAAATAATTAATTTTTTTTGGACTAATTTTTTAAAATATATTTATTGATATACATATATTGTATAGAAACAGCAATTACTTATTCGAAATGCCCGCATTTCGCCTTCACGCACGCCTTAAGTCGCACTGGCCAATCATCAATAGCTGCACGCACCTCGTGCATTGGAAAAATGCTGACAGCACGAATCAAAGCAGTCTTCTGAGAATCAATGTTGGGGTATATTTTGTGGCAAACCATGTCCTCTAAAAGTGTCCATAATTTGTTATCCAGTGGGTTCAGATCAGGGCAGCCAGACGGCCATTCTTCAGAGCAAATGAAAGCTAGCAAATTGTTTTGTAGCCAGGTCTGGGTCATCTTAGCCTTATGGGCTGGCGCAGAATCCTGCTGGCAAGAAAGTCCACGACTGGGTTTGGAACAGGGAATGGTTAAGTGGTTTCACAACAGCTTCCAAAACTATTTCTTGGTAAACTTTTGCCGAAGTTGTGACGCCGCAGAAATTCAAGTCAGCGACGTCATCGTAAGAGTCACCCCACCAAACCATGACTGAAGCTGGGTGATGACCCTTTTCAACCCGTGGGATCAGTTCAGATGCTTCCTATACTGACCGTGCACGATAAACATTTTTTCATCCGTAAACAAGATTTTTCTGTGCAAGTTTTTAGCGTGCTTTACCAAAAGACTTTTGGATTTTTCTACCCTATTTACTCCAAAGCTACAGTCAACAAATGTCCGGTGCGACGTTTGAAGGCACCAAGTCCCAAGTCTTTTTTAATAATTCGACTCATGGACTTTTGCGTGATATTCATCTTACAGGCCATGATTTTCTGTTTTCGGAGCGGATTTCGCTAAATTCTTGATTTGGCCGCTTTGATGACTTGCGGCGTGTGAACTGTACGTGGACGGCCCGACCGGTGGCGGTCTTTGATATCTCCAGTCTCCTCAAACAGTTTTATGCACCGGTAGACGAACATGAGACTAATCTCGAGTGGGCGGAGCACTTTGAAAATATCGCCTTTTGTCATGTCACACTTAAAAAGTGCTATAACAAGGAGACGGTTCTCATTATCTGACCACTCCATGGTGAAAGCTGACACAATAGAGGTTAGCTTTCATAACGCATGTGATAATAACAGGGTATGTTCAATTCTACTGTTGGAACGGGTGGGTGTGTTCAATGTTGTAACAGTATTTTTGTCCCTACAAGTATATTTACCGTCTGACCGTGTGGCAAGAATTCCGGGTTCACAACACCGCGATAATCAAAGTAAACATTCAACATTACCTTAGTTTTTGATCGACTTTGACCACCACATCTCAAACGCTTTTCAATGCACTGTACCACTCATATGCACGATGTTTTGATGAAGTCGATTCACAGTAAGCCTTCTGTAACATTTTCAGCGATTCGGCGGCAAATGAAATTCGTTTAGTAACATAAAATTTGAGACAAATTCTTTGTTCGATATTTTTTTTCATTGTAAAAATCGCTAAACACACATGAGATCAACTGGGAGAATCGAACACTGTAAACAAACTAAATTACAGATCGAGACTTCAAGTCAGAAGAGAGCGCAGTGGTGCCAACTTAACGACAAAACGAATTTTCACGAATTTCAACGAATCCCTGTAAGCGGTATTTTTAAATGATCACTTCCCTTTAATTTTTTTACAGAATGCAAACAATACCAGGATTTAAGGCATCAGTGAAGCTATTATAATTTTCGAAACACACTCAAGTGCTTCACCAGAAAAAGCTTAACAAATTGCTTACATATACTTATGCTGTACATGTAACGAATATTCGTATCCATACTTACTTTTTATTTCGAATTTAATAACTCTTTTTAGTTTTGCTCTCTCTGTCTGTCGTTTCCAAAAACCTTTCAAAGAATTGAAATTTATTTTCAATTTGTTTTGTAAAAACAATTTTTGCCATTTCACAACAACGTTGATGATGCTATCCTACTTAGTTTTTATAACAAAAAAAAAAAAAAAAAATTGTAAAAACATTAAAAAATAACACTAAAAACGAAACACTTCCCACGTGAACACACACTCATACACACACACACACACACATACATACACACTAAGCAAAGAGCGAATTTGTTGAGCACGTTATGCTATTTTCATGCAAATGAGCATGGAAATTGAAAATGTTATCTTGTTTAATAAATCTAACAAAACAATAAGTTGAACAGAGAAAAAGACAAGCAAAATGAAGAACGAGATGAATGTGATACGCATCCATTGAAACCCACACATACACACACACAACACACATTTCAGATAGACGAAGAAACTATGCAGCGTAGTTGAACGCTCATATACATACATACGCACATAACTAGTTACATAGTTACATGCACAGATAAGAGCGTTGAGCGCTTAAGGGCGCGCAGCAAAATATTTGAAACAAAACTTGAATAGAAAACGTCAAAGAAATTGATAATAGTGTTTTTTTTTCTTTTTTTATGTTAGTTTTACTAAAAATAACATTTTCTCTAGGAAGAAAAAGATAGAGAGAGAGAGAGAGAGAGAGAGAGAGAGACAGAGAGAGAGAGAGAGAGAGAGAGAGAGGGAGAGAGAGGGAGAGAGAGAGAGAGGGAGAGAGAGGGAGAGAGAGGGGGAAAGAAAGAAATGAATGATGAAAGCTTTCTACTTTCACTGTCGCAAAAAGCACTCAATATATTTTTCGAAAATGTATATTTTGAATTTATATTTTAAATTAATACAAATTATTATTTAGATTTTTTAACAATAACAAAAATTTGCTTGCAAATTCAAGAATTTCTTGAAGCGAAACTTTTCCGAATTGTTAACAACTTCAAAGCTTATATGGAAAATCATCTAGTTCGGTTTATATTTTTAAGCCATAACAGATTCATGTACAAATATAACACGCACAACATGAGTGGATGCGAAAAGCTTGGCCTTTGGCGCTACGTGCGGTCATAGTCGACACTGATAAACTGAAGTTGATTGTGGTAAAGGCATAACACTTGCCACAATGGCTCTCAGTCTTTTTGGTGTCCTGCGTGATTGCATTCCCTCTCTCATTCTCACTCCTTCTTCCTCTCACCTATCAATCTTCCTTCCATTCAACACAATGCTCTGCATTCATAGGGGCACACCCTGTGTGTTGAATGAATCATTAAAAAAATTAAAAAAAAGATGAAATCGATTGATCTTTGAAGCCATAAGTTCTTAAATAGTTCATTGCGGCTTTTCACTGTTGCATAGTTTTAGGCACCATTCATAACACAGAACAACAAATTCGAACTTGTTGATTTCCTGTACATTGATTTCTTGAAAGAGGACAGTGCCTCCTCCGAAGACAACTGTAGACTAGTTGTTATTGTTGCTGTTGTTGCTCGAGTGGTTATTTTCAGCTGAAAAGCATAATCATTCCAAAGCAGCGTTTTATTACCATATTCCTCCTTTGTTATTATTCAATTGTTTTTTTTTTTTTTTTGATAAAAGATGAGGTCGTATTTAGCGTACCATAAGTTTCTGCAACTGAACCCCAAAGAGTTATGTTCACTTTGTGAGGTTCAAATATATTGTTGGGCTTTTTAACTCGATTTTGAAGGAATGGTTTGCCAAATGAGCGAAGTCTTGCTCCTGCCCAAGCATTCCTTCAAAATACTAATGAAATCTCAGAAATCGAGATAAAAAGCCTTCTCCTATATTTACCAAATAAGCGAAGTCTTGCTCCTGCCAAACCGTGGCAGGCACATACATAGTGAATGAGACTTTCTGTCTCTCTCTTAGTATTGAAAGGAAGATTAAGTCTTGCCACCTTCCAATGGCCTGTTAGATATTGGGACAAGAACACTCTATCAGTTGATTTGTCCCGAGATCATTATATTGTGGCTACGTTCTCCTAGACGTGGCGCGGGTAATCAGTTGTTTCCACTTCTGTCTGGCTATAGTGAGTTAGCTAAACATAGCTAAAGGCAATTGCCACAGATATCGCTGTAGCGTTATCAAGGGCCGAACCTAACCTAGCTACCTCTCATTACCCTCGCTGTTTTTATGGCTGGGAACCCATATCAATAGCAGCTTGACTGGGAAACCATATTAATAGCAGATTGAATGCCTGCAAAGATTGGTATCTTGGTCCCATTATTCCTGATGTCATAGTATGATCAGCAGGCCTCCCTTATTGCCAGTAATTCAGCCTGGAATACACTGGCTTCTTTGGGGACCCGTGTGAATTATGATAGTTGGAGGGCCACTGAGCAGATGCCTACCCTTATACCGCAGCCCATTTTGGATCCGTCAGTGTAGAGCTCCACATCAAATCTCCCAATTATCCTACATATTTTCCTCCAATCCGCTCTGGATGGGAAGAATACCGAAAAGTTTTTACTGAAGTTTTTGGTAGGTGTAATGCAGTCAGTGTTGACGTTAGAATCTTGCTGTGGCTCTAAGTTCTTGTCGTCCAGCTTCCTACTTCTATGAGTCTGACTGCGCTAAATTTAATAGTTATACCAGTATAGTGGTACATCACATTAGTAAATTGAAGTCCTGCAACTTTGACATCTAAAGCAAAATTGTTCGCTGTGGAAAGCATAACTTTTACTTTACTTACTTTTAATGGCACAACAGCCCATGGAGGGCCTGGGCCGAGCTTTTCGCATAGCATAAACGTTTTTATTTTTACCCCAACCCTCTACTTTCCCTATGGACTCATTTTTGGTAAACACTTTCTTTAGAAGCTCTTCGAGTTCAAATGGCTTGGAATAACGGCATACTTTCTTCGGCAAAAATATTTCCCATAATAAGGGAAAGAACGCGCCCGTGCATCAAAATTACTCCTTGATTACCTGGTAATTTATATGTGACTTAGAAGATACTGCTGTTGCACTGTGTAAACCAAATCACTTCCCTTGAGTTATTGAGTTATTGTTCGAGTTGAGTTGAAGAGTACTATATCGAAACATTTAAATTAGAAATTATACAAATTCTATTCGAGGTGAAATTGGTTACGCTTATTTTAATCAAAAAAGTCAAGTCACTTTTCACTATGGACAATGACATAAAGAAAGTGAATGAAAACAAACATTAATCCATGATAATCACAGATTAACCTTCTTCAAAAAGTGCAATCGATTTGTGGCCAAGGTCAGTAGAAATATTAACGTAAGAAAGTAATTACTTAAAATAGGAACAAGCAAATGCTCAGAACATGAGAAATCTCTCATGGCTAAGGTACCAGCTCAGTATTTTCATTCGAGTTCTTTGCAATCGTTTTATCAATTGTACTTTCTTTCTTCTTCTTACTATTATTGTCTTTTCCATTTTACAGTCATACCAACATTACAATTGGATTTAGGTTCAAATCTTAATCCGGAGGATATCGAAGAAGGTGATGATGTTTACTTTGAGTGCAAAGTGCATGCGAATCCAGCAGCTTACAAAGTTATATGGAAACATAACGTAAGTATACTCATGTACATAACAGTAAGAGTATTGAAGAGTATTGAATAGGTACATATAGAATACAGTGTGTAACAAAATTGAGCAATTTTTAATTGCAAATATTTTTAACACATAAAATACGATCATCAAACGTCGGCATGAATTGCCTGTTCTAAAGCACAACGCCATGCGCCGATCTGAACTTAATGACCAATGACTGGAGGATGGTAAGTCATCTAATCATTTCAGGGGCCGCAAAATCAAGCAAAAGGAGTTAACAAACGATGGCCCTTTCTCATGTCACGAATGACCGTTCATTGTGAGTTAAGAAATTGGATAAAAAGCTAGAGGAAAAATGCAACTAAGACTATATGTAGTTCGCAACTACCCATCAAAACTGGACTCCGGAGCAATGGGATACCGTATTGTGGACTGATAAAAGCAAAGTAAACATGAACGGATCAGATGGAATTCGGTATGTTGGGAAGAAGCCATCAAAGAGGATAACACTACGTCATGTGATATCAACTAAAAATGTGATGGCGGAAAAGTTCACTTTTGTGGGTGTTCTAAAAAAGCTGGTGTCGGAAAGTTGCTGCTGATTGAAGCTAAAATGGACGCTAATGTGTATGTTTCAGTATTGGAGCAAGGGTATTTTCTCTCTTTGGAGAAGTTGTCACTTCAACAAAAATATCCCATACTGATGCAGGATAACGATCCAAAACATAAGGCGAAAAAGACAGCCGAATTCCTTGAAGGCAAGAACGTTGAAGTAATGGAATGGCCCCTTCAAAGTCTCGAAAACTTGTGGTCTAGCTCCTTAAAAAAAAAAAATAATTATTTATGACTACCCGAATCTACCGAAAAATATAATGAAGTTTTTCGTTCGATCGGTGTGAAGATGTTTGGGGTTCGATAATTCAAAAAGAGTGTGAAGACCTTGTTAATGGCATGCCAAAGAGAATCCAAGCTATTATTGATGCAAAAAGAGGCTATTTGTTAGGAGCGTTCGAGAGGAAGATACTCCGTAAGATCTACGGCCCAATATGCGTGGACGACGTGTATCGAATAAGATGGAACGATGAGCTGTATAAGATGTAAGCCGACACTGACATAGTCAAGCGTATAAAAATCCAGCGGCTTCGCTGACTGGTTCATGTTGAGCGATCGGAAGAAAACGCTCCGTCTAGAAGGGTGTTTTATTGAACACGCAGAAGAGGAGGTCCTAATCTCCGTCGGAAAGACCAGGTGCAGGGCAACCTCTGACTGCACTAGGCCTTATCAACTGGCGCCAGTGCGCGCATAGCAGAGGCGACTGGCGAAGCTTTATAGATGCGGCCAAGACCGATCATCGGTTGTAGTGAGTAAAGTATATCCGATGATATCGGACTTGGCCGCCTCAAAAAAGGATGCTATTGAAAATATAATTTCATATCAAAATTGAGAATGGGCCTTATTCAAATGAATTCGCGTTTTAAGTTCTTTATGAATAAGAAATTACTTTTTGTTTTTGTTAAAAATCCTTTAATTTGTTATTCAAAACTTTATGTCAACCACAAATTTCAGTTTTCTAATTAAAAATATAATTTTCACAACGAAATGAAATTTATTTGCTCAATTTTGTTACATACTGTATAACTAACAAATACATAACTTTGTATATATACTATGTATATGTATATATATACATATATCTACAATTGTATAAAATAAACATATAACTGAAGCAGCATTTGAGCACAAAAGTGTGCCCGAAGATTGCAAATGTATCTACAAAACGATTACTATAATCATTATTATTTGGACAATAGTTGTGTGCATAACTCTAGCCTACATACCATATACACATACATACATACAATTTGAATGTATATATATGTACTGATATGTAGAACAATTAAAATTCAAGTTAACATTTAGTAGATTGTATTCATTGAATTCAAATACCCACCAACATACATACATACATGCATACACAGTTCTCTATTGCCTTGTAACTACATAAGTAGCATAAGTATTTGTATATTAAACACTTTATTGTTGCAGTTGCAACTTACACATGTTGCTGTTTTGATTAACTTAAATACATAGTTTCAATTTGTTTGATACATCAAGTGAAAGATACTGCCATAGCAAAAAATATACACACTTTATGTACATCTTTGATATGGTACAATATTTATATATTGAATGTAAATTCTTGTGTTGTGCATATACACGAGTACTTGCTTAAGTGTGCGTGTGTATGTGCACATCAAGGACCTGGCTTATGTTGTTTGCAATTAATTAGAGAATGCATATCCACAAAGAATAAGCATGAAGAAGATGGATTCATGGATGGATTCTTCAATTCTTCTTCTCTTCTTTTCTTTTCCCCGAAGCTTTTCTCAAGATATATAGCCACAATTTAATTAGCAAATATATTATCGCAACATGCTCTTGGTCTGATGATGAGAACTAGGCAAAATGAAAATTGATTTTGAGCGATTTTAATGAAAGTAGACTTAAGAAGAAGCTTAAAGCTATATTACCTATTGTAAGTATGAGAATTTATTTGTATCGGGTGTTTTTTTTTTAGAGGCGGAGAACTTTAAATTGATATAGAACATCTAAAGACCTGTCACGCTGCTAAGAGCAGGGTGATCGAAAAATCGTTTTCAATATCCATGAAAGAAAAGAAAATCTTTTGACCATAATGTTTGAATATGATTTTGGGCAGCATCTGACTCCATGGCTGGCGCATTTATGGCGCCATTTGGAGGCACAATCTTCGTACAAGTTGAATCTAGTCAATCAAGATCTTTACGCAAAAATTGTCCATAAAGTGGATGGATACAAGCTTAATTATTGGGCACGATAATATGTAGTCCAAAAACCATTCTCAAAACAATATTACATCCAGAAAAACGAAACGATGGAATCATTGGCCCATATTTCGTCCTATGTCTGATGACCGACAGAACGTTCCACTGACATGATTACTAACTAGTTCGTGCCTCAGTTGGAAGGCATTAATGTTGCAGACAAGTGGTGTCAGCAGGATGGCGGCATGTCTACGCCGATAAACCACAGACAATTGAGAACTAGTGAGTGCGTGCAAAATGGGCCTCCAAATTACGCTGTGTACTACTGTGGGCAAAAAGTAGTAAGACTTTTTAATTTAAATTTCGCGCGAAAACCCATTCATCAAAATATTATTTTTTTAAAGTTGGTATGACTGTCGGTGACATCTGTGCCAAATGTCACATCAAAATAATCAAAATAATAATTAGTGTTTAGTATACGCTTGTCTTTCCGAAGTACAAAAAGTGCATTCGGCGATTTTCACAATGAGTGAAGTTATTCAACAAAGAAGTTCCATTCAATTTTGTGTGCGGAATCAAATTTCTGGTGCCGAAACGTTCAGAATGTTGCAAAAGGCCTTCGGTGATAATTGTATGTCGCGAGCAAGTGTTTTTGATTGGTACAAATTGTTCAAAGATGGTCGAGAACGCTGAACGTTGACGACGAACCACGTCCAGGACGGCCATCAACATCAACATCAACTGATGATCAACACGTCAATAAAATCAAGGAATTGGTGCTCGAGAATCGAGAGTCGACGATTAACAGTCAGAGACCTTACTGGCATCGTTGGAATATCGGAAGGATCAGTGAAAACCATTTTAAAACATCATTTGGGCCTAAGAAGAGTGAATGCACGATTGGTTCCAAAATCACTGCATTGGTTTTACGAGACCATTTTGCCAAAAATTCGACTGATATCGTTCCGCAACCACCCTACCACCCTATTCGCCTGACTTAGCACCGTGTGCCGTGTGACTTTTGGCTATTTTCTAAACTCAAAAAACCGCTTCGTGGACCGTTTGACCGTTTTGAGTCAATTGAAGACATTAAACATGAATCGCTAAGCGCATTGAAGGCTATTCCGGAAATTCACTTTAACAACTGTTTCGAGAATTGGAAAAAACGTTGGCACAACTGTATTGGGGCCGGGAGGGATTACTTTGAAGGGGACGAAATAGATTTGGAAGAATGAATAAAAAAATTTGAAATTATGAACAGTCTTATTAACTTTTGCCCACAGTAGTACGCGCCAGCCGCGGCGGGCACATGCCCAAAATCATATTCAAACATTAATATAAAAAAATAATCTTTAAAATAAAGATATTGAAAATATTTTTCTGTGTTTTATTCCAATTTAAAGTTCTCCGCCTCTAAAAAAAATAAACACCCAACACATGGCTGGAAGACACATCATGAAAAATGATTTCGTTATTTTATTTAACATTTGCTAAAAGCTTTTCAAGTAGTATTCAGCATTAAAATTCGCTTCAAAAGGGTAGAAAATTTACAAAATTTTCCTTTTCCTTTTTCCTACTTAGTAAACAACTAAACTTAAATTATAAACAAGCAGCAGACCAGCCTTATTTGCATCAAATTAACTGAGAGTCAAGAATTGTTGTTGGTGTATCCGACAATATCCGAATTCCCGTATAAGTTAAATGTTCTCAATATACGCGAAAGAGTGAGACAATGATAGAAGATTGTGCGATCGTTTACTCGTGCTCAGATGTCATGAATTCAAAAATGAATATTTACATTTTTCATATAACATATATTTATTAACCTCTGCAAACAGAATTAATTAAAACTTAAATAAATGCAATTATTATCAATGAGAGAACAAATTCAACGGAGCACAGTAGCTCAGATCGTTAATGCAAAAAGAAAACCCCAAGAGAAGAGCACCAAATTAAAAGAGTAAAACGAGAGCATAAAATGTAAGCACTTACGATGGGTAACAGTAATGCCAGCAACAACAATGCCAGCATTAATGGAACGCGAAGTAAAACTAACAACAAGAAAATAACTGAAATTGAAATAATATAGAAAATGAGTAGAGAGGGAGAGAGAGAGGCGAAGAGAGATAGTAAGAACAACAATGGTAATAGTTAACCCTATTGCGGAAATATGCTGATGAACGCTATTGAAAACTGCTCACACACACACACACACACACACACTAACACTAACACTCGTACATGTTTTGTTATATATGGTATGTATGTATGCAAAACACACAACAACACAACAACGAGTTCAAGGTAAAGTGCGCCTGATGCTAAGTATGAGGGTGTGATTACTTCACGTATGAGAATATGTATGTATGTGTGTCTGTGTTGCATACCCCCATACATACTAAATAGTACCTATGCAGAAAAACCAGCAGGGTGGATGGGTGAGGTTTAGGTAGGAGCTTATTTGTTTACTTTGACTGGCTTCGCTCTTACGTACTACTACGTTTATATACCTAAACTTATTTAGTAATTGCTGAAGTGTAACTAATTCCTAATTGTTTTTTTTTTCCGCGTACAAATTTTCTATTTCTATTTGTTAAGCTTATACGCTACTTATGCTAAGTATTTAGCGTTTGCGTTAACAGCAAACGTTTATATAACTTTTAAAAGCAGTTGTCACTTGCAACTTTTGTTTAATACTCAGGTGAGTCAGAGATGTGGCAACAAACTATATTACTTATTTAGAAATCACAATTTATTAGATAAATTTTGGGTAAAAACTTCTAACATTAATAGAAGGAACAAAATCTTAGAAGAAGTTGGAAGAAGTTAGAAGTTTTCATGAAAATTATAATTGTTCTTCAAATTCCTCTTCCTTTTACACTTTTTATATAATTCTTCTTGAAATATGTACAGGGTGACAATTAACAAGTGTATACAACAGGTTTGTACATAAGAAAATGATTGTATTAAAAAACGAAAAACAGACCGACGAAAAAGATAACATAATGTATGAGTAAAAATATATTCAATCGATTTCGAAGTGGCCACCCTTGGGACGAATACACAGCTTCAAACGGTTTGAAAAACTTTTGGCTATGGGCCGCAGCTACTCCCCCGTCATTCGATCCCATTCACGGCGCAACTGCGACTGTTTCAGCTACTGCAAATTTGTATGTCGTTTAGCACAGACCTTGGCCTCTAAAATGGACCATAAGCCTTGTAATCCATTGGATTGAGATCTGGTGAAAATAAACCCTGCACCATTGCTGTGTCGTCCTTGGTCCTGTGAGCTGGTGCAGATTCAGAGTCTTGCTGGAATGTCCAATCATTATGGCCTAAGTTCTTTCGGGCCCTAGGTAGTACCACAGCCTCCAAAATTTCACGACGTTTCACTTCTTGGTTGATTTGGTCTACTTGTTTCAAAAAAATCAAGAGCATCTTGCCATTTACTCAAATCCCACTCCATACCTTGACTGATTGGGGAGGGGATTGTGGCGATGTTGAATGACGAATGATGGTCCAGGAGCTTAATCAATAGTAAAAAGCTTTTTATCCATGAAAACGATTTTGCCCATCCAATTTCTGCGGCCCGACATACTTGTTTTCAGCTGTAAGTATCTGGCCTTTTTGGAGCTTGTAAGCATTGAGTTCCAATTCTTTTCTTGCTATGAGCCGAACTGATTCGCTGATTCACGATCGATGCTAGTTTCGGGAGCAACTTTTCTCACGATGCACTCGCTTCTGAGCGATTTTGCGATTCCTGGGAGTATTGGCAGTAGGTTTTCTGCCTCTTTCTGGATGATCACCTTCATGACTCAGCTCTTTACACCGTTTAACTGCACGAGAAACTAAAGAACAATGCGAAGTCGCCGCGCAATCTCACAATCTCGTTTGCCTCTAGCTGGTTCAATGTAATTTATATGTAATAGCTGACGTATTATTTGACATTGTAAAATAAATAACTAAATGAAATCTAGACTACACAAAAATTAAATCAGATGTACTCTCGATTACGTAAAATAATAATACAAGAATGAAGAAAATTGCAGAAACATTACAATACTTTATCTATACCGCGAAGAAAGTTGTATACACTTAATAATTGTCAACGTTAAGTTTCGATTGGCAAAGATGAAATGCTCTAAATGATTGCAAATTTCTATGAAATATTTGGAGTTAAAGTTGAACTTTTGAATTCCGAAGCTGAAATATAGTATACATACACTATTTGTTAGTGAATATCCTGTGGAGTTCTTGTGGAGGTAAAAGAAATATGGTCAGCCGTGACTCATGTCTTGAATCAAACACCTTTCACTCTATAAACAGAAATCAAACAATTTCATGCTTTCATGCTAATTTCAAACCAGAACTTTCAGTTACCACTATTTACTATGTGGCATAAGTGTTTAAAAAGAGAAAAAGAAAAATGAAAGTGTAACATAAATTATTTCCACACTATAAAGTAGAAAAAAGAAACAGAAGAGCATTTATTTAATTATTCATGCTGACAATAAACGAGCACGCAAATTAAATTACACAATTAGTTTGATTAAAACTGCCAGCCTGCGTGCCATTATACGAGGATGGCAACTACACAAGACACATGCACATACATCGACACATCAACATACGCGTATGTGTGTGTGTAAATATGTGACATGAATATACGAGTATACATATGTTTGTGTGTGTGTGTGTGTGTGTGTGTGTGAATGAACTTAACGCTAATTCATAACATTGCATAACAAAACTAAAGAAGTATAAATATGTAAACATATACAAAAAAAATGTACACATACAAACACACAACTTATATGTACATATGTATGCATGTACTTGTATGTATAGGTATGTACCACACAGATGTGAACTAGTATACATCAAAGCACCTAACCTAATCTCGACGTACGCAATACATGATGAGGAAATAGAAATAGAAATATATGTATGCGTGTCTCTGTGTGTGTGTGTGTGTGTGTGTCTGTGTGTGTGTCTCTGTGTGTGTCACTGTGTGTCTGTGTCTGTGTGTGTGTGTGAGTGTGTGTCTGTGTGTGTGTGTATGAGTGTGTGTGTGTAAGTGTGTGTGTGTGTGTGTATGTATGTGTTTGTTTGTTTGTGTCTGCGACATTCATTAATGTCATCTTCAAATAAAAAGTTTAGTGTTGTTGTTTCTAGTTAGCAGGAAGCTGTAGCTGCAGCTGTAGCTGTAGCTTGTATGTGGGAAAATTAATTGAATTGTCGCAAAGTGTATAATAAGGAAGAAGGTAGCAGGAGCAAAGCGGAAAAGCATGTAAACGACAATTTGCTGCTATTCATTTAGTGTGTAAAAGAGCTGGGGTATTACGATGGGCGCGTGAGAGTGTGAGCATTCGAAGTTGAACTTCGAAATTAAAGTAATGAAACATTATAAATCACTCTTTTCGGAAGAGAATCTCATTTCGAGTGATCTCATTTTCTATTCAGTCATCATAAGTATAACAGATCAAAATCGAAAGTGTTTCTTTCTTCTTTTAGTTCTCAAAAGATCAGCATTTGGAATTGAGCAGACATTATTAAGGAGATTTGTTTGATACAAGGAAAGATTTTGAGCCTAACATACTTATATTTATGTAATATCAAAATTAGGTACTTAATTCTTCTATCAATCCTCAGAAAATGAAAGCCAACCAAAGAGTGTGACAGTCCGCTGTAAGATTTCACGTATGTCTATGCATTTTTCTCTTATTTCATTCAACATACACACATCTGGACAAAATAATAGGTGTGAACATATTTTCTTTTAAAAAAAGCTTGGCTTTCATATATTTTTTATTATCTTTCAAAAAATAAATCTGCTTTCAACATAAACATACTTCAGCGTCATAACAAAACATAAAAGGTGTTAAAAACTCTAAAAAATAACTTAAATTTTGGTTAATTCATAAAATACACAGCTTTTCGATTGGACAGAATAATAGGAGTGCACAAAAAACTTAGGAATAAATATTGAAACTTTGCTAGCTATGGTCCCGTATTTTACTGAATTAGTAAGAACGCATTTAATACCCAGAATATCCACCATTATTCCTGATGACTTTTTCGATTCTTCTGGGCATTGACGAAATCAACTTCCGACTTCCAAAGTTCCTACAGGAATGTTGTACCAAATTTTTTGAATATTTTCCCATAACTGCGTATTGTTTTGGCAAAAAGTCTTTGAAGTTCGCCCCCAGAGGTTCTCTGTAGGATTTAGATCTGGGGGGAATTGACTTGGCCACTCACGGACGTCTATATTATGATCTTGGAGCCATGCTTTCACAACTCGAGATGAATGTTTAGGATCATTTTCCTGCTGAAATTTCCCCAAAAGCGGCATATTATCCTCGGCATATGCTAACATTATCATTTCCAACAAATCCTTATACACGAATCTATCCATAACGGCATTGATTTGATGTATCAGAACAACACCTTGCCAAGAAAAACAGCCCCATACCATTAAGCTGCCACCTACATGCTTCACTGTTTTCTTTGTGAAGCGGACGTCGAATTCTTTGCCTTTCGGGCGACGAATGGTTTTTTCCGCATTGTTACCAAAAAAATTTATTTTTGTTTCATCGCTCCAGAGAATATTGCGTCATTTTTTTGCTCCCTGTGAACCGCATCACGTTTTATGATCCAATGCAAAGTTTTTTCTCTTCCTCAAATTGGCAGTTCTAAGCAGAGGAACTTTGCGAGCAATCCTACCGGGTAGATTTGCGCTTACTAATCCGTCTTGGAACGTTTCGTAATGATACAACATTCCCAATTTCGCTTGCAATTGTTCTGGGCAACTTGAACGGGTCGCGTTAAGGTAATGTAACGATACGATTGTCGGTCACTAATAAAGTTTTTTTAGGGGCTCTACGCATTTCAATTGTTTTTTCTGGCTTGAGAGCATTTGTAACGAAATTCTGAGACCGTCCCATCGATCTGACAATGAAGTTGTAGGTTTTTCCTTTGCCTCGAAGCTGACGAATAAGTCTTCTCTCCTCTGTACTGCAATGAGCTCCACGACCCATATAATATTATTTAAAATTATAATTAAACCTTTATTTAGTTCACTTTCATCGAAATCTTACCTTCTGGAACTAAATAACGCTTTACATTTATTCACTTTTAATTTAAACTAAAACACACCTATTTTATTGTCCAGATCAATTTGAAGGTTGAACAAACAAACAAGCCGCAATATTTATCGAGAAGAACTTTTTGTTCCGGGGATTCCCCCATTTCGTTCCAAAATAGTGACACTAAACTTTCAAATTTGCCTTTTGATTGTAGACCACGTCAATTAATTTTCTTCGTTCATTTTAAAAGTTTTTGGGTTCACACCTATTATTGTGTCCAGGTGTGTATTTCGGTTTCATTTCCATGAGACTTTGATTCATCAGACTGTCACATTTCATTTCATGTGCTCAGGTCGGTTGCCAAGTTGCTCGTCAGCTGCAAGACCGTCATAAGTCAAAAAAAAAAAAATTTTATCCAGAGGAAAACGCATTTAAGCTTTTCAATTTACTTCTCAGTTGGACAGTTCATAAGATACAATTATGATTTTTCACAATTATTTCAAATAATTTTTTTGATTTACGACAGTCTTGCAGCAAACGAGCGATATGTAAATCACCGACAAACAAAAAACTATAATTACGTATTTATTAAATTGCACAAGTTTCTTGATTACTCCCTAGAATTCACATCGCTCAACTTCCTCTCATCTCCCCCGTTTCGCTTTCTCACGGTAACGGCATTTTTCACACAAGCAATTTCGCAAATTAACCAACACTAATATGGTATGCAGGCGAGCTATACTAAAACACTCAATGGCACACAAATAACGAAAGTGAGTGAGTGAGTGAGTGAGTGCCATTGTGCCATTGTTGCCAGCTGAGACAACAGCTTTGGAAAAAATGTCATGGGAAGAAAGTTGAGGTTTTTTTTTTGGGCCTACTCTTTATGCCACAAATAAATGAATGTGCGATTAGCACGACAAAAGGACAATATAAGGAGAGCTTATATAAAACCTACACAAACACACAAAGGAAAGAAAAAAGAAACAAAAAGAAAAAAAAAAACAATTGATTAAAGTGCGGCAAATGTTTTTGTTTTTTTTTTTTTTTTTTTTTTTGGTGTTTGCCAAACCACAGCAATTTTCCAGTGGTAGTGGCCATAGCAAATTCATAGTTTGTATGCATTAAAAACTAAATACTTACCAGCAGCGACGTAAATTTAGGCTTATCCTCTATGCTCCTGTCACGCTCGTAAAATAGGAAGCGTATAAAAAAAATTAAATTGGGTTGACATTGAGCAAATATTTACCCAGAAAGAATAAAAAACTGATGTGACCGTGGCCTTTTGCAAATGAAATTGTCATGTATTTACTAATGTGTATGTGTGTGTGTATGTGTGTGTAAAAATTTGTATGTATGTTTTTCTTTAATGTAATTAAGGTACTTAAATGTGTGCGCGTGTGTGTGTGTGCTCAACAACTTTTATTGTGGTTTTGTGATTTTTACATACATTGCTGACTTATTTCTATCGTTTTCTTTTAATTTTCATTAATGTAACTAATAAAAAAAAATGTTGAGAAAACTTATTTATTTTTTATTCCATGTTTACTTCTAGATTGTCAATGTATTATTTTTAGAATAAAAAAAAAAAAAATTATAGAAACTTACTAATTATGTAAGTATGAAGTATTTATAAATTTCGGGTTTGTAACGAACTTCCACCGTCTTCAAGGCTCACATCATGTGAGGCGATCGCTGCAATGCTTCAGTCTAGCAATGCTTCAGCCTTAGCTCAGTGAAAATGGGACTGGGCTAGCCTCAATGATATGATGTGAAGAGTTACATTACATTTTATTTGTATGCAGCTCATACAGTAGGAAAAATCCTAAAAAGTAATCTCCATACGAAAACTATTGAACACGTATGTAACTACCGCCAACAAATGAATAAGAAACTAAAATTAAGAGGGGGAAAGCTGATAGTCCCTTGAAATCGCTAACCACCCTATCTGATATCGATGTATCAGGTAGGGTGGTGGTAGACAAACTGTCGATATCCCATTGCTTAACTTATCTACTGTTCACCCTTACATTTCATCAAATAATAATATTTTAAAATTTCATTATTACTTATTTTTATTTTTACAAACTTATTCTAATTTTTTGATTTTTGTAAATATTTAATTTCTTTAACATATTACTAAGTATTTACGAAGATTTCATGTAGTTTTAAAATGCTGTACTTGTAAAAGTATTAATAATTAAAATTCCTAATAAATCACCTATTGATAAATTTTCCTATTGGCCCAGTAATATTATGCGGTATAGTTGACTGCTCAAGCAAAGAGAATATAAAAATAAAATAAAAACGGTAAATCTGTGAGAGCGTGGTGAATATTATTTTAGAGAGAGCAGTTATACTTAAAAGCAAAGATAAATAAATAATCGAGAGAAGACAAAAAAAAAATAAAATATGTCATACTATATAAATATATTTTTAAATCATGTTAACATTATAAGTAAGTATATATTTTAAGAATTTTTCTGTCAATTCTGAGACTCTCTTGGCGGCAACATTCCACTTATTTCTAAAATCTTCCATGTTTTTAGCTTCTTTGTTTGTTGCCTTTATTGTTATTTTCACTAGAGCCCAATAGCTCTCGATAGGCCGAAGTTCTGGGCAATTTCGTGGGTTGGCGACTTTTGGTACCAATTTGATGTTTTGGTCTTCGAACCGTTTAAGGATTACTTTACTGTATTGGCAGGAGGCTAGATCAGGCCAAAAGAAAGTAGATACATTGTGCTTTCTAATGAAGGGCTGCAATCTCTTCTGGAGGCACTTACACTACTTACTTTTAATGGCACAACAGCCCATGGAGGGCCTACTTTTTGCATCCATTCATGTTATGCGCGTTGTATGGAAGGGACCTACAGTTTAATGCTGAATCCGAACGACGAAGTGAAAAGCTTTTCATAGGCAATTTTTACTCGTGTAGGTTTGCCATTGCCTGCCAAGAGGTGGTGCCGTGTAGAAAAATTATTTTTTCTACTTTATGATTTTGCCTGTGCCGATTTTCGAACCCCGGACACTCTACGTAGCAGTCCAGCGCACTACCACTACGCCACAGCAACCACATCTGGAGGCACTCCTTCACATAAAGTTCAGCATTAACAGTGCCACTTGTTACGAAACTTCTACTCCTTAGCCCACAACTACAAATCGCTTGCCATACCAGAAACTTCTTCGGGAACTTGGACTTTTGGTTTGTCTTAACTCTATCCTCAACTCCTCCTTGTTCCTTTGCGATGTAAAACTCTTGACCAGGCAATTGAGAAAATTTAGACAACACGTATGTTTTCATCGTTCATAACACAGCAATCGAATTTTTGGAAAAAATCTGTCTTCAACTTTTTAGCTCGGCTCTGGGCTACCAAGTTCTTAGTAGCGTTCCTGTCGGGTATTGACTGCAATTTGTATGTTTTAAGGCCCGCATCTTTTTTAATTTTACGAACTAAAAACTCGCTTTTTCCGCCAATTTTCGATTAGACAACGCTGGATTCTTCTCTAAGAGAGCAACGACTTTCTTCGCCTTTTGTGGAGACACGAAACCGCATTTCCGTCCAGAACCATATTTTCAAGCAACTGTTAAGTCTGTATTAAATTTTTTACGAATCATCGGGACAGTGTTTTGTGCAACTTTCGCCTTATTTGCAATGGTTTTCTGGCAACACTGCGGATTTTCTCGAAATAATTCAACAACTAAATCGAGTCTTTCTACCTCCGATGCCATGACTCAACTGAAAGTTTACAAGTCAAAAAACATGTGATGATGTGATTCATCGGAATTTCTCCAACGCAAAGCCTTCTGTTTGAATTTTTTCATTCAGATGAAGAGTTTCACAGCAGTGGTCCTTCAAAGATTATCCGATTTTTTCGATCTCACTCTTTTTATAGTCACATTTTTGTAGCTAAGCTTCAACACTTGTTTTTTATGCTTATATGATTTATCTTTTCTTTTAAATTATACTCTTAACATTTTGTCTCTTAATTTTTTTTTCCTTTACACTGATATAATAACCGAATTTGAACTTTACGAATTTTAACTTTACTATTTACATTACCTATACTTTCACTATTGTTTTTTACAATATAAAACTCTAATTGCGACTACGTTCTTTGTCTGGTATATGTCTGTCTATTTATTTTTTTTGTTGAGCAGTTTATCACTCTTAACAGATGTATTTATGTTGATCTCCTGTTGCATGCCCTGAATCCTGTGATGTCCGGTAATCCCACAAGTAACATAAGGTATGTTCTGTGTATTTTTCCTGGTGATCCAACATGCAGCAGTAAACCAACCAGCACTTAATGCTCCTGGTCACTTGGGTATTCCTGGTCCAGCAATTCACTTTTGCTATTTATCGACAGCAAAAATTGTAATAAAGTACGTCTTTCCTGTTCAAGCTCCACGCAGTCAATCCCCCTTTTTCTGATCGACAGTTGAAATGTTTACTGCCACAAATAAGAAATAATGCCTCTACTTTCCTGTGAATAAAAATGCCGATCAGTTAAGGACGTTGACCTTTTCCCCTACTGTCCAAGTGACTTTACCCCTACTTAGGCATTTGAAGTCACTTTGCATATCTTATAAAAGATAGAGTACTACTGTGGGCAAAAAGTAGTAAGACTTTTTAATTTAAATTTCGCGCGGAAACCCATCCATCAAAATATTATTTTTTTAAGGTTGGTATGACCGTCGGTGACAGTCAAATGTGCCAAATGTCACATCAAAATAATCATTAGTGTTTAGTATACGCTTGTCTTTCTGAAGTTCTGAAGTACAAAAAGTGCATTCGGCGATTTTCACAATGAGTGAAATTATTCAACAAAGAAGTCCCATTCAATTTTGTGTGCGAAATCAAATTTCTGGTGCCGAAACGTAGAACGTCAGAATGTTGCAAAAGGCCTTCGGTGATAATTGTATGTCGCGAGCAAGTGTTTTTGATTGGTACAAATTGTTCAAAGATGGTCGAGAACCACGCGTTGACGACGAACCACGTCCAGGACGGCCATCAACATCAACTGATGATCAACACGTCAATAAAATCAAGGAATTGGTGCTCGAGAATCGACGATTAACAGTCCCTTACAGAGACCTTACTGGCATCGTGGGATCAGAAGGATCGGAAGGATCAGTGAAAACCATTTTAAAACATCATTTGGGTCTAAGAAGAGTGAATGCACGATTGGTTCCAAAATCACTGCATTGGTTTTACGAGACCATTTTACCAAAAATTCGACTGATATCGTTCCGCAACCACCCTATTAGCCTGACTTAGCACCGTGTGACTTTTGGCTATTTTCTAAACTCAAAAAACCGCTTCGTGGACACCGTTACACCGTTTTGAGTCAATTGAAATTGACTTTAACAACTGTTTCGAGAATTGGAAAAAACGTTGGCACAAGTGTATTGGGGCCGGGGGGGATTACTTTGAAGGGGACGAAATAGATTTGGAAGAATGAATAAAAAAATTTGAAATTATGAACAAAGTCTTACTACTTTTTGCCCACAGTGGTATAGCTTCTTAATGCCACCCTATAAATACTTTCTGCTAAGAACGGTAAAAGAGTGTTATTTCAGTTACCCGCTTATTAGAAATATATAAGCTATATAAACTTTATGCATATAGGTAAGTACTCAACTTTGGTACGAAAACTTGTACCCTCATCGGTCGCACTAGATGATATGTATGAAGGTCTGGATGTTCTCACTGAAATTTAAGGTTGACCCTTACAGTTTGTAGCAGTTATTGGCTTCCCAATTTTTGTATAAATACCTGGTCTCCTTGGACGCTTTTGTATATTTTCCTTAAATAACACAAACCCTCCCGCTCTCACTCTCTCTCTCTCTCTCTTCCTCATCTCTCTCTAGAGCTTTGTTCCAATTTCCTAAATTCGCACTTGCACAATAGCAATAGTTTGCAACAACAAACATAACAAAATTGTGTCAACACATGTTTTCACATAAACACATGGGCACACACACACATACACACACATACACACACACACACACACACACACATACACACACACACACACGCACTCACACTCTTGTACGTATTCATTCACGTGTGACCTTACCACAATAAAGCCTGAAAAACGGTTTAATTGACAGTTTTTAACATTTGATCAATGGCAGCTTCGAAACCATTTGAGATATGAAGCTGATTTTTACTGATTTTTGCTAATTTTTATTATTTTTTGTTAAGTTAAAAACGATTACTACATATCTTTGTTTGTTCTGCCCTTTGTACCACCCATTTACACCCACGTTTCTTTCCCTGGTATAATTAATATAATGGGCCGCTCTTGAAGGATGCTTCAAAGAACGGAATGAACGACTTCACTGTTGCTCGCAGGTGCTTTGGAATAATTACTTTCTTAGCCATTCTCTCTTCTTAACGCCTCCCACATCCACTTTCGACTGCCACTTTATCATTTGCATTCCTTCAAGAGAGGATGTGATTAAGGTCGGCGAACTGGCAGAAATGTAATAATTTTTGGCGATAGCCAACCTGCCATCAAATCCCTGCAATGGCAATTCTTTAGCCTAATGGAAAAATACAAAAAAAAAAAAAATGTATAAAAAAAGTATATTTTTTCGAAACTAGATAAGCATTTGGATTCCAGTTCTGTTCGCCAACTTTGAGCCATCGTTAAAAAAGGTAATCTCAGTAGTTTTTTTAGTTATGTATAGGAAAAGAAAAACTGAAAAATATGATATGCGTCAGTATGGTAAAATAGCATAAGTAGAACATGTTATTGCGATAAAATTGAATACTTAGGAGGGAAAGGAAATTGAAATGAAACGAAATGGGACAATTAGACGAGATGCGGTTATAAGAGTCGAAGAAGGCCGAATAGAGGAGAAATTAGGTGAAATAATGCATAATGTTTCATACTCCCTCTTTTTTAACGCACCACACAGTCCATGTAACGCCTCGGACAAGCTTTTCGCATCCATTTATGATGTGAATGGTTGGGAACTTATATTTCATAATGAATCCGAACCGGAGCGCTAGCTTTTCTTCGGCCATTCATGTACAAATATAACACGCACACATGAGTGGATGCGAAAAGCTCGGTCTTTGGCGCTAAATGCGGTTATAGTCGACATTGAAAAAAAAAAAACTGAAATTCATTTTGATAAAGGCATACCACTTGCCACAATGGCTGTCTATCTCTTTATCGGTGTTCTGTGTGATTGCATTCCCTCTCTCATTCTCCCTCCTTCTTCCTTCCACCTATCTTCCTTCTTCCTTCCAATCAACACAATGCTCTGCAATCCTTCTGCAGGAAGGATTGAAGCGAAAAGAGACGTGCAGTCATATCAAAGTACTTACTTACGTACATGTATATTTCTTTATTGACACAACAGTACATGGAAGGCTTAAATTTAAGTATTTGCGATGGTCCAAGTAGTTACGCATTTCACTCTAGTGTTAACATATGTACCTACCTAAAAAAACAAACAAACGAAACAACAGAAATAAAACAATAGCAACAAAACTAAGGGAGTTCATACATACCATAATGAAAAATGCTGTCAACTATTTTTGCTAAGTAGGACAGAAATTTATTGAAATAAGTAATACATAAGTTCTGTGATAGTAAATACTTAGTTTCAGCATTGAATTTTTGTGCTGAGTGTGTGGTAAATAAGTAAGTATACGTTTATGTGTTAAAGTATGGATGTGTGCGTGAGATGTTAACAAAGAGAGTCATAGAGCGAGAGAGAGAGGAGGAGAACCGTTGATTATTATATTGTCATTTATGTAGCATACTTTTATGTGCTTGCCAAAGCAAAATATTCTTTTGTAAAGAAGTGATTATTTTTCATGATTTTTCTGCTATTTGATTGAAATAAATAATAATAGCGCCAAAGTCAAAGTGAAACTGTGTTTGCCAATGACAATGATGCAAATGAAAAGTGATTATTTTGCAACAACAAAAAAACTTGATGTGCGTTTCTTTTATCTGAGTTCTGCTGTATGAAAAAGCTTTTGACATTCACCTATTTTCATTTATTATTTAAAAGGTTGTAATAATTTCTGATTCAATAACTAAGTGTGAGCTTGAGCTTAGGATTGGCAATATATATGTAAAAAAATAAAATATCAACCGGTCCCTGTGATTATGGTAGAAAATTGACATCAGTCATGTGCACATACCATACATACTAACTATGTACATACAGTGTCGGAAAATGAAATAAGAACACCTTGTTCTGAAACCAAAAACATTAAAAAAATATTTCTCTACGCTTCTGATAAACTTAAAAGGTATTTACTTTTCTTCATTTATTCCATAAGTTTAATTTTTTCTTAAAACAAAAACAAAATCAATTCAGTGTAAAAGACGAAATTTAAAAGTTATACATAAAACCACATTTCAAAAGGACAAAAAAAAAACAACACTTCAATTAAAAAAAAGATTATAAAATAATGACTCAAATATTTCACTAATGCTAATATTTTGTGGAATAGCCTTTGCTAATTAAAACCGCCTTACACCTTCCAGGCATTGATTCCACCAGAGACGCGCAAGTAGCCTGGGGATTGGAATACCACGCTCTTTGAATGTTTGAATGCTTTGCCACAATTCGTCTTTGTTTTTAGCTCTGGTATTGCCAATCTTCTCTTTGACAATATTCCACAAGTTCCCGATTGAATTAAGGTCAGGAGATTGTGCAGGCCAGGTCACAGCGGGAATTCCATTATTGGAAACCCAATCTCGCGCAAGGATTGAGGTGTACTTTGGGTCGTTATCCTGTTGCATTTGCCATTTCAGGGGCATTTCCCATTCAGCATAAGGAAGCATCATCTCCTGAAGGATGTTTACGTAAAGAAATCTGTCCATCGTTTCTTTTATCCAATACAGAGGGTCCACACACCATACCAAGAGAAGCATCCCATGCTTCACCTGATGATGCTTCCACCTCCGTGCTGAAACTTCTTCCTAGTATATTTTGGGCTCAATTCTGTATTTTTCGCGCGTCTAATCCAACGTTTGCCATCACTTCCAACAAGATTCACCTTGCTTTCGTCTGTTCATAATACGTTAGGCCATTTTTTTGCATTAATTGAACCATCCCACTCAATGTGCGCTTTAGCGAACTCTATCCGACACTTTCGATGTCTTTGTGTCAACATTGGTACTTTTCGTGCTGTTCTCCCATACTTTTTTTCCCCCACCAAACGTCTCCTTACTGATCGAGCACAAATTTGAACCCCTGTCTCCTCTCTAACTGCGGCAGCTGCCTTAAATGGATCGCGTGTCGCCAAAATTTGTATGCGATTGTCATCGGCACTTGTAGCTTTGCGGGGGCTACCTCTCTTGGCATGGCATTTTTGAGGTAATAAAGATTGGTAGACAAATGTCGAGGATCTGCTAATAGTTTTAACTATTTGACGGATGCTTTGTCCCTCATTTCGCAGTTTTTCACCAAATCACGCTCATCCTTGCTACAGTGCTTTGCTCGACCCATTTTTCTGTGACACTGCGGAATAGTTTACATTTAATTTGTTGAATTAATCAACTAATCAATGCTACCATTTGGTGATCGCTGTGGCGTAGTGGTAGTGCGTTGGACTGCTACACAGAGTGTCCAGGGTTCGAATCTCGGCACAAAATCAAAAAGTAGAAAAATTAATTTTTCTACACGGTACCACCACCACCTCTTGGCAGGCAATGGCAAACCTACACGAGTAAAAATTGCTATGAAAAGCTTTTCACTTCGCCATTCGGATTCCATTCATGTATAACACGCACAATATGAGTGGATGCGAAAAGCTCGGCCTAGGACCTCCATGGGCTGTTGTGCCATTAAAAGTAAGTAAGCTACCATTTAAATGCTTACCAGTACAAATTATAAACAAATTTAAGTTTTCTTTTTAAGATATAAATTTTTTCGTCTTATTAGATTGTCCGCCCTCGAATGCTTCGCTGCAACTTTTTTGTTTGGGAATCCCCAAAAAATATTTAAATGTAGTGTTGCCACTTAGAAATTTATAAAGTATATGACATACAATTTTTTTCTCTATAAAAATTGTTTGCCATAAGCAGTCCGATGAAACAAAAAAAATCAATGGAAGTTTTATAGTGAAAGGTGTTCCTATTGAATTGTCCGACACTGTTTGTATGTAGTAACGTGCAGTAAAAAGGAGATACTTGCTCACATGTGAGTTGACTTTTTGTATTGGGAACATGGCAACATTGGCAACATGGTGGTGAAAAAATCAAGTAATATCATCTTTGGAATAGCATTGATGAAAAATAGGTTTTTCTATTTGACTCAATGAAACGAAAAATTGTAAAAGCAACTTGTCGGAAAAATCAACTCAAATGACAAATAGTAATAATAAACGTAGAATTCTCATGTGAAATTCCTCTCGTTCCTTTTAAATATGAGAGAGAGTATCATAGAGTACTTATATGAAGAGACTGTGTGAGCCGGTATTGTGATCGAACTTTTTTCATAATAAGTATATGGAAAATTGTGCTTGTATAGGTACCGGGCACATACTGCGCAAGCAGAGACGTCAGCTCTCTCAGTGTTACCTCATGTGTACATATACACGCAGTCGACTTCGAATAATTGAGTAATTTTCATATTAGCGAGTGATTGACTTCAGAAGCATTTACTGTTACTATTATTCGTGTTGTTTTTGCGAGAAATTCCTTTAGTGCAAAGTGTTCGTGTTTACCTTGGAGAAGTGGATTTTGTTTCTTTCGCTACCCACCACTCTATGTATTCCAGCGTAACATTTTGAGTTTATTCCTGAATAAATAGTCTTTCGCACCCTTGCGTTTGTTGTAGTTTTTTTGATGTGTGAATATAGAGGCAAACAAAATTAAATAAGTTTCAGTTCAAAAACAAAAAAAAAATAAAATGACTGGAAAGTATGACATGGTTATTAATGAAAATAACACCCAGAGATAACACAAAGATGTTTTTACAACAAAAAGTATTTTTTCTAACATCTTTGAGGAAACCGATTTAGATTTTTCTTTGGAAATTGAATTAACTTTTGATTTTTTTTTTTTTGTGCTATTACAGAATCAAATAATTCAGCATAATCAACGTGCTGGTGTCATCGTTAGTAGCGGCGACCTGGCACTGCAGGGTGTCACACGGCATCAGGCTGGAAATTATACGTGCACCGCTTCGAATGTTGAAGGCGATGGTGACAGCAATGTTGTGGAATTGAAAGTGATGTGTAAGTATACGAGTTTTAAAAATAACCCAAAGTGGGTGTCTTATTCATTTTTTAACCTTCAACAGTTAATTTCTGAGAATTTCAATATTTCTTTTATACATATTTCATATAAATAGCTTGAACTGAACCTAACGATATATTAAAGTGATAACCTCGGTTTCATTATCCACATCTGTAAGCGAATAAAAGAGCAAATTTATGTAGTACATTAGGCAAAATGATGTAAAAAGTAAAGTATTGCAAACAATTGCCTAGAGTACATTTTTCCATTCAAACAAATACATAATACAACATACATTACATATGTACATACTGCATGCATCGTATATATGTACACAGTCACAATAAAAAGCGGTAACAAGTTTTTCCTTTTTAATTTCCTGTACATGCGATGGTATGTGTAAGCAGAAGCTATACAAGTAAAAACGACATCAACGGTTTCCTTTT